>JAPVLO010001017.1:0-317023 GCA_027257055.1 Cephalopachus bancanus | reverse complement strand
CAAGCTATTTTCAAATTGGTTATAACATTTTTATCCACCTTCTAACAGTGTATAAGGTTACCAGTTATTCACTTCCTTGCCAAACCAACATTTTTTAATCTTCACCATTCTAGTGGTATGTAGAGGTATCTCTTTGAAGTTTTTTTTTTTTTTTTTTGAGTTGGAGTCTCACTCTGTCGCCCAGACTGGAGTGCAGTGGCCGCCGCAGCCTCGACCTGCTGGGCTCCGGTGATCCTTCCGCCTCAGCCTTCCAAGTAGCCGGAATTACAGGCATGTGCTACCACGCCCGGCTGATTTTTTTATTTATTGTAGAGATGAGGTCTCGGTGCCCAGGCGGGTCTCGAACCCTTGGGCTCAGGCAATCCACTCACCTCAGCCTCCCAAAGGCGTGGGATTACAGGCTGAGCCAATGAGCCCAGCTCTCTTTGAAGTTTTAATTTACATTGTCTTAATAAAAATGATGAGCATTTTAATAAGTTTTTTAACCATCCCTATATCTCTCCCTTGTGAAGTGTCTCATCAAATCTTTTATTCATGTTTAAACTGGTGTATTTGCTTTATTTTCAGTTCTTGAAATTAACATATATTCTGAATACAAATCCTTTATTATATATGATTTGCAAATATGTGTCCAGTTTGTGGCTTGCATTTTCATTTTCTTAACAGTGCCTTTCAATGATCAATAAAGACTTAATTTTGATGAAGTCCAATTTATCATTTTTTTTCCTTTTATAATATCTTAGTATGCTCCTATGTTATTACAAAATTCCATAGTCTAGACAGTTTATACAAAATAAATTTATTTCTCACAATCTGAAGGCTGAGAATTCCAAGATTAGGGTGCTGGCATGGTCGAGTTCTAGTGAAGGCTCTTTTCCTGACTTCCCGATGGCTTCTTACCAACTGTGTCCTCACAAGGTGAAGAAAGAGAGAACAAGGTTTCTGGTGCTTCTTCTGATAAGAACACTAATCTCATCATGAGGGCCCCATTGTTATGATCTCATCTAACCCTAGTTACCTCTCAAAGGCCTCATTTCCAAATACTTTCACATATGTATTTAGAGGAACTCAAATAGGCATATAACACTCTTTTGGTCTCCTATTTAAGATAACTTTCTCTAAACCAAGGTACCCAGCCTTTTCTTCTATGTTTTCTTCCAAAAGTTTTATAGCATTAGCTCCTGTATTTAGGTTCATAATATATTTCCAATAGATTTTTTTTTATATTGTGTGGATATGGACTAAAATTTTTAATTTATTTTACATGCATCTATCCAATTGTTTCAGTACAATTTTTTTGAAAAGAATATCTTTTCCCATTGAATTTCTTCACATCTTTGTTGAAAATCAACTTGTTGTATACATATTTATATGCATATATATTATTGGTCTTTTCATAATAGCAATCTTAAGGGAGAAAAGAATAATTAAAAACAACTACAAAAAAGTTACAGAAAACATTATCCCATAGTATGATTTGAGTGATAATAAACACAGCTGTAATTCCAGCATTTTGGGAGGCCAAGGCAGGAAGATTGCTTGAGACCAAGAGTTTGAGACCAGGCTGGGTAACATAGTGGGAGATCATCTGTATAAAAAATTAAAAAAATTAATTGGGCATAGTTAATTGCACTTGTTGGGAGGCTGAGGCAGGAAGACTGTCTAAGTCCAGGAGGTTGAGGCTGCAGTGAGCCATGATTGTGGCACCGCACCCTGGCCTGGGCAACAGAGTGAAATCAACTCAAAAAAAAAAAAAAAAAAAAAAAAAGACAAAACAAAAAGAACAAATGAGTTGATGCTAATGCTACTGCCAAAGCATATCCGATCAATGCAATGATTTGAGGACAAATCTAGACAAGATCATAACATAGTTCATATACAATGGCATTAAACATAGGTACTAAGATTCATAAAGAAATTTGGCAATTATGGATATATTATGTAAGTAGAAAGTAATTACAGAACTTTCATATTTCTGTATTTCCTTTCCTAAAAAAAAGAGCATATTGAATATCTATTAACTTAAATATACCAGTTCCTTTCTGTGAGTACACACTTTTCCTTGAACCCACCTGTAATATATTTCCAGGTTAACACATTTTAAAAATAAAGAGATACATCCGAAGGCACTGAACTATAATATAGATCATCTCTTCCTACTCTTGTTTTTTTTTTTTTTTTAAGCAAGCTTGTACAAACTAAAATTAACAGAGTTAAATTGAGGAAAGAATGACTCACAAATTGGGCAGCTTCCAAAAAAAACAGTTTTAGAGAGACCCCAGCCCTCCTGTGGAGTCAAAGAAGAATTATAAACTGAAAAAGGAAAGTAACTGACATACAGAAGTGAGGTTCAGAAACAAGTGGATTGGTTATAACTTGGCCTTATTTGAACACAGTTTGAAGAATTGGTTGCCTTTGATTGGCCAAAACTCAGTGATTGGTACAAAAGTAGGTTACAGACTGTTTACACATCCAGTTTGGTTATAGTTCACCATATATGGAGAAACTTTTAGGTTGAACTTAAAACATAAAAAGAGGCAGCTTTAGGCTAAACTTAATTTAACACTATTGTGAAAGAATTAAATAAAGAGATAACAAGTGTGTTAATCAGGGCTCATATAGTAGGCAGATTCATTTACTGATGAAAATGGAAATCACCCTTGCTTATGTATGGGGAAGTTTATACAACTGGAAGACTGAGGTCTAGGATTCCCTTCAGAACTTGCTAAATTGGAAATTCAATTATGTCCACAATACTATGATTTTCTTTCTTTCTATTTGTTGGTTCTTCATGTCTCTGATTTCAAGTTATTGACATAAAATAACAAAAGTTACACTTGTAGCACCAAATGAAATGACTCCCAGAGTCTACAACCTTAGAAAAGAGATTTTCTTTTACTCAGAATTTGTAATCTGTATCAATGGCCCCAAATCCTAAACGGATAACCATATCAAAGGGAATTTTGATTAGTTGAGCTCAAACCTACATGACCATACAGAATTGTGAGGGATAAGGTTTATCAAAGCCATAAGTCACAAGAACAACAAAAAAGGATTTCTAGGCAGACAAAAAAGCAGATACATTCAAAAAGAGAAAGACAAAAAATTACCTCCTGAAGTTAACATACACATAAATCAACTATCAGGATAATATATATATATTTTCCCAATAAGCTTTTTTTAAAAAAGAAAATATATATGGAATGCTAATATATTAGAATATTATTTTCTATGATCTGGAACATTTTCTAACAATACATAAATAAACAACATATATCTAAGCATATATATGAAGAGATTTGTAGCCATAGGAGAAAAACAATTATTAAATATTTATCCTTAAGTAAAAACTCCAGATTTTTTACAGCTAAGGTTTTTCTTACTTAAAAAACACAAAACTTTTATGTTATTCATACAGTTCCAGAGCACTGACACGTTTTCTGACCCATTCTATGATACCATCATATCCTAAAATCCAAATTATAAAACCAGCACAAAAGGAAACTCTAGCCCAAATATACAATTACTGCAAAAATTTTAATCAAACTATTAGTAAATTGATCCAAGTGTACATAGAGCTAGGTCTGTGTTCAAGAAGGTCTTATTGCAGGAATAAAAGTTTTTGTTCCCCCAATATTGGTAAAACTTACAGTTTTTTTAGGAGTGACATAGTTACATATGTGATTGTGTCAATAGGTGCAGAAAAATGTTTGATTAAAGTTAGACTAAATATATTTTAATTCCCTAGACATCATAAAACTTTTAAAAACATATTCTTATCAAATATATTAAATGTTCCAATAACGAAGTCATTGCCATCAAAAGAATGAGACAAAAATGCCAGCTCTCATCATTATAATTTAATGGAATTTGGGGGGTTCTAACTGGCTTCTACAATAGACTTTTCAAAAATAATATTATAACATTGAGCATGAAGATGAGTATGGTAAGAAAGTTGAGGAGGATGATAGCAAGCAATCGAGTCTCAGATAACAATGTTAACATCAGCATCTACCCTTCTCTAGAAATGTCATGTGGTAATAATAAACCCATACTTGCCTAAGTCACTATTATTTAGGTTTTCTGTAATTTGTTTGATGAAAGGTCTTCCCAAATATTACAATGCTTAATTAAGAAAAAATTAAAATTAACAGGAATATTAAATAATATGGCCATATACTACATAAATATATTTTCTTTGTAACAGTAATAATAATAATAACTTGTTAGAGTACCTATATAGACCAAATCAATGTATAACTTTAATGAAATTCTAATAAAAATAACAAATAGATTTTTAATGTCATTCAAGAAAAGTATTGTTAAAAAATAGGTGGAAAATAAATGCACAAGAATTGTTATAAAAATTTTGAAATAGAATAGTAGCCAGGAGATTTGCCCACAAGATATGTCAAAAAGAAAACCCTCAAAACTGGTAAAATTAGAAGAGTATGATTTTGGCAGAAAAAAATAGTTAAATCTATTCAAATGTAGATTCAAATGAAAATCTATTCAAAATTTCAAATGAAAATTTATGTGATAAATGTGAAATTTCAATTCTGTGGGAAAATGATGACCTAAATAATAGTGTTGACAAAATTATCTTTACATCTAGAATAAAACACACAGTCAACATTCAAAAATAAATTTCAGATAAAGTTTGAGATGTAAACAAATGTTAAAGGAAATATACTGTTAACTTTGACAAAATCTTTTAAATTGTATAACATATATACAAATCCAGATGACATTAAAACAAAGAATGACAAAAGTGATCACAACAAAAACAAGTAAAAATCCTGGTATGGAAAATTACCAAGAATCAATATAGACTGAAAGAAAAATGTTTGCAATGTATTTCATAAACTAAAGGTTAATATTTTTTATATGCCCAAAGTGCCTACAATTTGATAAGAATAAACTGACTACCCAAAAGAAAACTGGCCAAGAGTAGACTAAGTTATTTGTGTAGCAGTCAAAATACACTACATTATGCCAGTATAGCAAATTAACCCAGATAACTCAGAGGGTAAACAAAAGAATTATTTCTTGCTCATACTGCATACATTATATAGACAGGGAAGAGGGGCTTAGTGGGAAATGGTGCTCTCCATAGTCCCTGTGGGACACAGGCTCAAGGAAGCAGCATCATATTGTAGCTATACCGCCTGGAAGACATGGCCCCATTGTTCATCTTGAAAGAGAAAAACACCAGAAATCTACTCTCCCATTAAAAGAAAAACAACGCTTAGCTATTAGTAAAACAACATTTATTTCAATATCACAATATTATAATAAAGACAATGACCTAAATTACTAATTCACGTTAAATTAAGGTATATTCATTTTGTGAAATATTGTATACCCATTCATGAGAATGCTACCTATCTGTATGTATTGGCTGGAAAGACAGGCATGATATGTTGATAAGTGAAAAGAGAGCTGGGGAGTAATATGTAGAGTATTACCTCAGACAAAAATGTAAAAGCAAAGGAAAGAAGAAAGGAAAGGAGAGATGCGAGAAGAGAGAGAAGAGAGAGAAGAAGTAAGAAAAATGAAAATGAAGAGGTGTGTATGTTTATAAAAATGAAAAAGTAATATATGAATGCTTGTATGGTTTATGTTAAGATTCTGTACTGTACAAATTATGAATTAAAATATTATCAGAAATTGCCTATAAAATGTTCCAATCAACCTCCAGAAACATTACTTGATGGATTTTTTAAAAAACACTTTCATCATTAAATAAGCACTTTAACGGAAGTCAAAAATTTTAATTGCAATTAAACTTAACTCTGGAACAAACCCTTGTGACAAACTGTTTAATTTTAAAATTTTTGTTAATAATACATCTAATCTCTGGTCTAATGTCCTAATTGCTATATTTTGTTAACAGTACATCTTACCACTGGCCTATTGTCCTAATTACTAAATTAAATACTTGAATTTTGGCAAGTAATATAATTTCTAATACTCCACTCTAAAATAAAAAAAGAGTTAATTTTAAAACATAAAAATGAATGATTCTAAATATTTTAGAAAAATAATAATCTTCATGAAAATGTGCTTTTTCAAAATTATAGATCATTCCATTAAACCAAATGTCTTCATCAAAATTTTAAGCTGTAGACGTGTACTTTAGTTGAGAGCTATTTCAAAATTTAAATGTCTAAATATATTTAAATTGCAGCTAAGATTTGTGGAAATAATATCATTTTTCTTAAAGACAGTAGACTTAAGACAGAGCTTGAAATCATATAATGTCACTTACTAGCCATGTGATCTTAAACAAATTACCTAACCTGATGTGACTCAATTATGTCATTTATACAGTAGGGACACCTATCTTACAGAGTTGCAGTAATTAAATGCGACTATACATGTGCTTACAAAACACGGTACTAGTAACCATTCAATAAATGTCAGTTATTAATACTACATTTTTGAGGATGTGCATTATCATATAGCTGAAAGTTAAGCCAATAATTATAATTTCTAATTTCCAAAAAGAGGAGACATTATCACTTTTAGAATACTGTGAAGGCTGGGGATTTTTTTATATGCCTCTGCCATGGGTTTTTAAGATTTCTCACTAAATATTCTTAAATAATACTAAGTAACCACATGGAGATTAAAAATACAAACATCTCCTAATTGAAATCAGGCATTTTAAAATTGTGTGTGTGTATACACATGCATATGCATACATTCTATTTTTATGTGTAGTGGCAGAGACAATAAGTGTAGTAATTTAACTCAATATTTTGGTGTCCTCATGTTCTTCATGCTGATTAGGGTCTCCAGCTGTTGCTCCTTAAACCCTCTTAAAATCACCTAGGATGCACTATTGCAGAATGAAAAAAAATAATGAAGTCAACAAATTTAGAATTGCAACTGTGATCTGCAATATGTTAATGATCAAATGCTCATGTTTATTCATTCATAGATTCATTCATACTTTCCACAAATATTTACTGAGTACCTACTATAATCACTGTGCTAGGTTCTGGGATTACAGCAATAAACAAAACAGAACAAACTTCCTCTTATCACGGTCTTTACATCCTAGTCAGTTTTATCATGTGTAAAAATAAGTAATAATCCTTACCTCTTGCTGTTCTAATGAGATTTAATTCGTTAATGTAGGCTAAATAATTTGAATATACAAGGCTTTTAGTAAATGTTGATTATCACTTTAATGTTCCTTAGGCTTTATAAAACGAAAAGAAAGTTTATCCAAAAGGTAGTACAGTGTTAATGGATGCTAAAGTGTCCATTGGAAATAACCATCTTTTTTTCTTCCATTCTGATTAATACTCATTTAAAATAGTGACAGTATAAAAACAAGCGAACAAAACTAATGCCACTAGGGTTAATGGGACAAGGTGGATCTCTGTTATTTTTCCATTTCAGCAGAATCATCTAGTGTCACATCTTGAATTATAGTTTTGGCAAACACAAACATCTCCTATGAATCAGGATGACCATGACTTGTTATAACAAACATAGATGTTATTGATTTTACAAAGTTAGGAATATCATTAACTTCTCAAGAGTCTGTGGTATTTTAACCACTTCTGCTATTGCATGTTAGTAATGTGCCATGTACATGAACATTAAATGAATCCTAATTGAGTAAAAATGAATTGCACTTAAGAAAACTATTTTCTTAATTTGCAGCATTTTTTGTCTTTTTATATTTTAAGAGAGGCACAAATCAAACTGTATAGAAAAAAAAACACACAAAAAAACACACTGATAGTTCCACAGATTAAAGAAGGAATTCTTAAGTTAATGACAATGTTATCAGGCAATTATGTATTATTTTATATTTACAGATAACTTTTTGTCTCTTCATCAATAGTACAGAACAGTCATTTTCAAAATAAGATTTTTGGAGCTCTAGGGGCCTTCCTACATTCAGAGGGAAAGAGAAACAGTCTGACCAATTGGGGGTACCGAGACTTCTTTTCATCTCCATTTCACCAGAAAAGCCCAAATTTTAATCTTTTTTCTATTTTGAATTTCTAACAAAAAAAACTTCATTTCACACCTTATTTTCTTTAAAATCAAGTTTCAAAAATAGTCTTTTAGGTAATTAGCAAAACAATTTAAGGACTGGATAAAAAGAAGTGATACATTTACACTGTGGAATATTATGCAGCCATAAAGAAAAAACAAAATTATGAACTGTGCAGCAACCTGGATGGAATTAAAGTGTATAATACTCAGTGATTATCACAGAAACAAAGATCTGAGTACCACATGGACTCACTCATAAGTGGACCTTGAACATTTATTATAATACCATAAGAAAGGGATTGGCAGTAGTGGGACACTGCCAGGGGAGGCATATAACATCAATAAAGGTACCCACACTTTAATTGTATGATGACCACGTATGTACCTAAACCTCATTTGTAACCCACATTTTTTTAAATAAAATAATTTTTAAAAAGAATAAAAATACACAGTAAAAATCAAGTTCAAAATTACATATTTAAGTCTTTGTTTAAAATGTCAAACAAGAGACAAATGTTAAGAGACAAGCTACATAATATATATATTTAATTTAGAGGAATCTGCATTTAATGCTATCTCATGCAAAATCTACAGATGACAGTAAAAGGAGATATCTTTAGATCAACCTGGAAAGGTTTTTAGCAGGTGTTCCATTTAGAACCAATACACTACTCAACAGAGAGCATGGTAATTATGAAAATTATTTTTAGTAGGTGAACTTGCTGAAGCTATGCACACATCAAAATTTGAAACTTCTCAAAATAAACCCTACTTCAACCTTGAGCTCAGGTTTTAAATTATGAAAAATGGAAAAACGTGATTTTCGCAGTAGAAAAAACATCATGGTAAACTAAACTTTTTTTTGTTTTGTTTTGTTTTGTTTTGAGTTGGCGTCTCACTCTGTCGCCCAGACTGGAGTGCAGTGGCCGCTCCCAGCCACCGCAGCCTCGACCTCCTGGGCTCCAGCGATCCTTCCGCCTCAGGCTTCCGAGTAGCCGGAATTACAGGCATGCGCTACCACGCCCGGCTGATTTTTTGATTTACTGTAGAGATGAGGTCTCGCTCCCCAGGCGGGTCTCGAACCCGCGGGCTCAGGCAATCCACTCACCTCAGCCTCCCAAAGGCACGGGATTACAGGCTGAGCCACCCAGCCCGGCTAAACTAAACTTTTAAGGACATATTGTGCCGTTTATTATCTCATTTTTATAGATCAAATCACTTACTCAGCTAATTTGAATAATTAATTGTTAATTATCTATGATGCCATAGCAAGGAAGTTACTACTGGAACTACAAAAACAAGCAAGACATATTCCTTATCTGGTTATACAGTATGTATGGTACAGACTTTATGAAAGAGAGGAAGTGGGTCTTCTGTGGTGAGTAGAGTTAAGGAAGGCCTCACAGAAGAGTAAATATTTGAACTTTGTCTTGAAGGATGAGTGAGGAGGTACTGAGTTAGAATAGTGATCTAGATAGAATTTACCGAATGTCCAAAGAGGCAAAGGTGTGAAATGACTAGTTGGATTCACAGAATTATGAATAGTTTGATGCAAATGGAATTTAGGGAAAGACAAAAGCAGAATGGTGCAAGCTGGAGGATAAAATCTGTGGAGGTTTTGGAATTCAACTCTGGACAATAGAAATGTAGAGGAAGATTTTAATCAGGAGTGTAATATGATCACTCCCCTGATGCAGGAAGATCACCCTTAATAATGTGTAGGTTAGCCCAGAGGAAGTGAGACTGAAAAGAAGGAGAAAAATTGGGGCACTATTCATTTAGAATTTCTTGTGTTGGTTTCAAATTTCTCATCTCTGTGAATATTTGTATACGAATGGTTGTATACACTATATTATCTATCATTGTATTATGATCTTCCTGAAAGAGATAGTATCTGGATGTTCTTTCCATATTCGACAATTCATGCAGTATGTAACATATGTAGATCCTAGGGAAATTTAAAAAAAATTACTATTGTTGAAACTGAGCAGAAATAGAGCAATATAGTGATTAATTGTGAGACTTTACAATGTACTTCCTGCTCTTGAACTGCAGCAGAGAAAGAGCTGTGTAAGTAGAGATACAACTCTCCTGCTGCTCCTACCTGTTCATGAGTTTTAATAACTGTGTTTCTTGGTGGAGCATCATCATTAATGATTAATATAACTTCAAAGGTTTAAATGACTATAGATTTTCTGGCTGGTAACCTTCATAGGGTGAAGAACATAATAAAAACAAGAGAAATATAAGGATGCCAGGTTCATGTAGCCATTTAAAGGGGGAAAAATGAAAAAAGATACCAAAAAAAATACATACTTGCAACATAAGCTGACTGTTCTTCAAATTTTGAAACCCCATTTTTTATTGCTGTTGCTGTTTTTGTTTCTTTCGCTATTGTTGTTGTTTGTTTTTGGAGTCAGAGTCTCACTCTGTCTCCCAGGCTGGAGTGCAGTGATACGCTCACAGCTATTGCAACTCTGACCTGCTAGGTTTAAGCAATCTTTCTGCCTCCTCCTTTCAAGTAGCTGGAACTACAGGCGTGCCACCACACTCAGCAAATTTTTTGATTTATTGTAGAGACAAAGGCTCGACAAGTTGCCCAGGCTGGTCTTGAACCTCTGGCCTCAAGCAATCCTCTTGCCTCCACCTCTCAAAGCTCTGAGATTATTGATGTGAGCCATCGCGTCAGTCTAACCTTGTTTTATTTACTGGGAAAATAGACGTGGATTTTAAATTGAGGATGAATATATTAAAAACTATAATCACGCTAACCTTCTAACCTTTACAAAAAAGGTAAACCTGACATTTATACAGATTTCCTGAATAATTCAAACTACCATAATGCCAAATTCAGTCACAATTTAAAAAACACAGAATGAACGTGTCTTGTCTCCCTGACATCACACTTTTTTTATGTGTCCAAACAAAAGCATGCCAGTGTGTATAAGAGAACACTCTGATTAAAAATCATTATGCAAGTAAAAAATTTTTCACAGTCTTGTTTAATTGATAAGGTAAAGAATGATGATTTTTATCACAGTAGTTATTTAAATAAATTCAAGCAGCATAACATTCTGATGATCTCTTTTACGTTTTCATTTTTAAAGCATAGATTCTATTTGAATTTATTGGCATGTATTTTTTCAGTCAAAATTGCAAATTTTCATTTCTATTAAGCACACTGTATATAAATATATATATATTTTAATTGAGGTTCAACATGTGTTAAAGATATTCATGATTTCAAAGGGCTTGCATCTATCTCCAATACATAAAACCAAAACAGAGTATTTTGTTATACACATGTAATTAATAATTATTCTGTATCTTTTCCAGCACTCGGGTGGACAGTAGCAATTTCACAGATTTTTGGCCTATAGTCTACATAACTGATGGATTACAAAAGAATTACCCTGGAATATTAGGGAATTTAGGTTCTATACTTTCATATTTAGCTATTTAATAATTAGTCCATTTTTTTTTGCCGGGAAACTGATTAAAAGTATATGAAGTGGCATGGTCTGTTCTGGGAAAGGCTAGGAATCTACAGTGACTGAAACACAGGGATAGTTCAATGAACTGAGAGAAATATGAGAAATTTATGTATACAAATATACAAAATTGACACATTTTAAAGGAAAAACTAATTTTATATAAAGGTAAGATAAATCAACATTCATAGTTAAAGAGAAAATGTTCTGTTAGAATGTTTCTTGGTTGTGTTATGAAAAACTTTTATTTTGTAGACGCAATTAAACTTGAATTTAAAAATATTCTTTCTGGTGGCCCTAAGATAACATATTTCCTACAGTTGCAATTGATCATTACCTTTGTAGTTGACCTTGAAGCCTAGAGATCCAACACTTTCATCTGTTTGAAGGTGCAGCCACATTTGGCTACTCATGCTCACTATCAAGTCTGGTACAAAACTCCCAGTCAGCCTAAAAAAGAGATGGACAGAAAGAGAGAGATGGGTTATTAAAACATTCTCTGCATGCAAATTATGAGACAAATGGGTTTGAGAATGCTTCACTAGAGAAAAACAAAAAATTGTCAGGTAAACTTACTGGACTATATATTGACGTAACAGAAAAGAAAAAAAAACTAAACAATTTAGTGATGAAGGTTATTTTAAAAAACACTTTATGTGTTTAACTAGATATAGTTCAACACATAGTTATGTGTTTATATCTTTCATATCCCTGAGGTAAGATTACTAAATTTTAGACCATCAGAGAGTCTTACATAGTATTTCCTTTTGAATTACAAAGAAGAAGATCTAAAACAATCTTCAATTATTTTTTAAACACCAAAAATACATTTTATCTCAACCTGCCAAATTTTACAGAATGCTGTACTACAGAATATTGTTAAGAGTATTCACTGTGCAAAATAACACACTGGTAAGGAGTATAATCTAACTATTTGCAATACTAATGTCAAGTACACAGGCCTTAAAATATAGCACCTATATTATAGGCTGCCCTTATCATATATGTTTTACTGTAAGTCATTTTATTTAAAGGAATATGTTGCTAATTTAATGCAGCATAATTGAATCTATGCATTAATAATCTCTCATTGTAATGTACAATTTTATAGCCATAAGAAGGGAAATTACTTCATGTTTCCTCTGTCATTAATAATATTGCACTCACATATTTGAACTGAAGCCAAGGATCATACAAAGGATGAAAGCAAAAAAAGTAAATAAAACCTTGGGAGGAAAAGTCTATCAAGAATAGAAGAGGGGTGGGGAATGGACTCACTGAAGAGTAAATGCCCATATTGATAGGAGATTCTAAATTATATACAGAAAAGATAGGTTTCTGAGGAAGAAGTACTGAATGTTTGTCTGTCTACTTTAATGCTAAATCATGAAGACTGCTGGAAATTACATCAGGAAAGTACAATGTTTCCTTTCACAATAAAAAGGGCACTCTTAAGAAAGCATTAAAAAGATGTCTCCTGGAGAGTGGCTACAAATTAGACCATCAGAGGGCAGCATGGATGACCACAGCCTCAAAGTGTTTATGACAGCAAAACCCTGATCACTAGTCATACATAACACTGTTAAAATGACATCAGAAAATTCCACTTGCAGTACAGCTAAACACCAGTGCTCAGCTCAGTGTTACAAAATTTATAAGAATCTATCACAAAGAAACTTGATAAAACCATGTTACTTAATTATGGGATTATATATAATATTGGGGAACATTGTGAGATGTAGGATACTATAAAACATCATGAAACTTTAGATTATATTCATTTTCTTTCTGTCAAATAAAATAAAAAATTATCATAATATAAAACACGCACACATACACAGTTTCTATTTATACATACACACACCCTATCACTTGAAACATCTTCAATTAAACTTTCTGGCACATGAACTTTCAAACTGATGCGTTCTTGATACTAGCATTTTGATCTAAAGTAGAGAGGAAGATGCAGGTTAATGGGCAAGTACAAGAAGTCAAGCTCGGAGGCCGGTCAGAAAGTAAAGTAGACCCTTTATGAAATGGGTATGAGAGCTTAAGTCTATATGGCACGCACTTCGGTGATACCAAATCAAATGTGCCAACAAACTATCTCAAAGTAAATACTAAAAATTGTTTTTCTGAGAAATTTCAATTCTTCTTCTTTATTAAATCTTCTTATATACTTCTCAGTTCTGAGTTATTTGATCAGCCTGAAACCTCTGGAATGGGATTTTGTTAGTTCATATGAACAACTAACACATGTAAGCTAGATTGATCTTTTGTGAAATTTCTCTCTTAATGTCCTGATTTTACCTAATTTCCAACTCATTGGTGGTGTACGGGTATATATAATTTTTTTTTAAAATATTAAAATATATTTTATTCCAGCTTAAAAAAATAAAATATATTTTATTCCTGCTTAAAACACCACTTCTCCCTAGTATGTTATAGAAAACTGGAAATTGTAAGTTCTCTGTTTATTTTAGATGTATGTAGAACTTTTGAAAAGTTAAATAAGATTATTGCTAGTTATGCATCCCAGGAATTCTTTCCTGGAGCCTGGGAACCAACTCCTTGAAATGTGAACATTAAGAGAATGATACTTTGTCTCTGTGTTTCTGTGGGAACTAAAGCCTAGGCACTAGGCTCCACGAGGTGCCAAGATGTAACCTGCAGCTTGTCAGAAAGACAGAAAATGTTTTATTTTTCCTTTTGAGAAGGGCAATTAACATGTATGTAATGGATTGTATAAGCCTGGCTATATATTCTCTTTTTTTGCAATATCCTTAGAGATATCCTATGATGCATATCACAGTCTGTCTTAATCTTTATTTAATGGAAAAAATATTTCATTTTTTCCTATTTTTTTTAAGACACCAGGTCTTACTCTGTCACCCAGGCTAGAGTGCAGTGGTGTCATCATTGCTCACTGCAACCTTAAACTCTTGGCCTCAGCCTACAGCAATCCTCCCACCTTGGCCTCCTGAGTAGCTGGAACTACAGGCACAAGCCATCATTCTCAACTAAGTTTTTAATTTATTTATTAGTTTTTGCAGAGATGGGTATGCTGCTCATTTTCTCTACATTTTGTCTAGACAGTTCACTAGGTTGGCAGAAGATTTCATTTTTAACCATATTCCCCTTGGTGAAGAACAAGTGATATGAATGGCAGCTCTTGAATTGAGCAGATGGAACTGAAGGTCCGCTGGCCCCATAGCAGTCATATAAAAGATCCTGAATTATAAAGTCTCCTTTCCAGTGCTCTGCTCTTTTGGGATAGTACTTGGATGACTATCTTCATTAAATTCAAATTTTATTAATAAGTAAACGTGTAATTTGGACTCAAATCCTATCAGTATCACAATTAGCTTTGATTGTAAAAAAAAAAAAAAATAGGAGAAGCCAGGAATTTTGCCTGCAGTTTTTTTCTCTTCAGCAGCTAGTATTTTTCTGTTACATTTAGAACAGACATGCATTTTAGTCTTTCAAAATTGTTTTTATTGTCATGATGTGAGGAAAATCATTTCTTCCTATTTGATCACCAAGGAAGCTGTGCTGAGAAGCTATGCAAGCCTACTTGCTAGCTGCTGTTGCTCAAATAAAAGATTCTTTTCCCTGATTCCCAAAAGTCTGCAGAAGTCTTCTGCGGTATGATTTCAGTTTACAGCCCCATGCATGAGGGTGTGCACAGGCTGCAGTGTGGAATTCTGCAACCAGCAGACTCTTCTCGCTTGATGGAGCAGGCATGTTGGGGACCAGAAGACAACTTGATGCATCAATCAAGGTACAGACAACTGTCTGTCATCCACCACAATTAAGAGAGAGGGATTTGGAGACCTACTCAAAGGGATTGCTCATAGCTGTATTGAAACCTTTCCTCTAAAAGTGAGCTGAGCAAAACTGCAAATGGGCAGTACAGAAAACTGCCTGTACAGAAAACAGGCAGTTTCCCCTAATTTCCATTAACAATTTGTTGAGATTTTCTCAGAATTTCCTGGCATGAATTCGGGGTAAGTTCAGAACTGTTGTCTTATGTCCCTTGATGACTATCCAGACTCAAGTTAGGGAAAAGGTGTGAGGATGGCAAGGACAGACTCAAATCTTAGCAGCATCTACTTAGTTTTAGAGTGGTCTAAAAATATGAAGAAGAAATAAATTAAAATGACTTAATTATTCAGTTATAATATTTCCTACAGGAAATAACACTCACTTTGGGCTAACCTATAAAAAGAGCAAAGGAAAAAGAAAAAACCTTATGTCATTACTGCAAGAAGCAAGGACTTGAAAGAGGGAATGGGGGAAAAAAGACTCCAGAGAATATAGAAATAACGGGGGGGGGGGAGAAGGAATCAGGAAAACCTAGAAGGCTAGGGAATAATTTGAAAATGACCTAAAATTGACAGATTAAATGAATCTCAGAGCTGGAAACTGATGATATATACATTTCAACAACTTTCCCTCAGGCTAACTTATTATTAATTTTTTTTCATAGATACTGGTGTTACTTATTCTGCAATATCCTCAGACAAGTCTTACTTTCCATCTGGTGATAGATCAACACAGGTTTTCGGTATTTTGAGTCAGCCGTTTACTTTTTCCTTTCCTTCTGTGGTCCCCATGCAAATAGATCCTCAGATTGGAGAATATATTTTCTTAGTTTTCTCCTGATTCTCCTACAAACTTATAGACACTGCTAGGCAAATTAAGGCCACCATATTCTATATTCCATATGCGGTGTCTGTGGAACTCCCTGGAAAAAGGTATAGAGTTACTGAGTGCCTTCTGAAAGAAAAGAGGTATAAAAGGGAATGGCCGTTTCTCAGTCTCTCAGTGTGTAGGATAAGTACCTGGAGCTGAGACAAATCAACTCATCACTTAGCGTCCTAGCGATGAGTTTAATTTGAGATGCAGAACCAATAGATTGAGATGCAGAACCAATAGAAATGGCTTATAAAAAGCATAGGGAATAGCTATGCATCAAATCATACCCTTTGTCAAAGGCTTCAATAGAACAAATAAGAACAACTATCAGAGAATTAAAAAGACAAGGGATGATTTTAAAAGGGCACTCGTGCAATACTTGTACTGCATATTAAGAATGGGAGGTAAATTTAATAATGATGATTGACTTTTATACAAAATCTTAAGAAGTAAAACATTTATGTTTCCATTAATGCCTGTAGTTCCTAACACTAGAACTTTTACTTTGGTACCACCCTGTGCAAAGTTTTTCTCTAATTTATCTATGAGATTCTTTTTCTCCCCCTGTCCTTCTGGTGAACAAGTCTAAATTCCTGTTTGCTTTTTTCCTTATAAAGTGTGGCAAAGGATTTTTATGGCAAAGGATTCCTCAAGGGTTTCTGAACTTCCTACTATTTCTATAATCATTTACAGAAAATCCTAGAAAAATTTGTCCACCTAGGAAGATGTGTAACTGTTCAATATGTGGATGATTTGCTTTAGACAAAGAAACTAAAAAGCAGCACAAAACCAAACTTTGGCTTTGTTACAACTCCCCCTTCACAAGGACATAGGGCTTCAATAGAGAGACTGCAATATTGCCAAACTGTGATAAAATATTTAGGTCATCTGTTGATGCCTCATGTAGCAGTCAGTCCAATTTGTTTTAAAGATAAAATACTCTATGACCAAAAACAATTTGAAACTTTTGGGAATAGTAGGATATTATAGACAGTGAATTCCAGCTTTTGCAGAGGAGGCAAAAACTCTGACGGGACAATTGAGTGATTGAGATTCTTTTATTTGGTCAGTAGCATCTGAAGAAGTGTTCAAATTAAAATTGGATTATAGCCGGGTGTGGTGGTTCACACTTGTCATCTCAGTAAGTAGGGAAGCTGAGGCAGGAGGATCTCTTGAGGCGAGGAATTTGACATCAGCCTGGGCAAAAACAATGAGGGCCATTTCTATCAAAAAAAAAAGGGGGGGGGAGGGGAAGGTGAGACTTATAAGGCTTATAGTCACAACTTTGAAGATTACAAATTTTGAGAAACATTTCCTTTTTTTTTGGTCACGAAACTAAAGGCGCTGCTTTTGAAATTTTAACTCAAAAGTTGGAATTAGATCACATACCAATAAGACAGTTCTCAATTCTTTTGGAGACAGTGGCTCTTGGATAACAGAATGTTGTGACAGCAGCAGACACTGTCTTAAAAAGGCTCAAGCCCTTACTTTTAGTCACTTACAAGTCCCACATGCTGTGACAGATTTCATACAAATACCAAAAAATCCAGAGTTTGTGGGTAGGCCATCAGACTAGTTAAAAGCAAGTATTAATTCTGATATTGAACTTAGGAGATGCAACATCTCAAATTGTGTGACTCTAGCAGATCCTGTTCAAATAGATGGTCATGATTGTATTTCAGTGGTAATATAAAAAGACACTAAGCTCTGACCTGATTTATGATATACTCTTGTTCATAATGCCAATTTAATAATGATTACTGAAGGATCATATACTTGGGATAACAACAGTCCAACTTAGGTCTTTGTTTTCTGTGATGACTTCTTATGACATTTGGGAAGCTTATGTTTTGCTTACAATTAAGCTGGTGGTAGCAGCTAAATTAATAGTAGTTACAAAAGCTACAATTCTAGACAGATAGATGATAGATAGAAAGATAGATAGACAGGAAGAAAAATTGTGTTTGGTGTCTGTCATATAAGATAGCAAATTTGTATAAATTGAGGTTTCTGAACTTGGAGGGAAAGTGAAACACGCCATGGAAGACTAATAGCTGACTTATCAGAGACTGTACAACTGCCCCTTCAAGCCAATAATTCATTGTAGAGCTCACACTGGGAAAAATGAAAAAAATAATTAAACAAAGACAATGATTTTGTTGACAGAGTTGCAAAAGCTACTGTTAAAATGTGATCAATTCCAAACTTGGAAGCCTCATTTTTAATATAAGAAACTTTGATTAATTTTCAAGAACATGCTTCACAAAAGTAAGCTGAAAAATGGACTGAAAAGCGGCTAAAAAGTTTTGAATAAAAGACGTAATTACCTAATAAAATAATCCCTATACTAATTCTTATTTTCTTGATTAATAATATTGTGTCATCAACATATTCATCTAAGTAAGAGGGACTCTAAAGACACTAGAATATTACAATGCCTACGTAAAAGATAAAATTATTCAAAACATATTAAAGAGATAAGTTATTTGTCAGCAAAATTATATACAGGCTACTCCTAAGTACATGTGGCAGTTTTCCCCAACCGACTTAATTAGAAATTTGATAGCAGTTAGATTTCAAACAATTGGTGTCTTCAAACAGTAAAATATTTTTTCTTGCTATGGCACATATAATGTTGGATGGCCTGAAGTCTTTCCCTCTATAAATGTCAATGTTCAGGCAGTGGTAAAGTCTCTCACAATATCAATGATTTTCTCTTTTGGGACAAAAAAGCATAATGAATTAGAGAGAGGAAGTTATGCTATATCTACTGTCATCCAGTCATTATGAAATTGCTGATAGATTTCTATGAGATAAATGAAATTTGTTTGCTAAGATTTAGCAATATGTTGAATTAAAATGGCCTATAACTTTACTGCTAGCCTTCTCAAAAATTAGGAGGTTCCTTGCAAGCAAGTATGCTATTTTTCCCCTTTGACCTAGTGTTTGCCAGGCATAGGATTTTCAGAGACCATGTCTTGTGCCATATTTAATGAAATGCTCTCAGAACCATGACCAGTCAAGAATCTTCTTTGATCATTCACCATTGGTATGATATACTTAAATAATATTCCTTCAAGTCTGATAATGTACTAATTTTTAAAATTCATCCTGTTACATTTCTGATAATTTATTTGCTTTGTATTTTACTATGAATTTACGGTATATTTAGATGACTGCAAACTACCTGGTGAAAGGTTGAAACAGCAATATGGATAATTAGAATATTATAGTGTTATTATAAAATAGTAACAAAAAGGAAAAATTGTAGGTATAAGTTAAAACTTATAAAAAATGTAAGATTCCCACTGGTACCATAAAAACAAAAAACTCAACCTTAATTCTCTTTAGCACTTCGTATAGAAAACCTGAAGTTGTCAGTGAGTTTTCTCTCTCTCTCTCTTTTGTTTTTTAGATATGTATAAATATATTGCAAGCTAAATAAACCTCTTGCCAGTTTTACATCACAAGAATGTCTTTCTTAGAGGTCTTGGAGTCATCTTTTTGAAATAGGAACATCAAGGAAGGCAGTACCCTGTGTCTCTATTTCACAAAGAGTTAAAGTCATTACACCAAAAGTTAAGCTCCATTATATAACTTCCTGCCTGTCATAAAGATGGACGTATATATTTTTTCTTTTGATAAAATATTTTTATTTTGATAAAGATAATTAATATGAATGTAATTGATTATATTTGCCTGGCTATATGAAAGGGCAAATTTTTAAAATCTTTTTGAAATCTCCTTAAATGTCTAGGTTACATATCACAGACTGGTTTAGCTTGTATTCAGTAGAGAATGGCTTCATTCTTCTCTACATTTCTTGGAGAGTGTTCACTGGGTTGAAAGGTGATTTTATTTTTAATTATATTTTCTCAACATTGTATATCTCACTTAAAACCCTGTTCTTCGCATGCAGCCTCAATAGCTAATTTCTTTCTTCTTTTTTAAATCAATATTTTTTATTATGGTTTTGTGGGGCACAGTTAAGGGTTAGGTGTACAATTATGTTTCATTCAGGCACCCTGTTGATAAGAGGTGTTTCCCCATCCCCAGACAGATATTTGTAACTGTTAATCCCATCCCCCCCCATAGTTTCCCAGTACCATCAGTCATTTTCTTATAGTATTACATTGGATGTTCAAGGTCCATTATATGAGTGAGAACATGTGATACTCGGATCTTTGTTTCTGTGAGAGGTCACTCAGTATTATAGACTCTAGTTCCATCCAGGTTGCTGCGAAATTCATGATTTTGTTCTTTTTTATGGCTGCGTAGTATTCCAAGTGGGACCTTATTAAACTGACAAGCTTTTGAAAAAAACCAAAGAAACCATCAAGAGAGCAGGGAGACAGCCTACAGACTGGGAAATCGCTAATTTCTACAGGAATCCGCTCAGAGACCTGGCTTTAGGCTCAGATAGTAGCATCTGTCTGCTCTGGACAAGTCTGTACTTAACTGTGATCCATGACAGCAGAGGATGCTTTGGAGCTGCAGAGGAAGAAAGGACTCTTTGATTATTCTCATGAGACTTATATGAATCTTCAAATAGTTGTAACATAATTAATACAACTTTTTGAATTCATTATTTGTGTATTTTTAAAAATAGTTTAAAAAAATCGTTTAAAAAGTCTTTAAAAATTTTTTTAAAATACTGAGTTCATAATACAGTCTAATCTTCCTAGTTAGCCCCTTTATGCTAGAATAAAAGAGATAAAGCCCTAAATAAGTGCACTCAATACTACTCAAGGACTGAAATAGAATATTAAATAAAGGACGGAGCCATTAGATTTCTGTTAGGCTCCATACCTGATTTTCTTTATAATCTCTCAAGGCATATGGGTGCATCAAGTAGAGGCAACAGCAACAATCCTGTGTTCCAATATGTTTTGATGTATTATCAAATATGCAACTTTTGTCTCATATGGAATTGCATTTAATATTGTTTCTTCAAATACAATGTTACCAAAAATGATGTATATATGTATTTTGAATACATGCAATTCATTTCAGATGACAATTGGTTCAAAAAATTAGATTACAAAACAGAGCCCTAAAACATCACAGCAAAGTGACAATTGAGAATGTGGGTTAACATAGGGGAAAAAGTTTTTAAAATCAAAGTATATTAAGAACTATTGAATGATGGGACTATATAAATGTTATCTCATTTAACTGAATAGTCAATAATTTAACTTCATTTATGGACATGGACTTCAGTAGTTTTATTTGTAACTAATTCAAAAGCATAATGTGTATGAGAATGTTTGTCATGGTTCCTATTACCTTTACAAATGCATTTCTATGTTGAGGTTTATTTTTAGGAAATTGAATTTGAAGGTCAATATTTAGTACACACATCTTTGTATTCACCTACAGATACTTAATTGCATATAATTAGCACTTGTAACAAGATCTTACTTATAATACTTAGTATTTGTGGGAAAAAATTCAGTTTATTTAGATGCTCTCTCTATATTTTATCAGAATTCTTTCCTTTAAACCACTTTTGAAATACCTACCCAAATACAAATATTCCTGAGTAAAAAAGGAAAAACACTTCTAAAAATTTTCTTAGTTTATTTTAGAAAATTAAATGCTTGCAAAAATAAATGCACACATATGTAAAACAAACCCAAGCAAAGCAGAAATAAATCCTTGTTTTTCCAATTAAATCATCAGTGTTTTCACAATAGATTGAAGTAACAATAATCACAATGAAGAAATAATGCCTAGTCATACAGAATAAACTATCCCTTATGAATAATAATGTATTGCCAATAATCAAAATGTTGAAGATATTATTTTCATATTGTGTCCTAAAGTAATTTTGATGACCAAAAGCATATATTTATTATTGCCCAATAGCAGGTCATCTGGATGTTTGTGTATCAAATCTCATCCATATTATGAGATAAATTTTGCTGTAAGTTTGATTGTTTTCCCTAAATGTAGTGTCAGTGAGTGTTGAAGTTCGTAGGTAGGTCTACAAAATTCTATACCTCAAGGCATGTCCATGCTAAGGCATGTCCATGCTAATGTTTGCAAAGATACCCTAAATGCTAACATGTCACAGTAAGTGTATCTTGGTGCAGAATAATTTTTTTCTCTCATTATAATTCCTGTTAACGCCTAACAGTGAGAACAAGACTCTGCATTAACGATTTTTCTGGCTGGTCAATTATCCAACCCCTGTTTACACTGTGACCATTAATCTCTAAAAATATTACCTTGTTGCTAATCTAGTATATTCCCTACTTTCATTAGTAAATAATGTATGTTAGTATTTATTGAAGTCAAGAGCAAATCTGAGAAGGTATAATTCCCTTGATGTAAGAGAGTTTGTTCAGGGCAAATTATCATGTTTACTAGTACGATACCAAAAAGAACAAGGCCTAGATTTTGAAAATATGAATTGCTGAGTAGCTAAAAAACAAAAAACAACAAAAAAAAGTAAAGCCTTTGACAAAGTAGAGTGTCAAAATATGGGGGCTTAACGAACTGAGAGTAGGAATTGTCATCTGTGTATAAGCTTAATAAAAACAGAGCTACTTTTCCATAAATCTATATTAAGTCAGAAGTGCACATGTGTATGTATGTGTATTTAAAAAGTAATCATCAGGGAAAAGTGTTGTAAGCCTATTCTACCATACATTTGAGAATGAGATTTTACACTGTACTAATTTTTCCAAAAGAAATCTGAATTTCAAAATTGTAGAATAAAATAGTGTTTGGATATCACCAGCATTTTTCACCTTCTTCAAAAGGTTTGTTCAATTAGATGTCCTCTAACATTAGTGCATATTCACAAAAGTTCCAGGAATATTTTCAGAATAAAAGATAATTTTTTAACGTGGCCACTATGAAACAGCAGACTGGCACCACTCTCGCCCAGCAAGGCAGAGTAGGGACCCAACTGACAATAAACAAAAGCACCTTGAATATTTTTGGAAGGGTGACACACCCTGCACTTAACAAAGGTCTCTTTGAACACACAGAAATCAGAAAGCCACAGTAGACATGGAAATCTGCACACCCCAACCCCCAGGTGTGCAGGCTAGCACAAAAACTGAAACTTGGTCAGCAGATGAAAGTGGATGTGTGAACTGAGGACATTTGGGATGGTTCACCTTCTACCAGTTGGGTGTGCATCATCAGTCCCATGTGGGAAGATTCCAGAGCTTGGCACAGGACTTTGAGCAACTGCAGTTCAAACAGAAAGGGAGAAAGACTGGCACTGGAGCAGCCATAGTGAGTTTGGCCTTCTGCTGGACTGATGATTCATAGGCAACCTGCCTACAGAGTGAACCCAGCAAACAATCATCACCAGCAGCTGGTGGCATCCCCCCAGTCAGATAGAGAAGGATCTTCTCAAGTTCTGTGTCCTAGCAGAGTGGTGTCTGCTATCTCTGCAGCTGCAGAAAACTCACTTTCTCTTTTTTTTTTTTTGAGTTGGAGTCTCACTCTGTCACCCACACTGGAATGCAATGGCTGCTCCTGGCCACTGCAGCCTTTACCTGCTGGGCTCCCCCGATCCTTCCGCCTCAGCCTTCCAAGTGGCTGGAACTACAGGTGCGCACTACCACGCCCAGCTAATTTTTGATTTGTTGTAGAGATGAGGTCTCTTCAAGTTGCTCAGATGGTTCTCGAACCTGCGGGCTCAGGCAATCCACTCACCTCGGCCTCCCAAAGTGCTGGGATTACAGGCTGAGCCACTGAGCCTGGCCAAATTCACTCTATTTCAAGAGCGGAGTGCAAACCTGAACACAGAGGGTGAAACATGACAGATACCCAAGGGCTCTGTCAGTGGGAAGGTGCCTGGGCTGTAGGCTATAGTCAGCAGATGGGAGACCCACTTCCCCCACTTGCTACCTACAGAGCGGGGGGGGGGGGAAGCGAGGCTGGTTTGGAAAGCTGGTCCAACAAGTTTAACAGTAGGTGAGAAGCTCTGTAAGGACAAAATCCTGCAACAGGGTAGAGCAAGGAGCTGATGTGAATGCTTCTCATTCTCACTGAGAGACATATATTGGTCCACAGGAAGGACTCTAGAACAGAGGGTAATTGATTAGCTTCAAAGCTTTAAGTCAAAAGAGAAAATATAGAGAGTGAAGAGAGGTCTGTCACAAATAAGGAATAATTAACAAATAAATTTAGGCAACCATCAGAGTCCTAAAGAGACAGTGCCAAAAAAGCAACTATTGGAGCATAAACAATGGAAAGTCCCCAGGATGATCTACCCAAAATGCTGGCTACAGAAATCAGAGACTAGATGGCAAAAGTAAACAGGAACCAAGAGAAACTAGAAGCAAAACTCACTGAAGTTGTACAGAAGGTAAAAGTAGAGGGGTTCAATTTCAAAAAAAGCCCATTCTGAAATAATGGAAATGAAAAACTTCATCCTGGAAATAAATAACACACTAACAAGCAGAGCACATTTTGAAGACCAAAATATGGAATTAACCCAGCTTGTCAAGAAACATAGAACAAAAGTTTAAAAAGAAGCTTTTAGCAGAGCCTCCAAGAGATGTGAAGCTATGCCAAGAAGCCAAATTTGCCCCTGATTGGTATCCCTGAAGCAGAGAGAGAAACTGAAAACACCAAGGAACCAGTATTCCATGAATTCATTCAAGAAAACCTCCCACATCTAGCCAGAGAAATGAACAAACACAAGAAATTTAGAGAACTCCTGCAAGGTATCATAGAAGAATACCATCCCCAAAGCATACAGTAATCCACCTCCACAAAATAAGCATGAATGAAAAAATCCTAAAGACAGCGAGCGAGAAAGGTCAGACTACCTTCTGGGGAAAACCCATAAAATTGCTCCAGATTTATCTGCAGAAACACTACAAGCCAGAAGGAACCGAAGTCCAATTTTAACATTCTTAAAGATAAGCAATCCCAGCAAAGAATTTCCTACCAAGCTAAGTTTCATCAGTGATGGGTAACTAAAATCCTTCCCAGACTTCCGGACACTAAGAGACTATGCCACCTACTGAGAGCCCTTAAGAAGATGCTTAAAAAGATGTCGGAAAAAAAAAGAATGGTTATATCCACCACAAAAGTACAAGCAAGCACAGTTAACAGAGTGTACAGAGTACTCACAAAAATGAAAATACATACATATATATAAATACAAAAGTAAAAATGAAACAAAGCAACACTCTAAGAACCCTATGACAGGGATAAACTCTCACATTTCAGTAAACAAACAGAACAAGAATGGACTCAATGCATCACTGCAAAGATATAGAGCGACAAATTGGATACTAAAAAGCATGATCCAACAGTCTGCTGCCTCCAGGAAACACATCTTACTGCCAAGGACACCCATAGGATCAAAGGTGGGGGCAGGAAAAATTATCTTTCAGGTAAATGGCAAACAGAAGAGGGCAAGTGAACCTATTCTAATTACAGGCAAAGCAGTCTTCAAATCATAAAAAGGACAGGAAAGGAAACTACATAATGGTACAAGGCTCAGTCCACCAGCAAGAAATATCAATCCTAAACATACATGCACCTGATACAGGAGCACAAAGTTTTGTAAAATGATTACTAAGAAAACTAAGAGAGGACATTGACTCTCACATAATCATATTTGGAGACCTAAATACCCCATTACCTGCTTTAGCTAGATTATCAAGGCAAAAAATCAATACAGAGATCCAGACTCTCAATTTGATGTTTGATCAAATGGATTTGATAGACATTTACAGAACACTTCACCCAACATCCACTGAGAATATATTCCACACATCATCACATGGAACATACTCCAAGACTGATCACATTCTCAGAAATACATCAAGCATGAGAAAATTTCAAAAGATCGAAATACATCTTCTCAGATCACAGTGCAATACAAATAAATACTGCCACCACCAATAAAATCTTCCCAAAACATACAAGGATGTGAATATTAAACAACATGCTGCTGAACGACTTCTGGGTTCACATTAAAATCAAGACAGAAATAAAAAGATTCCTGGAAACAAATGAAAACAACGACGCACCTTATCAGAATCCATAGGATGCCATGAAAGCAGTTATAACAGGAAATTTCATATCATTGCATTCTCACATCAAAAAAACAGAAAGATCACAAGTAGATAGCCTAATTTCATACTTAAAGGAGCTAGAAAGGAAGATCACCTAAATCCTAACTTCAACAGAGGAATCCAGATTACCCAAAAAATGATAGTTGCGGGACATAGAAGACAAAAATATCACAGAAAGGATCAACAAGACCAAATGATGGTCCTTTGAAAAAATAAATAAGATTGCTGGTCCCTTAGCCAGATTGACTAAATAAAAGAGACAATGCCCAGATAAAGACAATTAGGAAAGCAAAAGGCAAAGTCACAACTGGCTGAAGAAATTCAAAAGATTATCAGAGTACTATAAAACATTTATGCAAATTATCTAGAAAAATTAAAAGGAAATGGAGCATTTTCTGACATCACACAAAATCCCAAGGTTGAAACAAGAAGAAATTGAAATGCTAAACAGACCAATAACAATCCAGGAAATCTACTCAGTCATAAGAAATCTCTCCACCAAACGAGATCACTAGACTAGATGGCTTCCCAGCTGAATTCTACAAGACATTCAAGAAGGAGCTAATATTAATCTTACTGAAAATATTCCAGCAATCAAGAAAGATGGAATGCTATTCAACTCATTTTATGAAGCCAACATCAGACCCAGCAAAGATTCAACAAGGAAAGAGAATCACAGGTCAATCTCCTTGATGAACACAGGCACAAAATTTCTAAACAAGATTCAGATCCAATAACACCTCTCAAGGATCATCCATCATGACCAGGTGGGTTTCATTCCTGGGATGCAGGGCTAGTTCAGCATTCACAAGACGATAAACATCATTCAGTACATTAACAAATGTAAAGCCAAGAACCACATGATGATCTCATTAGATGCAGATAAAACGTTCTACAAAATCCGGCATCCCTTCTTGATAAAAACACTTGAGCACCTAGACATAGAAAGAACATTTCTCAAAACAGTAACAGTCATACATAATAAACCCACAGCCAACATTTTACTCGATGGGCAGAAGTTGTAAACATTACCCATAAGAAAGGGAATGAGACAAGGACACCTACTTCACTCCTCCTGTTCAACATACTTCTGAAAACTCCTAGCCAGAGCAATCATGCAAGAGGAGGAAATCAGGGTAATCCAGAAAAGAGGAAGTTAAGCTATTCTTCTTTGTAGATTATATGATTCTATATTTTGAAAACCCCAAGGAGTCTTTTAAAAGCCTCCTCGCACTGATAATAGACTTTGGTAAACTCTTGTGGTACAATACCAATGGGCAAAAGACAGTTGAATTTCTATACACTAGCAATAAGCAGACAAAGAACAAAATAAAAAGCATAAACTCATTCACAATAACCACACAAAAAAGAAATACCTTGGCATTCACCTAACCAGAGAAGTGAAAGATCTTTACAATGAGAACTGCACAATGCTGCTCAAAGAAATCAAGGATGACACAAAACAATGGAAGAACATTCCATGTTCATGGTTCAGAAGAATCAATATTATCAAGATGCCCATCCTACCTAAGGCATTTTACAAATTCGATGAGACACCCATCAAATTAGCAACATCATTTTTCTCAGATCTGAAAATGACAAAACAGAAATTTATATGGAAAAAAAAGAGCACAGATAGCCAAAACAATTCTCAGCAAAAGCAACAAAGTGGGAGGTACCACAATTTCAGACTTTAAAAGTTATTACAAGCCTACAGTAACCAAAACAGCTTGATATTGGTACAAGAATAGGTACACAGAACAATTGAACAGGACAGAGATTCCGGAAGCAAAAACTTGGTCACTCAACCAAGTCATCTTTGACAAAGTCACCAATAACAACCAGTGGGAAAAGGAGAGCATATTTAGCAAATGATGCTGGGAAAACTGGCTGACCACATGCGGAAGAATGAAACTGGACACCTAACTATCACCATATACAAAAATCAACCTAAATAGATCAAAGTCCTAATGGTAAAACCTCAAACTATAAGACTCCTAGAAGAAAATGTAGAAAACACCCTTATGCATGTTGGAGTAGGCAATGAATTATTGTGCAAATCCCAGAAAGTGAACGCCATAAAGCTAAGATAGACAAGTAGGAACTCATCAAACTGAAAAGCTTTTGCACACCAAAATAAACCATCAAGAGAATGGGGAGAAAACACATATAATGGGGAAAAATATTTGCTAATTAAGTATCTGACAAAGCCCTAACATCTAGGATTTACAAGGAACTCAAAAGAAATGAAAAGAAAACAAAAACAAAGAAACAAAACAGCATAGCCGTATTAAAAAGTGGGCAAAGGACATGAATAGACATTTTTCAAAAGAAGACTTAAGAGCAGTCAACATTAACATGAAAAAATGCTCAGCCTCACTAATCATCAGAGAAAGGCAATTCAAAACTACAATGAGATAGCACCTAACTCTGGTAAGGATAGCCATCATTAATAAATCAGCAAACAATAGATGCAGGCATGGATGCGGAGAAAAGGGAACGCTTCTACACTGCTGGTGAAAGCACAAGTTAGTTCAGCCTCTATGGAAAGTAATGTGGCAATTCCTAAGAGAACTAAAAATTGACCTTTCATAAAAACCAGCAATCCCTCTTCTGGGAATATACCCAGAGGAGCAAAAATTGTTCTACAAAAAAAAGAAAAAAAATTACACCTGCACACACATGTTTATTGCCACAATAGCAAAAACATGGAACCAACCTTACTGTCCGTGGAAAGTGGACCGGATCAGAAAATGTGGTACATATACATAATGGAGTATTATGCAGACATAAGGAAGAAAAAAACTATGGACTTGACAGCAAATTGGATGGAGTCGGAGACCACTGTACTTAGTGACCTATCACAGAAAAAAAGAACTGAATACTGCATCTTCACACTCATAAATAGGACCTGAACATTCATCACATGAGCACAAGGGAAGGATCAGCAGTTATTGGGCACTGCCAGGGTAGGGAGGGTGGAGGAGGGTTGCACGTAACAACAAAAAGGGTACCTGGTCCTTCACCAGGGAGAATGAGGGCCAGTTGGAGGTCCAAACTTCCCCTGCATTCAGTCTACTTGTGTAGTTAATCCTTAATTGTACCTCACTTCTCTATAATAAAATAAAATTTAATACAAAAAATAATAAATATAATTTTCAATCTTTTATTTTGCATGTATTCACTTGATTTTTATAGTGTGTTACTATGATCTAACTGTGAAACATGCAAGAGAAACATCAGAAAAAAGATGAATTATCTATCTGCCTGGAAGAATGCATTTCTAACCCTCTCAGTCTGCAGCTATACAGATAAGAAGGGTGAAGTAATAATCAATATCTCCTTGAAGGTTGGAAGTGATCTCAATGCTGGTAACTATACTACCATCACTCTTAGGTATCTCCAATAAATTACATCAATTTCCACTATCAGATGAATTCATATGTAAGTGTAAAATAACATATGGGAAACAATATGTGAAAAAGTTAAAGTTACTTTGACAGTCTTTGAAAGATAATTCTATGATTGTTCAAATTCATTATCTGAATTATCAAATGGTCAAGTTCATAGTCTGTTCTAAACTGACATTTGTCACTAAACCACCGTGATGTTGCCAGGAATAAAAAATGCTATTCCAAACTTGGGAGGAAAAAAAAATTCCTTCTAAGTAACTCCATTGGAGTAAAAATGAGCACAGAGATAATGATAGAGATAAAGAGGCAGAGAGAGAGAGAGAGAGAGAGAGAGAGAGAGAGAGAGAGAGAGACAGAGAGAGAGAGAGACAGAGAGAGAGAGAGAGAGAGAGGAGAGAGAATACTCAACTGGACCATATATATGGTACAACAAAAGACAGTACCTTCAAATCTCTGAATTGTGAGTTTAAATTTGCAGCTTAAATTTGCATACTTTTAGGACTTTTCATCTGATAAAGCTAAAGCTATCTGGAGAACTTAGAATAAGTTCAAATAAGAATTTAAATGAAGACTACTTTTGCCTGTTAAGAAAGCACATTTAAAATAAATGTCCTTCAACTGGGGTTTTCAATGTTCTTAAAAATTTACCATGTAATGTATATATAATACTGTTTTGAAATTTGGGCATGGTGGCTCTGTTTCCTGATTCTCTACTGATAGCAGGCCCCACTCTAATCTTTCTCTAGCACAATTCTTGCCCAGGCATACACCTACCTGACTGTAGCCTGTGTCCCTCCCCAATCTCCCCTTTGAGATCTTAAAATAATTTCCCCCCACCCCCATAACATGGCAAGTACAGAAATTAGGAGTAAGTTTTTAATGTTTCTAGAGCAATCTGAAGGAGTAATTTTATGTTTGGTTAATTTAATAATGAAAACAATAAGACTACCCTTTTTTTTTTGGAAGCAGGATTTATTGAAAGGTCAGAAAAGCTCCCACAGTGAGAGAGGACCCGAGGGTGTTGACCATGTACTCATGTTTTTATTTTATTTATTCTAGGAATTTATTTTTCTTTCATATTATAAAAGCATTGCTTTAAGGGGGATAGAAAATTTTGACAAAATTTATTTTACTGTTTGAGAATCACTGTTCTAGAACAAACCGATACATGTCACCTTGGAATTCCTTGCTATATAGACCTGCATGGGCCTCTTTTCCAGGTCCATATTCCTAGAGAGGGTGGACTCTTAGGCTAGGGGCTAGACTTTCCAATTCTTCCACACTTCATCAAGGAAATCACACAAGTCTTATAATTCTAAATTCAAACTTGTCCTTCCTGGTTGTTATGAAAGGGCATTTGTCAAGTTAGGAGGATGAAACATAATATAGTTAACGGTTTGTAACTCAAGTCATAATTTTAAATATTTAGACATTTGCTATGTGAGTTTCTACTTGCATTCTTGCTCTGGGTCCTGCAAATGCCATGGGTGAGCCTGCAGTTGAAGTTAAACTTAAGAAGTATGTTTCAGGGTCATGCAAACTTACATCAATTTCCTTGGTGGACACAAATCCAGTAAGTTCTGATATCACAGAGTCTTAGAGTCCAAAGGAACTTTTGATCTAATTTCAAGTCTGTAAAATCTCTGTTAGCTAGTCAGCGAGCTTCTATTTGAAGTCATCTGAGAGGTGGGCACTAGCCAAGTTCTGTCATTGTTATTCTTACTTGGGAAACAGAGAGATAAATTCTCAGAGAACTATAATTTTGTTTCTGAGGGAGAAAACCAAAGTTGAGGAACATATTCCCTGGTATGGATAGAGGAATATAGAACAAAATTAGGAATCACACATATTTTTCAAAATTATTATAACTCCTCAGAGAGGAAGATATAAAAATTGATGAGTATATTTACTATACAAACTAATGACAATATGACAACAATAATTTGAGAACAGAAAAAGGTAACGCCATTTTCTCTCATTTTTCTAACATCTTCATAAAAAACTCAACTTTAGTCTGTAAGATACAGATATTTCTACCTGACTATTCACTTGGGATATAAGGGCACTTCCCATCAACATATCTCTTCTTTTTCTGGTCTGTGTGCAGCTGTCTTTGGCATCATCTTCTTCAAAAAATTAGTTGCAGGTCTATTTTTTTCACTGAATTATTGGGTGGTTCCAGTCTCATATACTACTTGATCCCATATATTTTATAGAATTTAAAAAAATTCACTTTAAAATATCACCATGTCTGTCCTTCAATATAATAGTAAATAAGTGTACTATCTGCACGTAATAATGAGAATTTCTAAAAGACTGACAAAACCATGAATACAAAATTTAGTAGACTTTTTGAGGCAAACGAGAATGGTTTCAAATGCTGCAAGAAATAGGTATGAAGAAAGTAAATGACTGTGGCATGTTTACTCAGAGATTCATTTTATTAAGGAAGAGTTCAGCTTTTAGATAATGAATGGCTATATTTAAAAATTAAAGGTTTTTCTTTCACTACTGAAAATTGTACAGTAAAGAGTATTGACCTATGTCTTTTTGTTTTGAGATTTGACAAAAAAATATATATATATATATGCACAGAATTACAAAAAGGTATGAATACATGTGTCTGTATGTGGGTTTACTAGTCTCATAATTTTATGATTATTTAAATAAAACAGACTTTTTTCTATCTCCTTACTTTCCTACACTCTCACTGAGGAGCCAATTGGCATTGATTGATGTGGGGGTCCTGCCCTGCAAGGGTCGGGGGTCCCTTTGAGGTTTGGCGGCGTCGGTGATTTAAACTGGAGGGATAGATATAAAGAGAAACAAAGTGGGGAGAAAGAAAGAGAGGAGACATTGGAGAGAATATCTGATCCAATGCCGAGATACTAAGCTTTTGTTTTGTGAAGGATATGTGAGAAAAACCTTCTACGAAATACTTTTTAGTCAATTGACTAGCCAACCTGCCTTTTCCTGTTCATGTTTTGAAGAATCTAAATCTGAAATCCAGTTCTCAGTTTTAACAGAAAAAGGGAAAAATGCCCCATCAAATACATGTTTTACAATTTCATTTCTAAAGGGCATATGATGGAATCTATCAAACGTGTAGAGAAAGAAGTTTCAAATGTGTAAAGATAAATCAACAAATTGGTTATATATTATTATTGTCCAAGAAACTTCAACTTTTATAAAGTGTCAGATAAAGAAACAGACATATATTTATGCAGAAAACAACAAACAAAATCTCTGCCCTTTGCAGCAACATGGATGCAGCTGGAAACCTTCATTCTAAGAAATATTACACAGAAACAGGTAACTAAATACCGCATATTCTCACTTATAAGTCGGAGCTAAACACCAAATGCACCTGGGCATTAGAAGGCAGACAACATACACTGGGGACTCTTTTATGGAAAAAGGAAGAAAGGGAGGAGGAAAAGGGCTGAAAAACTACCTATTAGGTAAGATGCCCACCGCCAGGGTGATTGCGATAGATGCCCAAACTGCACCATCACACAATATACCCATATGACAAAACAACAACAACAACAACAAAAAACATAAAAAATAAACAAACTTAAACATAAAGCAATCCAAACTTTGTGTTCTATCAGGTGTCACATACCTAAATAGTTATAGGTTCAGGCAGGCAAGGCAAAGGATCTTATAAGCTTGAGTGTAAAACGGTACAGGGATTAGTAGTAGTAGAGAATCATGCCCTCTCTGCAGGGGACAGGATTTTAGTTTTAGCCTTTCTTTGCTATGTGAATATCCAGGTCTAGTGTCACCAGTGTGTCAAAAGAAACCACAAATTCAGATTTTAATATGTGATTTTTAGTTCTGTAAAACACTATTTTTGACAAACAACAAGAAAAAAACATATCTGAGCACATCAGCTCTGTGCCTGTAAATTTCCATGTGATTTAATAGTATAATGAAATCCAAGCTGTTAAGTATGAAACTGCAAGGAGATCTAGGAAGAACTGTAGATTATTTCTGATAAATCTAAGTTCAGTGTGATGATATGCCTAACAGACTCACCAGGCTGACAAAAATGCTGATCATTTTTTTAGAAGAGGAAGTATTGAAAATGAAGCTACAAAAAATGTGAGCCAAATAACTGAACATGTAAAGCATATAAAATACTGGCCCTTTTGTTAATCACATATTAGGAAGCACAAAACGAAACTGTAGTCGATCAGACATAGACAACTAAGCTGTACTGATCAACGATATCCATGTGGCAGAGAGGAGAGGTTGAAGTTCAGGTCAAGAGTACATGAAGGCAAGTAAGAATAGTAGATTTTGTTTTTGTTCTTGTTTAGTTTTCCTATAAAGATAAGAAATAAAAGGCAATGATATTGCGGTCTGTAATATACTATGTGTAACTATGGGGTTAATCCTCAGATTTTTTACAGGATTCTGGAATAATAGTAACAGGAGGCTTTCTTGCAAAATTAAAAAGAAAAGAAAAGGAAAGAGAAGGAAAAAAAAGATAAAATTAGCTTACCTTTAGTCAATTTACACATGGGAAATACACCCATAATAAAGGTCTTACCTCTATGAGTTATTTATGCTGAAAATATTTTAAACATTTTTTGTAAAAATAGTTTTCAAACTTTGACATGCATTTGAATCATGTTGTGAATCTGTTAAAAGGGAGATTGCTGAGCCAAATCTTAGAGGTGCTGTGTCACTAAGTCGGGTTTGGGGGCCCAGAAATCCACATTTTTAAAGAGTGTACCAGGTATTTGTGATGAATTAGTAATGCAAAAAGACCTAATTTTGAGAAACATTAGGTCAGATAAGAGCAGACACCAAGTCTGCAGGCACCTTAATCTTCAACTTTAATCTCCAGAACTGTCAGAAATAAATTTCTGTTGTTTAAAAGTCACCCATTTTAGTTCATGTTGTTACAGCAGCACAAATGGACTGAGACAAAGTGCTTTAAGCCTCATTGAAGAAGGACTAGACAATAGAGTTTATGAAAACTGATGATGAGAACTAAGTTACCATGTGTCTTCTGTCAGTGGGAGTGTGAGGGATTGACGTAATTTGAGAGTAAAATTTCATGAATAATTGATAAGCTAAGGCAAACATGAAACTTTGAGAACTTACACTTGGAGCACTGTCCTAGGATCTCCAACTTCTCCCCCATCACCAATTGTCAAGGTATCATAGCCAATCTCCAGATCGAATTCTTCAAAATTTATTTGGATCACCTAGCAATAAAAAGAAGCATAAACATTAAATATATTGCATTATATAAAAGGAAAACAAAAGGAAGGCAACAACAGAAAAAAACATTCAAACTGCATACCAGGCTCATATATGCACATACACACACATACATAGATGCATATGAATTTCATAACACGACTGCAAGCCTTGAAGAGTATTCCTAAAGTTCAATTGTTATATCATTACATGGTTTTACTTGCTGTATTGTACCTTCTGTATTAAGTTTTCAATGAAACTGCATGACTTCTGTTTTTAGAATACTCTTATTTGAAGCATGATTAATGCATATCTACTTTGAGAAAGTTTTATAAAAAGCACATGTAGGTGGAGAGTGGTTTTCTACACATTTGCATGTATTTTTTGTAACGTTAACATGGAAAAACAGAATGTGCTATTTTCATTAAGTCATAAAGCTTAAAAAAGTAAGAGCTAAATTTGAATCTAGAACACCCAATTTAATATTATCAAGTTTATTTTTATGTATCCTTTGGTAACAGACTCTCTCAAATATATTAACATGTGCTGGCAAACTTCAGAGCAAATACTTTAAAAGACATATTATACCACGATATATAATTCAGCATTATTTCTTACTAAAACATACTCATGTATTCATACATTATTTTTATATCTATGCAAAAAAATTCAAATTTAGTTAAAATTGCAATCTGTTAATTAGGTCTCTAGTATAATATTAAAATGATATAATTAAGAACTAGTACAGAAAGAAGTTACATAAATGTTGTCCTATATACAATGATGCTTCGAGCAACAAATAATTTATAATAAAATATTCATCATCTGATAAAGGAAAGGAATGCCTTAGGTTACCAATATTAATAGAGAATAACTAAAGAAGACCTATCCTTAGTAATATTCATAACTACTTGTTACTTTATTATTAAATTTATTTTCAAATAAAAGACTTTATTTCCTGGTTTTTCTTTAGCCATATAATAAAACAATTTTTGACTATCTTTATTTCTTGGTTTTTTAATGTTTATATTAGCACTGACTAAAGTAATTGTTTTGGCCAAGTTAAATAAAGTATTTTTAAAGAACATTACAGTAAACATTTTACATAGTTATAATTAAAAAATGTTTCTGTGCTCTACTTAAAGTTAAATATAAATATGTTTAATTAATAATATTTGTCAATAGAATGTTTCTCTATTATAAACAACATGGCTATGAGAAATATTTTTATTTTATTTTCAAGTTGTGGGGTACAATTCAGGTCATTGTACAGGTGAAGGTTGGGCTTCCCACTGATTCTCACTTCACCCGATTTGGGATCAGGTATCTTTACTGATGTTATGTACCCCCCTTACCTCCCTCCCCTGTCAGTGTCCCACTACTGCCAATCCCTTTCTTGGAGAATGATGATAAATGTTTAGGATCCACTTATGAGTGAGAACAGGTGGTACTCAGTTCTTTGTTTCTGCGATAATTACTGAGTATGATAGACTTTAAATCCAGACTATAAGCAACATTAAACATATTCTGGTTCACGTTTTCAAGTATATTTTCAAGGAATATTCTTGCTAGATAATAACAAAGCAAAAAGTCACTTCACAGCATCGTGTTATACAGTTTTCCAAAACTGTTTTACCAATTCAAATGTTCATAATTGTGTATAGTAGATTTTTAAATTTCTACCAAGCTAGTGGTTGTAAAAAGTGAGTTTTTTGCAACTTATTTAATACTAATTCAGTTGCATATATTTTCATATGTGTGTCATTTATGTTCCCTTTCTGTGACACGACTATTTGTATTTTGGCAGTTCTCTTTTGGACTGCTTGTCTGCTTGTTATTGATTGCAAAAAAAAAATTATACCACTTTTCCATTATAGCACACATTGAGAAGAATAATATTTGTAAGACACAATGAGAGTGAAGAGACAAGGCTGCTTGCAATGAAAGATTTTGTTTGTTTGTTTGTTTTTGTCTAGGACCTGCCCTGCCACACAGAGAGCTAACATCAACACCTTAGGGCTATCAGTAGCTCACTCATAATATACCATTAGGCCTAGCTCACTAGTTGACATCAGTTTTATATAGTCCAGACACTAATCAATTACACTGTTTCAATAGCTTCAAGTTTATAGCTTTTAAAAAATCTTTCTTTGTTGAATCATTTTATAAGAAATTATTAATTTTTACCAGAGTAGGACTTGCTAATCTATTATTTAATTTTAATTTTAATTTTTTTTTTGAGTTGGAGTCTCACTCTGTCGCCCAGACTAGAGTGCAGTGGCCGCTCCCAGTCACTGCACCCTCAACCTGCTGAGGCTCAGGTGATCCTTCCGCCTCAGCCTTCCAAGTAGCTGGAACTACAGGCGCGCGCTACCACACCCGGCTAATTTTTTTGATTTATTGTAGAGATGAAGTCTCACCAAGTTGCCCAGATGGGTCTCGAACCCACGGGTTCAGGCAATCCACTCACCTTAGCCTCCCAAGGCGCAGGATTATAGGCTGAGCCATCGAGCCCGGCCTAATCTATTATTTTTTTTTCTTTTGCATTGCCTATGACCCAAAAAGATATTTTCTTCAAAATTTTTTTTTGTGTGTTGACTTTTATAGAAACTGTGAAGTAGCTATGTGTGGTGGGCAGAATTCTAAGATGTCTTCCGATATTCCAATCCCCAAGTCTAGATAACCTATGTAATTTCCTTATCTTGAGTGTAAGAAAGACCTGTGAATACGATGGGATATGAATCTCTTTATTAGGTTACATTATATGGAAATAGAGAGGGAATACTACAGTTGTTTAATTAAGGTCTCTAATCAGCAGAATTTAAGTTAATTAAAAGGGAGAGTATCCTGGGTAGCTCTGAATACTTCAGGTGAGTCCTTTAAAAAAAGATCTAGAAAGGAATGACAAAAAAAAATCAGAAGAGAGGCTCTCCTGTTGGTCTCCAAGATACATATTACCACGTTGTGGGGAGGCAAACATAGCAAGAAACAGTGGTCATCTTTTAGGAGCTGAGGGCCTCAATCCTACAACCACAATAACTGAATTCTACCAACTACAAGTGAGCTTGGAAGAGGTCCTACAGTCTCAAATGAGATCACATCCCTGGCTGACACTTTGATTTTACCTTGAAAAGAAGATCCAGGTAAACTGCGTCTAAACTCCTAAACTTCTTTCCTGTGAAAAATTGTGAGATAATACATTGATGTTGCTCCATGCTGCTAATTTTTGGTAATTTGATATACAGCAATAGAAATCTAGCACAGTATTCCTAGTACTTTTTTTTTAAATCAGATTCTCACTCTGTTGCCCAGGCTGGAGTGCAGGGGTACTCCTCATGGACACCACAGCCTCAATCTGCTGGGCTCAAGGCAATCCTTCCATTTTGGCCTTCCAAGTAGCTGGAACCACAGGTGCACATCAGAACTCCTGTCTGATTTATTGCAGAGGCAATGTCTTGCCAAGTTGTCCAAGCTGGTCTTGAACCTCTGGGCTCAGGCAGTCCTCTCGCCTCCATCTCCCAAAGTGCTGGGATTGTAGACGTGAGCCACCATGGCTAAGTTAGTACATTTTATTGACTAAATAGTTTTCTGTTTTTCAGTGATCTGCATAGCAAACTCTACCATACGTCAAGATTCTATGTATGAGTATGTTGGATTTAGGCTCTAGATTCTGTTCTCTTGGTCAGTTCGTGTGTACTCAAATTATCACAAATTGGCTTACCAATCATTGCTATAAAGTAAGAGTTTATCTTATAAATCAGATGCTCTATGCATTCCATTCTTTTATTCCTTGGGAGTATTTTGACTAGTGTTGGACTGTTTCTCTTTCATATATGAGCTTGTAAGATTATGTAAAGGATATTTTGTGCTATTAATTGGAATTACACTGTATTTATAATTGATAGATTCTTACTTTATAGCAATGATTGGTAAACCAATTTGTGGCAATTTGAGTACACACGAACTGACCAAGAGAACAGAATCTAGAGTCCAAATCCAACATACTCATATGTAGAATCTTGACGTATGGTAGAGTTTGCTGTGCAGATCACTGGAAAACAGAAAACTATTTAGTCAATAAAATGTACTAACTTAGCCATGGTGGCTCATGTCTATAATCCCAGCACTTTGGGAGATGGAGGCGAGAGGACTGCCTGAGAATTTGCTATGCAGATATGAAAATTGACATCTTTAAGGTAATACATTTTCCTGTATATAGGCTGGCTTCTCTCTTCATTTATCTAGATCTTTAAATGTCTTTTAACAATATTTTATGTTTTTTCTATGTTACATCTTAAAAATCTTTGTTTAAGTTATAAGTGGTAAGTTATAAGATATATATGGTATCAACTGTTTTTTCTTGGTATACAGAATTTTATTGCATATTGATCTCATATCTAGGCACTGGACAAAACTTTCTTATTATTTAAAAACATTGGTAAATTATTTTTGTTTTTTTATATAACAAACATGTCTTCTGTTAAAAACATGTTTGATTCTCCCTTTCGAATGTTACACTTTTCTTTTATCTTAACTGTCTTAGATATCTGGTACAACGTTTAACTCAAATAGGTGGTAACTGGTCTCGTTAAATTGTATCTCATTTAAAAAACAAATGCTTCTCCTTACTAAGAGTATTACTAAAGTAGATATACATTATGAAGCTAAAAAAGTTTTTTTTCCTCTGGTTATCCTTGCTGGTTTAGTATCAAAGTTTTACTACTATCAAACAAGTTGACAAGTGTGCACTTTCAGTTATTTGAAAGAACTTCTACAAGTTTGGGAGAAATCTATTCCTGAAAATTACATGTAACTGTCCTGTAATAACATCTGAGCCTCTTTCTAGGGAGTGTATATGGGCCCTTTATAGTTTCTTTGCATGTTTTAATAGTTACAGAACTACTTGGGCTTTCTGACTTTTCTCTTGAGTCAATTTAAGCTAGTTTTAGTTTTCTGGAAACATCCAAATGCCATGCAAATTTTCTAATTTATTGCTACTAAGCTACTTTCTATGGTGATGGTCTATGGTGGTCTATACTTTGTCCTGTTTTCCATTTCTACTGTTCTTTGTATGCATTTTCTCTATTTTTATTTTTTACTTAGGTAAAAAAAAATAAAAAATTATAATTTTAGCCCTTTTTAAGTGTATAATTCAATGACCTTAATTATCTTCACAACGTTGTGGTAGTGAAGCCACCACCATTGTTTTCAAAGGTTTTTGTTTTGTTTTTATCTCACCAAATCAAAATGTGTTACCATTAAACATTAACTTACCATATACTCCTCCCCCCCCAGCCTCTGGTAACTTCAAACCTATTTTCTATCTTATGAATTTGCTTATTTTAGATATTGTATGCAAGCAGAATCATATATTTGTCTTTTTGTGATAGATTTATTTCACTTAGCATTATCTTCAAGGTTCATTCACATTGTAGCATATATCAAAACATTAGCTATATTTATTGCTAAATATTATTCCATTGTACATACATAACGAATCTTTAACCATTTATTAGTTGATGAACACTTGAGTTGCTTCCATTTTTTGTTTATTGTGACTAGTGCTGCTATGAACATTGATGTACAAGTATCTGATTATTTACTTTTAATTCTTTTGAATATAAACCTATTAGTGGAATTTGGGGGTCATAAAATAATTACATACTTAATTTTTGAGAAACTGCCAACTCTTCTCGATAACTATTTAAACATTTTACATTCCTACTAGCATAGTAGGATGATAATAATTTCTCCACATCATTCCAATACTTGTTATTTTCTATGTGTGTGTGTGTGTGTTTAATATAGTCAACCTAGCAGATGTGAAGTGTGTCTCATTGTGTTTTAATTTGCATTTCTTTAATGACTAAGGATGCTAAGCATCTTTTTATGTTCTTACTGGCATTTGTGCTTTCTCTTTGAATAATTGTTTACTGGAATCCTTTATCAATTTTTAATTAGGTTGTTTGTTTTTTGTTGTTGAGTTGCAGATTTTTTATGTATTTGGAATACTAAATCCCTTATTAGGTATATAAGGTGCAATTATTTTCTCCTATTGTGTGATTTACCTTTTCAATCTCCTGTTAGTGTCCTTTGATAGGCACTAGTTTTTATTTATTTTGTGTCCTATACATTTACTGTCACAATTTTATGCCAAATTCAAAATCATAAACATTTTCTCCTGTTTTCTTCTAAGAGTTTTGCAGTATAAGTTCGTAAATGTAGGTCTTTAGTTTATTTTGAGTTAATTATTGTGTATGGTACAAGTAAAGATCCAACTTCATTCTTTTGCATATTGTTTTTTAGTTTTCCCAGTACCATATGCTTAAGAGACTATTCTTTGCTACTGAATGGTCTTGGCATCTTTGTCAAAATTAATTGATAATTAAGCCAGGTGTGGTAGTGCACACCTGTAGCTCTAGCTTCTTGGAAGGCTGAGGCAGAAGGATCGCCTGAGCATAGCAGGTCGAGGCTGCGGTGGTTGTGATCTTGCCACTGCACTCCAGCTTGGGCAACAAAGATGAGACTCCAACTCAAATAATAATAATAATAATAATAATAATTGATCATAGGTGTTAGGGTTTACTTCTATGATCCCTTAACTTCTGTTTACCTAGAAATATCTTACATATCTTACTTTGTCCTTTATTCTTGGATGATAGCTTTACTAACACAGATATTTATTTGACATTTTTGTTTATATCTTAAAAATTTCATCTTACTGCCTTTTGACCTCATATTTTTGTCTAAAAACAGCTTTTAATCTTTTTGAGGTCTCTTGTACCTGAAGACTCACACAGGACTCTCTCCTGATGCTTTAAAAAAACCTCATCTCTACAATAAATCAAAAATCAGCCGGGTGTGATAGCACGCGCCTGTAGTTCCAGCTACTTGGAAGGCTGAAGCGGAATGATCGCCAGAGCCCAGCAGGTCGAGGCTGTGGTGGCCAGGAGCGGCCGCTGCACTCCAGTCTGGGTGACAGAGTGAAACTCCAATTCAAAAAACAAAACAAAACAACAACAACAACAACAACAAAAACACCTTTCTGTACTTACTTTTCAACAATTTGACTATAATGTATTTAGGTATGGATCTCTTCGAATCTATCCCACTTGAAGTTTGTTTTGAAGTTTGTTGAGCTTCCTGAATGGGTAGATTTCTGTCTTTCTCAAATTTGGGAAGCTTTTGGTGATTATTCAAATTTTCTTTCTGCCCTGTTCTCTTTTTTCCTTCTGGAACTCCCATACCATATATGATGGTGTCCAATAATGGCGTCCCATGGGTCCTTTAGGCTCTTTTCACTTTCTTTACTTTTTTTTCTTTTTGCTCTTCAGACTAGATAATTTCAGTTGTCTTATCTTCAAGTTCACTGATTCTGTCTTCTACTTTATCAAACATGCTACTGAACCCCTCTCATTAATTTTTAGTTTCAGCTTTTGCATTTTACATCTCCAGAATTTCTATTTTTTGTCATGTGTGTTAATTTTTTTAATTCAGCAAGTTAATCAATGATATTTTTATATTTCTACCTCTTTACTGATATTTAAATTTTGTCCATACATCATTTCCCTAGTTCTCTTTAGTTCTTTATCCATGGTTTCTTTTGGCTTTTGATTCAAAGTCTTTGACTAAAAGACCCTAAATAGTTCTTTTAAAAACTGACACATTGCTTTCCACAGAGGTTGTATAGTTTACAGTCCCATGAAAGTATAAGAGCATTCTCTTTTCTCTGCATTCTGGCCAGTCTCTGTTGTTTTTTGATTTATTAATGATGGCCATTCTTACTTGAGTTAGGTGTTATATCAAAGTAATTTTTGATTTGCATTTCTCTGATGATGACTAAGGCTGAGAATTTTTTAATATATCTGTTGCCTAGTTACATGTCTTCTTTTGAGAAGTGTCTATTCATGAATTTTGCTTATTTTTGAATAGGGCTATTTGTTTTTTCCTTTCAGCTCATTTATGTTCCTTGTAGATTCTGGAGGTTATACCTTTGCCAGACACACACTTCTCAAATAGATATCCTAATTACCCTGATTTGATAATTACATATTATATACAAGTATCGAAATATCACATGTACCCCATAAGTATGTATTTTTATTATGTATCAATAAAAAATTAAAAATAAATACAAAAATGTATTTGTCTACTCAATCTAATGTCTGGGGTTATTCAGAAATGGTTTTTGTCTATTAAATTTATTCTATTGAACATGCCATACTTTCCTGTTCTTTTGTATGCTTTGTGAGTCTTTTTCTGTTTAAAACTGAATATTATAACATAGTAACTCTAGAAATCAGATTATCTCTCTTCCCAGGATTTGCTGTTCTTGATTGCTGATGGCTTATCTTTTTTCCTCTAATGTTTTAACTAAGATTTCCTTGAATTCAAAGAACATAACAACTAAAAGAAACAAGCAAACAAACAAAAGACTCACTCTCACACACAAACACCTGTACAAGTCTTTGATGATTGGGTGAGTACTGGGGCATTCCTTTAACATTCAGATGATTTAGCACTTAGGCTTCATTTTAGTCAGTGGAGAAAGATTAGGGTGATCTTAAGTCTTTTCTTGTGTTTTGTACTGGAAATGCATATGAGTTTTTAAATTCTACTGTATTCAGGAGGGCTTTTGAATGCCCCAATTTCCCAAAGGAATTCTCTCCCTGGCATTTCCTCCTGACCTTACATGTTCTATTCTATTTATCTACTGTAATTTTTACCTCAGGACTTACTGCAGATTTGTTAGCAACTTTAAAATGTTTTTGGAGCCCACTGTTTTGTTTCTTTTTGTTTTTTGCTTTTTATTTTTTTTTTACTTTAATAGGCTCCTGGTTAGGTGAAACAGGGGAATACCTTGCTTCAGTCCTTGAAGTAGACTCCATGCAGGATAGATCAGACAGACATAATAATTTTTGTCTACCTCTGTGTCCTCCAGAACCTGATATCAGGGTCTCACACTAGAAGATAGGCTGCCATCTTTAAGACCACAGGTTAATCAGAGACAGGGTGGGCCAAGGATAAGTAAAATGCTATTGAAACATTTCCACCATTTTTTTGTTGACTTTCTTTTGATTTATCATTACCTGGATGCTATAAACCTGGACTCTTAAGAGTCTGACAAAATTGCTTCTGACAGTTTCTGGTTGTTGTGTTCCATTGTAGAGAATGAAGTTGAGAGCTGCTTATTGTGCCATTGTGGCGACATTATCTCTTTTCTATTTTTGAATATTCAATCTCACCAGCTACTCAGCAAATGTTTTATAAGAATAAATTTTTGCATTATTAATATTTGTTATTGTATTATTTGTGAATATCGTGTTGTTCATATAAAGTTTCCATACTTAGCTCATTAATGTTCTGCTTTCCTAATCTAAAGATTTATAATCATCAGTATTCCTCTACATACCACTTTGCAAACATTCACAAGTTTTGATATGTATGACTAATTCTGTGATTCTATATATCAAAATATGTTTAAATTTCCTCTATTATTTATTATCTATGAAACACATAATATGTGCTAGTTATTTTTCAAAAACAAAAATGTTACAATTAAAATTTTCTTATTAAATTTCAATGAAATTTTATTGGGTCAGAAAGAAAGTTTATGTCACAATCATCCTTTGAAATGTGTTGAGATTTAATCCCTAGTAAGTAGCTATATTTTGTAAATATTCCATGTACGTTTAAGAATGCGCATTCTTTAATTGTTAGATACAAGGTTCCTTATAATACCATGAAATAATACTAATTAAATAGTCTGCTCAATTTTATATCTTCGGAAGTCTCTCGTTTTTCTGACATTTCAAAAATTGAGAAACCTTATTAAAATCTCCCATTATAATGGTATGTTTATGAATATTGTCCTTTCTTTATAATTCATATTCTATTTATTTTAAAGTTATTTAGAGGATGTATATGGGTTTAAAACTTATATCATTTAGTAAATGGAACATTAAATAGAGATACTGTCTATTTTTCATAAACCTTGTTTTTCAAGTATATTTTACCTGTATTAATAGATTTCAGCTATAGTTTTACTATATGTCTAATATGTCTTGTTTCATTATTTTAATTTCACAGTTTTCCGGTTTTTATGTGAATAACTCAGAACTAAATGTGCATACAAATTAATCTGACAATTTTCACGTTAAAACTTTAAAAAAATTATTCATTTATAACTGAGTACTGTATATTGAGCCTTGTTTTAATAATCTTACTTTTTAATTTATATTTGTCTCATATTACTGTATTTTTCTTTTCGTGCTTTTGATAAAGTTAAATTTGTTTCATTTTTCTTTCATTTTCTCCATGTATTTATTTGAAAATTGTATTCTTTACTTTTGCTTTTGCTTACTTGTAAAATTTTATCACACATATTAATAAACTCAGTGACTCGATACATCTTAGTATTTTTGTTCTAATCTTATTTTTAATTTATACAGGATTGTATATTAAGATTGACTTAGAAGCTTAATAATATCTAACTATTTTGTACTATATTGCAAATATTGGGTTTATATTCTTTTTTTTTCCCTCTTCCTTGGCTCCTTCAATCTCTTCCTTCCTTCCTTCCTTCCTTCCTTCTTTTTTTTTAATATGAGAAACAGTCAACAGAAGTTTATTTAATGTAGATCTATTGGTAATAAACTTTTTTACTTTTTTTTAAATTTGAAAATGTCCTTTTATTCTTGCTGCTTAGTTTTGTAAATTACACAATTTTGGGTTAAAAGTTACTTTCTCCAAATACTTTGCAGATATTTGTTACTTGACTTTTGATATTGCCATTATAAATCCCACTATTAGATTAACTGTGATTTGTCTATAGGTGATTTTTATTTTCTCATTGGTTGCTTTAAGATTTTCTCTTTTTCTTTGATATTTTCTGTTCACTTTGGAATGTCCAGGTGCACATACATCCTGCTTAGTATAAATTATCCTTTGTATTTCTCTGGATTTGTGTTTTCCATTCATTTTGGAAAATCAGTGTCTCTTCAAGGAATGTTCCTCCCTCATTCTCTTCGTTTTTTGCTTCTGGAGATAAATTCAAAATATAGATTAGATTTCCAAATTTCATCTTCTGTCTCTTAACTGTCTCACATAATTTCCAATTCCTTTTCTTCTTTTTTGTTGTTGTTGTTGGTGTCTTACTCTGTAACCCAGGCTATAGCACACTCACAGCCACCACAGCCTCAACTTGCTGGGCTCAGGTGATCCTTCTGCCTCAGCCTTCTAAGTAGCTGGAACTACAGGCACATGCCACCATGCCTGGATAATTTTTTGATTTGTTGTAGAGATGAAGTCTTGCCAAGTTGCCTGGCCTGGTCTTGAACTTGTGGGCTCAGGAAATCCTCTCACCTAGGCCTCTCAAAGTGCTGAGATTATAGGTGGGAACCACCAACCTAATTATATTTTCAATTGCATAATTTTTTTTTTTTTTTTGAGTTGGAGTCTCACTCTGTTGCCCAGGCTGGAGTGCAGTGGCATACTCACGGTCACCACAGCCTCGACCTGCTAGACTCAGGTGATCCTTCTCTCTCAGCCTTCCAAATAGCTGGAACTACAGGCACGAACCACCAAACTTGGCTAATTTGTTTTTTATTTATTGTAGAGATGAGGTCTTGCTAAATTGCCCAGGCTGGTCTTGAACCTGTGGGCTCACACAATCCTCTCACCTGGGCTTCCTAAAATGATGGGATTATAGGCATGAGCCACAGTGCCTGGCCTGCATACTTTAAAAAAAAATCGATCCTATGCTTCATTAATTATTTCTTCATTCACACATCCATTGATTTGTTTAAATTTCAAATATTATATTTCTATTTCAAAAAGTTCTACATTATTCCTTTTAAACTGTGACTAATCATGTTTATAAACTTTTGTTTTTAATTTTTTAATTTCATTTTTTAGTTATAAACCTTTCATGTTTGCATTTCTTTTTTTTCTTTTTTTATTGTATATATTTAAGGTATGCAACAAGATTGTTCGATATGCTTATGCGTAATTGAAATACCCATCTGAAATTTAATAGCCTACAAAAATTTAATTAAATATAAGTACTTCCCTTTTGTGACAAATCCTTCATTTTAGCTGTTTTAACCCGGAGATGACCCCCTACATAACCTACCAATAATCATAGGTTGTAAGCTTTCCCTAACTGGGGACCTATACCCTGTTTTCCCAAAACATTAGAGACTCCCCAACCGCAAGTTTCGTATTTATTTGTATACATTTGCACACTTTGCTCTCCTCTTAATTTTGATGTTCCTTCTGTTTGTACCCCATGCTATGTACCCCACTTGTGGTTTTTGCCCTTATAAACCCTCTCCTTGCTTCATTTGGGGTTGAGAGTTTTTGGAGGCATGAGTCCCCCTCTCAACTGCCAGCTATTAAAGGACTCAAAATTCAGCTCTCAGTGTTTGGCAATTCCTTTCTCGGACTCTGGCTACAACATTTGGAGGCTCCAGCAAGATTTATCGCCAACCTTGGGAGGTGGCCTTGCTCTAGCTATTCCCAGCTGGGTGGAGAAGTTATAGGGGAGGCGCCCCCTGAGTCATTCCAGGGCCCCATTGTCTGTCATCTGGCTTGGAGGAAGTTGGAATGACTGCTGTTTTTCTCCCACCTCCAAAGAACCTGAGTTCATCTGCAATCTCTCAGGAGGTAAGCTTCTGTTTTGTTGTTTTGTTCTAGTTGTAAATATGACTCTGTAAGGAGGACGGAGCCTGACGAGGCTGCTCCTTAGAATCTGCTTGGTGATCCAAGACGTTGGTAGAACCAGAGTCATCTGAGGCTGTGCCAGGGACAGAAGCCCTGAGATTGTTCCAGGGACACAGTCACGTGCCCTGTGGTTGTTCCAGGGATCCATAACTTTTCTGACTTGGTCCAGATGCTCCCTGTTTGTCATTGTGTTTTAACTGTTTGTTTGTTGTTTACTCATTTTTTATTATGGGTTCACAAAATTCATGACCTGTCAGTCCTCTGGATTGTATGCTAAACAATTTCTCTGTTGCTTTTGATAAGAATTACAGTGTCTGCCTTTCAAAAGGCAGGCTCTGGACCCTCTGTAAAATTGACTGGCTTACATTTAATGTTGAATGACCCCCTACAGGGTTTTTGGCATTAAAAACACATTGAAAACTGCACAGCTTTTATCAAACTGCCCATTGAAACAAAAGTGTAGTCATACAAGCTGGTTCTAATTTTGTCAAAAATATAATCTAAATTTAAGTATCTTAAAAATAATAATAAATGTATTGCTGTTTCATGATTGAAATTTAAAAGTAAAGGTTATTACATCTAAATTTGTTTAATTATGTTTCATGTATTTGCATGTTATAATGTTTTACCCCACATGTTACAAAATTGGCCTGTAAATAAATAAATGCTCATAAAATGTTTTTCAAGCTCATATTACTTTAATAATTTTTGGTAAATAAAAATAACTTTAAAATTATTAATAATATAAATATATCTTTTAAATTGGCAACATAAATTTAAAATATCAAGGTGTAACAAAAACATTATAAAATTATAAATCTAAGCAGGGCTTGGTGGCTCAGCCTGTAATCCTGCGCCTTTGGGAGGCTGAGGTGAGTGGATTGCCTGAGCCCACGGGTTTGAGACCCGCTTGGGCAGTGAGACCTCATCTCTACAATAAATCAGAAAATCAGCTGGGCATGGTAGCACATGCCTGTAATTCCAGCTATTTGAAAGGCTGAGGCGGAAGGATCGCCGGAGCCCAGCAGGTCGAGGCTGTGGTGGCCAGGAGTGGCCACTGCACTCCAGTCTGGGTGACAGAGTGAGATTCCAACTCAAAAAAAAAATTATAAATCTAGCCAGGATCAGAGTAATAATTATTTATATAACTGCTTTGTTACAAGAATAACTAATTTGAAATCATTGATTCCAAACAGCTGACCTTGTGGTTGAATGCATAAGCATTTTACTGATAAATTAGAAGGTTTAGTGATGTGCTCGTGTATTTAATTTTAAGGTTGATAAAGTTGATAATCTGTTGTGCCTCATTAGGACCCTCTTATAAGACAAGTAAAGTTGATATGCTAAGCACTTTGCATGACATGATAATGTTTAAAAATAGGCCATTTCCACCTGGTTATGTCATTTTTTATGTTACTTCTCCCACATTTTCTAAAACTAGATACACTGTCAGATCCTTTGGCATCAGGAAAAATAAAAAAAAATTACTGTCCACTGTACATCCATGTGGTCTGGTCAATTTATAAAAATTTTACATCAGTCACAAACAGATAGTAGATAAAAGTTTCATATGTATAACCTATTTTTTTAAAAAAAGGTTTAAGGTTTTGTTAACCAAACCAAATCAGTGCCAGCATGGAGGGCAGCAGAGCCAGAGGGCTAAAGGGGCACTCCAATTGGCACTTGTAATTAGTGACTTAAACTCCAAGTACCCATGGAACACTTGGTAACAACAAACCTGAAGAGAGTGGAGAACACTTGGCTCACAAATGGTGGCCACATAGGGAGGCCTAAAAACCTGCTAAACTGACTGGCACTAGCTCACCATCACCCCAACAACCCTCCAGGTAAATACCAGGACACTGGAACCCAAAGTAAGTTCAAGTTAACATGGGTGCCAGCTTTTTGGTTCTGGCCATCCATGTTGACATTTATGTAGCCAGATTAAATTTTGAAATTATCAATTTGGCTAAATAAATAACTTTTACAATAATTATGTAGTTTTATGTTATAAATTCAGTCTCACTCTCTATGGGATTACTTTCCCCTTTCCAGTATTGTTTATGGGACAATAGTCTTTTTCTTCCTTGTTTGCCTAATAATTTTTGTTTGTGTACTCACTTGGCATTTTATTAAATTCAAATAATATTCAGCTAAAATTCCACTGTTTCCTATTCATACCCTTGGAAATAAATAGATAAAAGACATTTCTATGGCCCATCTCAGCAGGAAGCAGTTACAGAAGATTAATCTTCACCCCTTTTCCCAGAATCATAAAAATATTTCCAGGAACACAAATAAGAAATAAAAGGACAGACCAAAAGAAAGAAGTCATTTTTATTTTGTTCCTTACTACAATAATAAAAAATAACAAAGGCTATATTCCAGAAACATACATGCTCTAGGTAAAAATTAACTTTGCCAAATTTATCTTTTGAAAAACACAGACTCCTTTATCCTCTCTACCTCTGACTCCAAATAAATCCAGTCCCTCTCCTTCCCCTTTGGGAAGAGTCCCATCCCTGGGGGTGAGGGGCAGTCGATCAGAAAAACCCTTCATAGTGTATATTCCTTTTTCTACCTCTGATTTATATAGTTAAAAAATACCCAAACCTGGTGTTTTTAAATAAGCCACAGGCTTTAACTTATCTGATAAAATCAGCCATGCGCACTCATCACCCCACTTAAAATGAGTATTAATAGCACCTTTTAAACTCTACTTCTGAAGACCGAGAGCACATCAGGGTTGAAGCTTAAAAGTCCATTCTAGTCTCAACTGCAGGTACACAGGAAAAATTTACTGTTAATGTAATCTCTGTTAAAGTATCTCCAGTCTCTCCAACAGGTCCAGGCAACTGTCCACTCCAACATCCATGCCGTTCTGCCCACTCCATCTTCCATGTCATGCTATCAGTTCCAACCCGGAGACCTGGCCTACATCAAAAAGTTCTAGAAAGAAGGACTCACCCCGCCTGGAAGGAACCTTACATTGTCATCCTCACCACCCTGAGAGCACTCAAAGAGAACAGATTGTCAGTTTGGATTCATCATTCCCAAGTCAAGAGAACTGGACTTGATGACATTACTCTACCCGACTCAGGCCATTGGACTGTAAAACTGGACTCTAAAAATCCTTTGAAAATCACCCTCTGAGCTCGCCACCCTGGTTCACCTGGAAATGGACAACCATACCTGGAATTGACCATCTCAAGCTAAGACTTTCTTGTTCTTGTTCTGGTGTAATTTCCTAATTGGTTCTTTCTCTTTTACAATGACATCATACAGTCTCCACTTTTTTCTTAACCTCTTTTACATCAGGAAAGGTTATAGCTATCCAAAATTGAATGCACGGTTCATCTCTGGTAATTTAAGGTAATCTGATCTACTAAGCATAGAAAAAGAATGTCTAGCTGGATGGTTGTCTGAAATAATCAACTTAGCACCTGCATAAAATGCTTACTATACTGAATCCTGTAAACAGTGGGCAACCCCCCACTGTATAAAAAAACGGACTTTGATCTCTGCCCCAGTAACCCCACTGAATGCTGTTGTAATTGGGAAAATAACTTCTTCTGTCCAGAATGGAAATGCATTACTATTGCCACTTACAGTGAGGGGCCTAATGGTACATCTAAAATCACCCTTTGGCTAATTGCTGGCCCAGACTGGCCTGTATACATAAAGGTTACTGATCCTCTCCATTATTCTTGAAATACAAGTAATACCTGGGGAATATGACTCTACCTGGAAGGCTATGACCGAGTTGCCTTATTCACTATCCAATGGTACATGCTCACCTACAGAACTATGGCCAAGCCAATAGGATCATTAGCAAAGCTAAATGATCCCATATTTGGTTACCACCAGCCTCTGCCTCAGCCTCTGCTGTCTGCCAACCCAGCCAACCCAAACATCACCCCAGGCTAACCTCAACAACTTCCAAGTTTACCTCAACCACTTCCAAACCTGGCCCTCCTACCCCTCAATCTTTTTCCCATGTTAACTCACATGCATCATTTACTCAATGTCACCTGGCCACAATTAGCTTCAGATTGTTGGTTCTGCTTAAAATCAAGTCCTCCTTATTATGTAGGCCTAGGGGTCAACACTCCCATTGTTAGCAGCACTAACAAAACTATGCGTTCTTTTCCAAAAATAGTTCACATCACTATAGGGGATGTAACTGGAGTTGCCTTTTGTCTTAAAACTTCAGATTTTAATTTAACAGCTTCTCCATGTTTTTAATATTTGCAATATGTCTCTTACTGTAACTGTAACTGAATCCATGGCCTATGCCACCCCTGCCAATACTTGCTTGTCCTACCCACCTTACAGCCTGTATTACTGCTGAGATGTTAAACAATAAACCTACCTTATGTATCACTGTGCATGTACTTCCACAAGTATATGCTTATAGTGGTCCTGAAGGAACCCTTTTATTCAATCCTCCTGGTCTTCTGGCAACTTGTTGGAAACATGCTGCCCCCCTAATAGTGCCTGCCTTAATTGGGTTAAGTATAGCTGCGACAGCTGCACTGAGCACTGCTGCCCTGGTCCATGGAGAATTAGTACTAACCAACCTTGCAAAAGACATTAATTCTGACTTAAATTACATGCAATCTGCTATAAACCAACTTCATGACCAGGTGGACTCTCTAGCAGAGGTTATCCTCCAAAATCGTAGGGGCCTAGACTTGCTCTTCCTATCCCAAGGAGGACTTTGTGTCACTCTTGGAGACCAACTTGCTGTTTCTATGCAAACAAATTAGGAATCATTAAAAACACCCTCTAGAAAGTCTGAGAAAACATAGACAGATGACAAAAAAATCTAGACAATAACAAATCTTGGTTTCAATTCATGTTTGATTGGAACACCTGGCTAACAACTCACATCACCAGTCTAGCTGGTCCTATAATCCTTCTCCTCCTAGGTTTTCTTATAGGGCCCTATATATTCAATTGATTTATTCAATCTGTCAAACAATGAATTGCTTCTGTAAAACACATGTATGTAAGAGTCCATTATAACTTCCTAACCATAATAAATGGGTCAATGCTTTGACTCATGAACAACTGAAAGGGGGGAATGAAATACCTGTCTGAAAATTAACAGCCTACAAATGCACATAAATATATGTACTTCCCTTTTGTAACAAATCCCCATATTAGCTGTTTTAACCTGAAGATGACACCCTACATAACCTTCCCGTAGTCATAGGTTGTAACCTTTGCATAACTGGGGACCTACATCCTGGTTTTCCCAAAACACTGGAAACTCCCCAACCACAAATTCTGCATTTATTTGTATACGTTTGCACATTTTGCTCTCCTCTTAATTTTGAAGTTCCTTATGTTTGTACCCCATGCTGTGTAACCCACTTGTGGCTTTTGCCTTTATAAATCCTCTCCCTGCTTCATTTGGGGTCAAGAGTTTACAGAGCATAAGCCCCCTCTTGACCGCTGGCTATTAAAGGACTCAAAGTTTGACTCTTAGTGTGTGGTGATTCCTTTCTTGCACTCCAGCTACAACATAGTGAAGTGATCGCTATTATAAATTAATATATCCATTATTTCACTGTTATTTTTTTCCTCTTTTTTATTGTAAGACTATATCAAATCAAATCTCTTAGAAATTCTCCAGTATATAATATATTATTAATTATAGTCCTCATGTTTTACATGAGATCTTTATATTTATTCATCCAATATAACATCTTTGTACTCTTTGACCTATATCTCTTTATTTCCTCTTCCCTCCCACCTTCTTTCCCAGTAACTACCTTTCTACTCTATATTTCTATGCATTTAAGATTTATTTATTTTTTAAGATTCCACATATAACTGTACCAAGGGCAGTATTTTTTCTTTGTCTGTTTAATTTTTCTCTGTCTGTTTAATTCACTTGCCAATATATAAAAGGAAATCACAAAATTCAACAAAAATTGATTAAAAAATACACAAATGACCTGAGCTGACATTTCTACCAAAAAAAAAAAAAATATATATATATATATATAACAATGGTCAACAAGTATATGAAAAGATGTTCAATGTCAATAATCATTAGGAAACTGCAGATCAAAACTACAATGAATGAGATACTGCCTCACACCTTTTGGCTGGTTTTTATTAAAAAGAGAAGGGATAAATGTTGGCAAGGGTGTCAATAAAAGAAAACCCTTGTACACTGCTGATAAGACTGTAGATTGATGCAGTCATTGTAAAAAAGAAAAAACCAACATGGAGGTTTTGAAAGAAATTGAAATAAAACTATCATATTATCCAGCAATCCTTCTTCTGAATATATCTATGTATATATATTATATATTATATATGTATATATATCATATGTTATATGATATATATACATATATATATGCCCCAAAGGAAATAAAATCACCACTTCATATAGATATCTGCACTTTCATGTACACTGAAGTATTATTCATACTAGCCAAGATATGGAAACAGCATAAGTGTTCATTAAGGAATGAACAGATAAAGAAATTATGTTTTAATGAAATAAAACATATTTAATTCATAAATTGAATATATAATATTATTCAGCCTAAAAAAGAAAAAGATTCTAACATTTGTAATAGAATTGATGAATATACATTGGTATTCCATATTTTATATATAATTATTAAAATATTTTGTGTCTGTAAGTGTCTGAATCTGTGTTATTTCAATTGGCTATTAATTAATGGTAGCTTGCTTCCTTCCTTATGTGTTTAGTTATATTTGATAGTAAATGCATATTTATTTAAACTTTAGTTTTGAGAATCCTAGGGTCCTAAACTGAATATAATTTATTAATTTTCCTAACATTTGAATACAAGGGTTACTATCAAGGTGGAGCCAATTTAACATCTTTTAAAGGGCTTATTCCTAAAGTTTCAAGTTCAGATTCTGTACCTATTGATACAAGAAGAGTGACCCAAGTCTTAGTCTCTTAATTCCCAATATGTTTTGCCATCTGCTCCAATAAAAAACAAGCTTTCTTCCCATTTTAACATCTGTTTTAATCTCAGCTCACCGACTGTTTTTTTATGTATATATGTGTATGTTATTTATGTATAGTTTTATAAATTTCTTTTGCTTTATTATGTACAATAATGCCTTGAGAACTGTGTTTCTTGTATTTTAGTGTAGTGCATTTCCTAGTGCTTCATCTGTCATCCTGTCAAAAAAAAATGTTTCGTGATTCACTTTACTTTAATCTATTTCACAATTGATCCATGAATGCATTGCAATTAAAATTAGAAAATATCTCCTTTCATACGGCTTAAAGAGTCTAATAAGCTCACAGATATAAATTAGGTGTCTAATAAATGACTGACATTGATTGCTAGTTCTATGCAAACTCTTGATATCTGTTATTGTATGATCACAGTCTAAAGAATTAGGTCCGTCAGTTAATGTTAGATTTTATTTTGTCTAAATTGTAACTGAGAATCATGCATGTATACATGCAACAATGAGAACTCCATCTCATTTTAAATTAAGTGATGGATTAATTACTAACAAGTACATATACTTTTAGATAAGCACTTAACCACCAAGCTGTCACTGAAATTTTAGATATTGATTATTCTTGAGTAGTTGCAATGACACACAATTACTGATAAGCTAGAATACTCTGAATTTGTAGAACACAGTCACTTTAATTTGATTTCTTTGTGCTTAGTTTTAACATTATTATTGAAATACTTCCATAAAAGTAAAACATGTGCATTAAAAAAAATGTAAAAACTAACTTTACCTTACTTGGAGTTATTGCTATAAATAAGGCATTAAAGTAACCCCCCCCAAAATATATTGAAATAATTCAAAAAGAAAAAAAAATATATTTTAATAGAATGTATACAGGAAAGTTGAAAAAACAAAGTCAAGTCCATGAGAAAACTTTTGTTCATGCTATATTGTAATAACGAATCTGATGTAAAATTTCCTACTTTATGGATTCTCCTATAACATGAAAGTGATCAAATAATCATTTTCCTTCTATTTGTCATTGTATAGTAAAGGAGTAAAATGAAAGGTAATATTAAAAATTCAACAAAAAGTCATTAATGTAATATGAATGTCTTCTCTGCATGTTTATTTGATAGCAGGGCTAAGACATTTAGTAAGAAATAGAAAAAAAATGCATATTAGTATAAAGATAATGCCATGCAATTTACCTATTCTAGCTGTTCCTAATCATTTGCAGATTAAAAACAAAATAAAAATTGCATTTAGCATATAGGTCTAATGAAAGAAGCTAGAATAATAAAATATGCCCCTAAAGTATTTAAATAATTTATAATTGTCTTGATTTTTTTAGCCAAATAGTCTACTCTCTTGCTTTCCATTTGTGGAGTAGTGATTTCAATTGGTTTATATAATGCTGCTTTCTGAGGGTTATATTAAACCTTTTAATCTGCTAAAAATAGCATCATGGATTTTAACACTGACTTTCTAAAAGCAAAAAAAAAAAAAAAAAAAAAACAAAACTGTAGACAGCATTAAACATTGAATACTTAGGAAATCCACTTCCCATAAGGCTGAAGACATGACTTTTATAGGGTATTTTTCTAGAACTTGTAGAGAAGCCATATCTCATAATTTTCATTTTGTGCATCTTGTACAGAGGGCTTAACACCAGGACTTCTGCATCATCATATTATCTGAGGTCAAGTAGAATTCTCACTTAAATCTGTTATCAACGAAGCTTTAAAAAATGGCAAATATTTTCATTATATGAAGTATTGGTCTCAGAATTATACATGCATTGCTTCATTTTAACCATAAAAGTATATGTAGTGTACATTTGTACATTATTTTGGACAGTCAACACCTGAATAACTTCCTTTTGATTGGGAAATTAGAAGTCTTGGTAGAGAGTATAGCATATCTTTCAATATTGTCAGATCCTATATTTCTCATTATTCATTGTATCCAAATACAGATATGAGACCTGAGTTTCCTATGTCAATCAGACATACATCTTATGCGTCTGAATTAGGCAGCAACAACTGTAGACTCTGGTAACAAGTGGAAAAAGCAGCAGAAACTCAGTTTCAGGAACAACAGTGATGGTCTTACATAGTGGCAAGAAGTTCTAGTGCAGCACTGTTCAAAAGGAAAAAAAAATCCCCTCAGTAGTTACGTCCAGAAGCTATGGATCACTGAATCAAAATCAAAGTGAGATAAAATGGGTTCTATTACATTGCAAACTTGTCAAGAAACTTATTCCACTTCCAGAAAAATTAGTTTTCTCCAGTCTTGTCCAGAAGGATATGGTATTGGTCTATGAACTGGTGATCAATATCTGGTTTCAATCTCTCTACTTCTGAGTGGGAGTTTTTATGATAATTTTCCTGTTTGTTTTCTATCATTGTGTATTGAATTTGGTGATAACCTGTCTTTTGGCCAAGGTCTTTAAACACTGAGAAACTACATCTAGATATAATGGAAAACCAAATGAATAACTTCTGGGATTCTGGACTTTTCCTTGTATATAGTAAATGGTTGAAATTTTTGGTTTTCTCTATTAATGTAAACAGAAAGTATGTTTCATGTAGGCATTTTTCAAAGTGAATGCAGGAGAAAAAGGATGTGTCTAAATGAACATTTGATAATCAAAAGGAAAAATGTGGCAGACACAATTCATTGCTTACCAAACAGCCATCTTCCTTGTTTACCTTTGACCTTTCTCTTTTTAACAGGACATTGATTTTTGTCACTATGTATCCTTCTCTATACATCCTTATGCTTCAGGGACAGCTGATCCCATACTGAGTAACCTGAGATGGGTTCTAATTGGTCTTTGTCAATCTTGGCAGTCCCATATTTCATTTGCTAGTGATTAGATTATACATATGTGACCTAATTCTGGTCAACAGAAGGTGAGAAGCAATCTACTGGAAAAGTTTTTGTCAAAGACTTCTTATTTCTTGGTGTTCAAAAGTAGTACAAAGAACTAGTCTGATTTGAGGTGATTAGATCTAGAAGTACTGACTAAAGTTACGGCAGCCATCTTGCAATACACAGTTTGAGGAGAAACCCTACAAACTGAAATGTCCGGCGTCAGAAGTAAGTGTTTTGACTGTATGTCTGGGACTGAATGCTTCTGGACAGTGTGTTGCATTAAATAATGTATTTTATTATTACATAAATCATTTGATTTTGAATTTTCCCATATTTAAAAGAAGAACATTCTAATGGACAAATAGGCATAATCAATTACCAGTCTAAAGAATTTTTTTTTTTTTTTTAGTTAAAGTTTCATTCTGTCACCCAGGCTGGAGTGCAGTGGTACACCCATGGCCACCCCAACATGGACCTGCTGGATTCCAGCAATCCTTCTGCCTCAGCCTTCCAAATAGCCGAACTACAGGTACATGTGACCACACCCAGTTAATTTTTGATTTATGTAGAGACAAGGTTTCACCACGTTGCCCAGGCTGGTCTCCAACCCATGGGCTCAGGCAATCCACTCACTTCAGTCTCCCAAAGTGCTAGGATTACAGGTTGAGCCACCGAGCCTGGCCTAAAGACATGTTTTTTTCCAAATAATTTGCTCATGTTTATTTGGTTACTAGTGATAGGCTAAACTTCAGTCTCAGATTTGCCTGACACCAGAGTTTATATGCTTGAAAATCATACTTTTCTGCATTTATATAATTTCTGAAATTTAGAAAATACTTTCAATGTCTCTCAAATACCTGATATAAAATAACAATTTATAAATATGTTCCTTGATGTTGGGAATATGCCTTATGTATTAAAAAGTGATGACACAAGGAGATAATTTCTGAAATCTAACAACTAATAATATTATGTCAATATATTAGGGAAAATATAAAGAACATCTATTGGTATCATCTCTTTATCTACCATGGTAAAGTAAATAAATAAGCCTGAAAGCTGATGAAATTTCTCAGCTTTCTCTAGCAACTGACTCTTTATACAAGACATCTTGTACTTATATAATTAGTACAGCATTCAAATTAGCCTATGATGATGTTTAACTAAACAAATTCATGACGTTTTAACATTAAAACCAAGCTATACTCATTAGTGAGACAGGGTAAAATAGTTAAGAACACAGGAAAAGCCTGGGGTTATAAGTACTATCTTTCTCACACAATGTTATATTTCTTTGGACAATTCTCTGAGATACATAAAATGCTTATTCATACTTTCTAAGGTTGAAGAAAGTATTATGTAGGTCCTCAATAATGGCAATTGTTATTAGCCAAGATAAGCCAATCATCCTGAAATAGGTGTTCATAATGGACCTTGCAGTTTTTTTTTTCTGTTTTTTTCTTTTTTTTCAGCAACCTCATTGTGATTCCAAGAGAAGAGTTTCTCCCTGAAACCCTATGCTGTTCTAATCATTTTTCCTTTCTGGAAACAGCTTTTTTTCATTATGTTTACTTCAGAATGACAATAAATCACTACATTATTAACAACCATGTTTGCCACCAGGTGAGGAAATCTAGAGTATTTTTTATATGCATAATTACAAAATACACCTAGTTTATTTATGTTTTTATCACAAAATGTATTCTCATTTATTTAATTATATAATTAAATAATTAATGATGCATCATATAAAAACATTAGACGCAATATAGCTCCTCTGTAAAGACAGATGACTCCCTTGAAGAACAAGTTCCTTAAGTACAATTCTCACTATACTAAACACTGATTTTTTTTTAACTTTTAATTTTTTTACTTTAAAGATGTGGGGTACAATTCAGTGTTAGGTATACAAATGTCCATTATACAGCTACCCTTGTTGATGATGTGTGCCTCTCCCTTCCCCAAGTTGACTCCCACTACTGGCAATCCTGCTTACCCGCCTCCACCCTGCTACTACCAATCCTTTTCTTATAGGATTACAATAATTGTTCAAGGTCCACTTATGAGTGAGAACATGTGATACTCAGTTATTTGTTTCTGTGAAAGATCACTCGATATTATAGACTTTAATTCCATCCAGGTTGCTGTGAATTTCATGATTTTGCTTCTTTATGGCTATACAATATTCCACCGTGTATATGTACCACATTTTTAAAATCCAGACCTCTCTGGATGGGCAGCGCAATTGGTTTCATGTTCTTGCTACTGTGAACAATGTTGCCATAAACATAAATGTGCAGGTATCTTTTTTATAGATATCTTTTGCCCACTTGGTAATGGGGCTGTTTGTTTTTTTCTTTTTGGCACATTTGCGTTCCTTCCAGGTATATTCCCAGTAGGGGGGTTGTGGGGTCATATGGAAGGTCAATTTTTAGATATTTTAGGAATCGTCACCCTGTTTTCCACAGAGGCTATTACTAGTTTACACTCCTACCAACAGTGTAGAAGTGTTCCCTTTTTGCCGCATCCTCTCCAGCATCTGTTGTTTTTTGAGTTATTGATGCTCAATATCCTGACCGAAGTTAGGTGGTATCTCAGTAGAGTTTTAATTTGCATTTCTCTGATGACTAGTGAGGCTGAGCATTTTTTCATGTATCTGCTGTGCTCACATGTCTTCTTTTGAGAACTGTCATATCTTTTGCCCACTTGGTAATGGAGCTATTTGTTTTTTTCTTTTCGGCATATTTGAGTTCCTTGTTAATCCTAGATGTTAGACTTCTGTCAGACATAGAGTTGCTAAATATTTTTTTCCCGGTCTGTGGGCTGTTTCCTGCTCTCCTGATGGTTTCTTTAGCTTTGCAGAAGCTTGACAGTTTGATGGGGTCCCACTTATCTATCTTGTCTCTTATGGCATGGGCACTTGGGATTTTGATCAGGCATTGGTTGCCAGTTCCAACTTCCATAAGGGTGTCTCCTGCATTTTTTAAGGTTCTTACAATTTGAGGTTTTACATTTAGGTCTATGATCCATTTACAGTTGATTTTTATGTATAGAAAAGTTTTGAAAAAATCCAGCATCCCTTTATATCTAGGCGTAAATGGAACATAACTCAAAATGGTAAGAGCCATCTATGAGAAACCCACAGCCAGCATACTACTAAAAAGACAGAGACAGAACAATTTTACTGGAAAACTGGAGCAAGTCAAGGATGTTCACTCTCAACCCTCCTTTTCAACATAGTTTTGGAAGTCCTAGCTAGAGCAATCAGACAAGAGAAGGCGATCAGAGGTATCCAAATAGGAAAAGAGGAAGTCAAGTTATTGCTCTTTGCAGATGACATGATTCTATACTTCAAAAAATCCAACATAATATGTCAAAAACCTCCTTGTGCTGATTATGAACCTTGGCCAAGTCTCAGGGTATAAAATCAATGTGCAAAAGACAGTTGCATTTCTATACACCAACAATAAACAAACAGAACCCCCCCCCAAAAAAGTGCAATCACATTCAAAATAGCCAGAAAAAAAAAAATCAAATACCTTGGGATCTTCCTAACCAGAGCCTTGAAAGACCTTTATGATGAAAACTACAAACCACTGCACAGAGAAATCAAAGATGACACAAGAAAATTAAAAAATATTCGATGTGAATTTAGATACGTTACAAAGTGTAGGGTCAACATCCAAAAGTTAATCATAATTCTAAATATTGGAAACAAGCATTTGCAAATTAAATTTTTTAAATAGCCCACAGAATGTGAAAAAATACTTGCCAACTGCATAGTTGACAAAAACCTAACATCGGGATCTACAAAGAACTCAAGCATGTCAAAAGAAAAAAAACCAAACAGCCCCATGGGAAAAAAATGGGCAAAAGACATAAACAAACACTTCTCAAAAGAAGAGACACAGGCAGCCAGAAGACACATGAAAAAGTGCTCAGCCTCAGTAATCCTCAGAGAAATGCAAGTCAAAACCACACTTAGATACCACCTAACCCCCAGTAAGAATGGCCATCATTAATAAAACAAACTCCAACACATACTGGTGAGGATGCAGGGGAAAGGGAACACTTCTACACTGCTGGTGGGAATGCAAACATCTGTGAAAAACAGAGTGGTGAGTTCTAAAAGAACGAGAAACTGACCTTCTTTATGATCCAGCAATCCCCTTACTGGGAATATACCTGAAGGAATTCAAATCATTCTACCAAAAAGATAGCTGCACATGTATGTTTGTTGCAACTCTATTCACAATAGCAAAACCATGGAACCAGCCGTGTTGTTTATAGAAGCTGGACCAGATTTTAAAAATGTGGTACATATACACAATGGAATATTATGCAGCCAAAAAGAAGGACAAACGTATGGTCTTCGCAGCAACTCAGATGGATTTAGAGTCTCTCATACTCAGGGATCTGTCACAGAAACAAAGAACAGAGTACCACATGTTCTTACTCATAAGTAGACACTGAACATTTACCATAATACTATAAGAAAGGGATTGGCAGTGGCTGGAAACTGCTGGGGTGGGGGAGTGGGGCACACATCAATAAGGGTACCTGATCTCAAACCAGGCAAAATGGGACAAATAGGGATCCAAACTTTACCTGTATGATGTCCATTTGTATACTTAACCCTGAATTTTACCCTGTTATTTAAAATAAAAGATATATATTTTTAAAAGATCCTGAAAACAACAACAACAACAAAAAACAAAAAAATATTCTATGCTCATGAATTGGAAGAATCAACATTATTAAGATGTTCATCCTACCCAGGGCAATCTACAGATTTAACAGAATACCCATTAAATTACCAGCAGCATTCTTCTCCGACCTGGAAATGACAATACAGGAATTCATAATGGAAACATAAATGACCATGAATCACCAAAATAATCCTCAGCAAAAAAGTAAAGCAGGTGGTATCACACTCCCAGACTTTAAACTCTATTATAGAGCTAAAGTAATCAAAATAGCCTGGTATTTGTATAAGAACAGGCATATAGACCAAGGGAACAGGATAGAGATTCCAGAAGAAAAACCTCAATTTCTCAACCGATGCATCTTCGTTAAAGCTTTCTCCACCAATGACTGGGGAGAGGAGAACCTATTCAGTAAATGGTGTTGGGAAACTGGTTGACCACATGCAGAAGTTTAATTATACTTAAAGTATGCAGTGCTGTATTTCACAATCAACTTGATGTCTACTTAAAGCATTTCTTTCTTCATATGCTTTCCAGACCTTGGCAGCCAGAGACCAATGGGGGACATGAGACATAAGCAAGATGAATACGGTACCCTGTGTTGATCGCTCTGGGATATGGACACACAGGGTTAGAAAAGCAGAGATGAGGACCTGCCCAATCCAGTTGGAGAGTAAAGAGAAAAGATGTTCTCGAGAAGGAATTCCCCAGGCAGTTCAAAGGAAGGTGGAGATGGGAACTGGGAAAAAAACATTCTAGGGAAGAGTGTGAAAAATGGCACAGTAAAAAGAAATATTCTTTTTGCTTCTGAAACATAAACTGTGAGACAAAAAGTGATGAAAAGGAAGGCTAGAGATAGAGACACGAAGCATCACATTAAGGACTCAGATCTTTGGGTATGGTAAGCAGCAAATGATGAGTTTTGAGCAGCGTTGACAGGATTATATTTGCTTTTTTATTCACTCATTTTGGCAACAGGGAAAATCTGGGTTTGAAGAGAGCAGGGTAGGGTTAGAGAAACTGAGGACCGAAACTTGGGCTGTGGAAGTAGGGATGAAGAAAAGTGAACTCAGAATTTCTTTACTCAAAATAAAAATAATCGTAATCTTTTTTTTTCCTTTTTCATAAAAATGAAAGCAGTATTCGAAGGTCCACACAAAAATCTGTGCCTCATATGAGGACGGTTTTATCAAATATTATTGCATGTAAATGTCTAATTCAAACAGAGCAGAATTTGCAGTATTTTTTTAAATTCATATATTTCACAATGATCCTAAAATTTGACTGCTTTTGTGATGTGTATAAGTGACATATTTCATATGAATACCAAAAATTAGTGTTAATGTTTAATTAATCATCATTCTACCTTACCTACTTAAAACGTTAATATACAAAGGTAAACTTACATGCAATTTGTGAAACAGGTAAATATTGCATGGTATAAAAAACATAAGGTATGACACATGCAAAGCCATTGTTTATTCATTTGAAAGTAATCTCATTTAGAGAAAGAAAAATTAATGCCTCATACTCTAGAAGGATTATATATGGTCATATTTTTACTTAGAAAACTCTGGGCTAGATTATTCAAAAATGAGAAATGCCAGCCCAGGGAATTCTCTAAGTCCATCATTTTGCTGCCAGCATCGGGATAATAGTTTCTGTTCTTACAAGGACTCATATTTTAGAGACAGGGGAGGAGGAGAGTCTGGAGACCAAGAGAAATATTGATGGAATGATAAAAGCTTTTAGCTTTGCTTTATTTTCGATGTCTTTTATATCTGTACACTGGTCTTCTCCTTTAGGGGATTGTTGGTATGTAACAATGACAGATTAAATAAGGCACCACAAATGTTTTACCGAAGGGAAGAAGCTACATAAAATGAAAAATGCATCAAATATTAAATCTACATTACAACAGTACAAATCTGTTGTTTTCTTCCCATCATTTATTTATGCTTAGCTACTGGAGGATATAATTTAAATTCCAAAATTCATATATGATCAGTTTGAATGTACAGATCTTGATGAAATTTCTTGCAGATAATATTCTTGATTTTAGGAAGATATTCATTGCAAGGATGTATGAGATAGGATGCATGTATATCCCAAACATTTTGAAGAACAAATATGCATGAGGCCATTAAAGTAAATTTGATAAGGACTCTTTTTGTGATTTTTTTTCTCTTACTAATGATGGGATTACCTTGGTCCAGGATATCTATGTTTCCATTTATCTATCTCTATATTTTTTTAACTGAAGAAAAGGCATACACATTTATTTGATGTGTATATACGGGAGCCCTCTGAATGAAGATCCTAAGATACAGGGGCAATTGTCCATTTTTATGGTTCCACAAAGTATATACAAATATAATGTAAGATCACCTCTGAGAATTGGCTTAGTGTCAGCAAGAGAGGAACTGATCTTTTGATACTTAGGTAGGGAAGATCTTATGATACTCGGAAACTTGAGGGGAGCCTAGTAGGCCTACATCAGGAAAATTCAAAAAATATTTTTAATAGATACTGAAAACACCAATTTTAGAGGTCTCTATCATTTTGTTGAGATTTTGACTTTCTTAGATAACATGTAAAGTCTACTATATAGCAAATATACAACATGGGACTGTCACAAAGAGGTGCTGGGTTTATTACTTCTTCACTTGCTTCTGGCTGGTATTGTTTCAGTTCGGAAAATAATCTTGGAAAAGTATACCTTCCAAGAATATCTTTTCCAAGATTGAGTAGAAAGAAGGCATTTATCGCTTTGTACTAGTCTGCATTTTTTTTATGGTTGCAGATTTTATTAGTTTATTTCCTTTTAATATTTTTATATGAAATATTTAACTCCAGACTTTAAGAAAATGAATAAATTTGTTCAAAACTATTAGACACACAGCCATAGTAGCGAGAATCAGATACTAGGCACCTTTACATGTAATGAACCATGCACTGGATTCTAATTCCAGTCTTCACTTTATCTTTATATTTTGCTTATGACCCCAAAGGAGATATTTGGAAGTTATTAGTTTCTCAATTCATGGCAATTTTTAAAAAAACATTTTCTTTTGAAGATGTGGGGTACAATTTAGGGTTAAGTATACAAGCGCTTATTCATGCAGGTGGTGTTTGTTGTTAATTTTATTTTTGTTTATGTAATTTCTTTAAACAAAGTCAGTAAGTAGTGGATCTTTATCACTTTATATGCATGGAAGGCCTTGTGTACCTCCAAAATTATCTTCCTAAACAAACAATTTAGGTAAGAGTTCAAGAAGTATAAAAATAATTACCTACTACAACTATCTAGGGAGAAAGATTCCTAGACCATGAATGAATACTCTCTGGACTCAATTGGTAAGATAAGACTGGGGACAGATTCTTATTTTTATTTCTATGATTAAAGTCATTGGTATTTTGATAAGGTTTGCTTTGAACCTGAAGATTGCTTTAGGTAATATGAACATTTTAATAATATTAATTCTTCCAGTTTCTGAACTGTGGCTGTCTTTCCATTTATTTGTGTCCTCTTCAACTTTTTTCATCAATGCTTCATAGTTTTCATTGTAGAATAGTGATTCCCAGAGGTTGGGGAGGGTAAGGAATGAGGAGGGACTGGGAAAGTTTGGTTAAGGGGTACAAAGTAATAATTACACAAAAAAATATGTCTGGTATTCTGTTACACACTAAGATGACTGTAGCAAATAATGATATAGTGCATATATCAAGATAGCTAGAAGAGAAGATTTTGAATGTTATGCAAAGAAGCAATACATGTTTAAAGTGATAGATATTATAATGACCTGATTTGATCCTCAAAAAATGTATGCATGCATTGAAACATCACATTGTACCCTAAAACATGTACAATGATCATGTGTTAATTGTAAATAAAACATTAATTACTACAAAACAGAGTGAGAAACAGTAGTTATACTACTGTTTCCGATTTTGTGAACTGCATTTCAATTAATAAGCTGCTATTTTAAGCTTTGGATGGTAAGTTAAAATAAAAATGAGATTAATATATATCATTTAACTAAAAACCCTTTATTTAATTCATTATATAAATATTTACTAATAGGCTACTCTTTACCAGAGACTGTGCTAGTGCTGGGGATATCAATAAACTTTCCTTCCCTCATTGAGGGATAAATAATATATACAAAAGGAATGTATTATATGATTTGATGCAGTATAAAGTCTTCAGATGCTCATATATGTAGTGAACGTTTGTAAAGAAAAACAAAGCAAGCTAAGTTGATAGAAAGTGATAGAGGTACTCAGTGAAGGAGGAGGTGAGGTGATATTGGAGAGAAATCTGAATGAAGAGAGCAACCCCTTAGGCATCATGCTTATCAATGTCTTCTTCCACTTCCAATTCTCCTTCCATTTTTTGAAATCAGAAAACCCTATGTGATCTGGGCCTTTTTTACTTCTACAGCTTCCATATCATCCCATTGTCCTCATTACTCACTATGTCATAGAGACCCTGTCATTTTTAGAAGACATCGGGGTCACCTTGGGCCTTTATGAACACTTTTTTCTGTCACAGACACTCTGCTGTCTGCATTGCTAATGCCTTGTTGTCCTCCCACATGGACTTAAAAATTTTCTGATTAGATAGGTCTTTGATGACACTTCTAAAGGGCTTCCTCTTTATTTTACTCGGGGTGATTTCTTCAAATTGTTACTATTTATTTCTGCATTTATCATTTTATGGTCTGTTCAAAGTACTAGCTAGAAGCTTTCTGAAGGCAGGAAATTTATCTTTTAAAAAATCAATTTTAGAGTCAAATTTTACATGTAAAACATAGGATTTCCCATGTAAAGTTGAGGATTTACAATACTGGCATTCGTCTGGCTACTCTGAGATATATGAAGAGTTTTATGCTTGGTTTTGGATCTGGAGATCATCATACACCAAGAGTTTACAAAGAGGATGTGGAAGAAGTCTTAACAGAAAAAAAGGTCACATTTTATTTCTACAGATGTTCCTTCTTCCCGTCCTTTCCTCTGTTATCATCAATGTGAGTTGTGCTGTTAAGTCAGCAGGGGCTAAAATTCAAAACAGGTATGTAATGCTGTGCAAATAAATTAGATTTGTGCACTTTGATGATATGTATCCTATGTGACACTGCCTGTATGAGGGTAATCAAGTCCTCAAAATGACTCTTCTCCACATTGGTTAAAGACTCAAGGATTCCAAAGTGCTATAACACTAAGAAGGGCAAGTGCTGGAAACACAGGTACAACATCACCTCCTTCTCTCTCTTTACTACCAGGCCACAGTGACCTGTTGAGGTACTGGGTAGCTGGACCAGGAAACAATATTTCTTGATTGAGTGTAGCTCCCACCAACTGTCATTAAGATAACCTTCCATTCTGCAGTGAAACATCTCAGTGACAGAGAGCAAAAGCTCACAGCTCTTGCCAGTTTCTTTCTTGGGCTTTCTTGGCAGCAGTCTATTCTAACTTATAAGAAGCATCTGCTAATGGTTTCTGATGACTAATATCAGCAGGGAGTCCCCACAAGGATATTTTAAGTTCTGAAATGTATGAGAGCATGTGTTATTTGCACAGAAGGAAACTAAGCACAAAGATTGGTGGAGGGCTTATACCTGCCCACACTTTAGGAATGTGGTGGTGGTGGTGTTGGTAGCTGCAGCAGTATTAGAGTAATAGTAATATTACAGCTGGCATTTTGAATATACATCTTCCAGGCTTTGCATTGCATGTTAATACATATTATGTTATGTATTTACATATCACATATGTTGATGCATATTATATTATCCTTTCAAGAGATCTATGAGAAAATAACTTAAATTATTAAGTTAAATTAATACTTTTATTTTATTATTGAGAAAACAGAAACCTAGTTAAGTGTTTGGTGATGATCTGGGACTTATTATATAATTATACACTATGTACATTTGTATACAACAAGACAATTTTTATAATTATATATTTGAATATGAGAAAATCTTAGCATCAAAAATTGAAAATATAGAAAAGTAGGATAAATATTTATTCCTAATTATTCATTGAGTGGTACCTCATCTGATTATTAGTGTATTAAACTGTCATGATATATAAAAAAAACTTTATGTTGATTCATTTTCCAGAGGTTAAAATAAATCTGACTCTAACTTTAGTAAAATTGCAATCTATAATATTGAACACATAACTATGCAATTAACTAAAAAATAATGTGATAATATGTCATAAAAACATTACTTTAAAATAAATATACTTCCAGAATGAATATAAATTCTATCCAAAGAAGATAAATTGTATGTTCTGCTTCTTTACAATTATCTGTGCTTTTATTAACAAAAATATTGATTTGAAAAGTAAGGATCATACTAAGTATTATATAATTTGAATGTGTGCCCTTGAAATTCAAGCATTATCAATGTGATACTATCAGGAGGTGGGGTCTTCAGGAGGTGATAAGCCATGAGAGTGCCTTCCTCATAAATGAGATTAAGGTCTTGGAAAAGAGACAGAATTAAGTTTATGATAATTTGTTAGAACAGCAATAGAACCATCACCTTCATAACATCATTCAATCTTCTAATTATTATTTTCTTTAGTATGACCACTGGCTTACCCTGAAAATTTAGACAAGTTACTTGTGTTTTCCAAACTATTTTCTGCACCAAGAAAATTAATACAATATTAGTAACTATTTTGTGCAATGAATGAGGATTAAGTGAGATGATGCTTTAAAAGATCTTACCACAGTGCCTGGCACATGTACTCAATTCATATACAACTTAATATTATTAATATTAATAAAATCATTAATGGCAAAAATGTTGTGGTTTGTTTCCTAATATCTTTCTTTATATTAACTAGTACTTAAGCAGCAATATTTCTTGTTCCCTCATTAATTTTGGACTAATATGTGTAACAGAGATTGTCATATCCTTCCCCAACATCCATTTACCCTTTCTTCCATGGTAGTAGAATTTCTACCTGGCACCAAGTTATCCTTAATAAAGACTATGTTTTCCATTCACACTTGTAGCTGAGTATGAACATATTGTTAAGTTATTGTACACACACAAAAGATATACGTGGACACATATTGAAGTAAAGTAAAGGGATCTTTCTTAAGAGATAACTTGCATTTGTCCTTTGTTCTTCTTCTTTATCATCTTCCCCAACCTGCTGTCTAGAATGTGGGAGATACCATGTTGGAACCACAAGGGCCACACCCTGGGGAAGGTGGAATAGTGAGTTAGTCTCTGTCTCTGAGAGATTTCTGGAGCAGAGACACCATCAGTTGTGGACCACATACGTATCTTTAAGTCTCTGTTGTTATGAGTTTTCTGTCACTGACAGCCAAATGTAATCCTAATTGAAAGCTCCATGTATCCTCATTGTTTTAATTAAGAATTCCTTTATCCAGTTTCTCCCTTCTCTTTCCTATGTAATCCCTGAAAGACTATGTTTGGCTGCATAAAGTATATTAATTGCCATAATTTATGTGAATTACTTACTGTTTATGCCAAAGTATCATTCCACAGAGCTATGATTATGCATATTATTACAAAGCAATTATGATATCGAGGTTAAAGTGGTAAGGGACACTCAACGGTTAGTAGTGGAAGGAGTAATGGAAAAGATACAAACAAAAACATTTTTTCTTTTGCTTATGTTTTTTCAAGAACCAGAAACATTCCTAGGGAAAGCTAACCAACATAATTAAACCAGTAAACATTTTGTCTAGGAATAATTATTAAATTGTTTCAATAAATATTTACTTTAAGAACTCCCACATGACAACTTCTTCCTTAGATGTTAAGGATTCAAAGACTAAAGACCTATTTTTTTTTGTCCCTATGGGTTAAACTAAAGAGAAGAGAAGAGCAAGCAGATAATTACAATATAACATGACAACAGGCTGAGTGCAGTGGTTCAAGCCTATAATCCGAGCACTTTGGGAGGGCGAGGTGAGAGGATTGTCTGAACCCAGGGGTTTGGTTTATTGGTGAGACCTCATCTCTACAATAAATCAAAAATTAGCCAGACGTGGTAACGCCTCCCTTTAGTTCTGGCTACTTGGAAGGCTAAGGCGGAAGGACTTCAGTAGGTCGATGCTGGGGAAGCTGTGAGCATGCCACCTCAATCCAGACTGGATGATGGAGTGAGACTCCAACTCAAAAAAAAAAAGACATGACAACAGGTAATTCAGTATGCAGAGTAGGCCTTCCCAAGCCAATCTAGGAGGAAGGACAGTGCAGATGTCCATGGAAAGGTGAAAGATTAATTTAGTCCTAGAGAAGGCCAGGAATAAACAGTGAAGTACAAAGTGACATTTCCTACAGAGGGAACAGCAAGTCTTCAAACTATAGGGCTCTGGAAGTGAATTGCGTCAAAGCAGAATGTTTAGGTGTGGGCCCAGGAATATACAAATAGTTCAGTTTGTCTATGGCTCCACCTATAAAGCATTCAGATTCATGTAAATATTTTGAAAAGGAAACATTATTTCATTTTAGAAAAAAGCATCCTACTGGGTTTTTGGGACAGTCAACAGGCATGAAGTAGACAGCAAATTAAGATGAAGATCCATGAATTAGAAAGTTGATTGATAATAAAGTTGGTTTAAAACAGAAACCTGTATGTGAGAGAGTTAAGCAACTTTGAGGCATATAATGAGCTATAATGAATTCAGTGGACTTTGTATTTAGATGTGTGAAGGAAGAGAAGGATGTAGAAAAAAAAAGTTTGAGTTGTTAGTATTGAGAAACACCAACTTTTAAGGACATGGCAGAGAAAGATGAACACTGACAAAAGACATGAAATGGAAGGGGAAAATTGAGAATAAAGAGGGAAGAGAACATTGCAAGCAACAGGAAATAGTCAATGATAATTTACTATATATTTATGCCTTTCTTTTTCTCTTTATTAACTTGTTATTTTTAAAAATATACTTTCTTTATAAAACATAGCATATGTATTTACTGAAATATAACACAGAATTTTTGTGAACATAAAATTAAAGGGGAAAAATATACCTGTGGTCTTCAGAGAGAATTCATTTTAACATTTGTAATACTTCCTTTTATTGCTTTCTTTATTGATATTTGTCTATTTTTAGTTACCTACTTATTGTGCCTGCACAACTTAATTTATTTCAAAGAAAATATTTCAACTATAAAAACCGTTTAGACAAGAAAAGAAGTACCATTGTCAGGGGCTGGAAGAATCAAGGAAGTACTTTATAGATATACGACTCAGTCAGGAGAGTGGGAAATAAAAGGTCAATACCTTTAAAAGTTCTCCTACTGTCAAGCCTGGGGTTTATATAAATAGTGAGCCCAGCTACTTTCCGGGCTTGGGAAATCTTCTAGTTGGTTTCCCTAGTTTCCATTCTATTGTTTTGTATCAAGATTTGCACTTTACTACTAGGCTCCTTCTGAATCATGCCTTGGTAGGACTGCCAATCTGGCTTTGATTTCAATTCATCCCTGAACTCCTGCCTTAGACTTGCTCTCTGTAGAATATACTTCCTCATAGTATATTCTGTCACTGCTCCATCCATGTCCCCTTGGATGTCTATTGCCCTTCCTAGTATCTTTTCACTGTCTTCCATTTACTGTGCATTTGCCCCTACACATGCATGACTATAAGTTTTCTGGAGCCTGTTTTCAGGCTCCAGAAGCCACTTAGTGCACATGTGAGCCCTCAAGACCTAGTAGCCCTTCACCTATGATCAGTATACAGAAGTTTGAGAGCTCAGTTTCCTTGCCTTGAGTTGGACTTAACTCTCAAGTGTGATTTGTACTGCATGAAGTCAGGTTGAATCTTGGGTCTTGCCTTAAATTCCATCCTTGTTTAACTCCCCTCCTGACCTACCTCCCTCACTCCGTGGATAGTTCCCTGGGTGCACTTTCTTAATAAATAACTGTATACAATTCCCTGTCTTGGCTCTTCTTATTTGGGAGCATAAAGTAAAACAGCTATAATTTGCACAAAATTGACATTCTATGTCTAGCTGAGGTCTCAGACTGGGCACTGAAGTTTGGCATAGGTACCAAATCTCCAAAATTTGACTCAAACAATTATGGGCAGAATAAACGAAGTGGTAAAAGGCTAACTCTAATAATGGAACAATGACAGGAACTGCTCAGATGACAGTGTTACAAGTGGAAGACAAGGGTATAGTCTGATCCTTAAGGAGCTTATGGGGAGGGGCATTGAATAGGTATTGTATGAGTCTAAAGGGAAGCTATGAACTTAAATGTTATAGTGAATGGATGAATGTAATATTTCACAGTTTAATTATTTTACCTCATTATAAATTGAAACTTCACTACTTATTTTTAAAATAAAAAAGAATGAAATGGTCTGTTTGGAATGGAATTTCTTCCCTTACTAGAAAAGTTTGTGATTCTTTACCTGGATGTAAGTTTGGGACATGTGTTCATGACAAGAAGAGAGAAACTCATCTATCATGATACTTCAACAGAAACAAAATGCATGTGTCAGGATAATAAGACATATTATAATGAATTTTTATCAAAAGTATATAAAAAGCCAACTGATCATGCCTTACAGTAGCTCTAGAAAAAATATGCATTGCAAATATAAGGCAGTATAACTGCCAACAAAATATTTGCTATCCATTGTGCACTAAAAGTGCATAATAATTTCCCAATAATCCCACTAATATGTATTGTTTACTCATATTAATTAATTATTTTATTTATGCATCACATTTTAAATGAGAAACCACCATGAGCTAGGTACAGTGCTTATTCTTTATTATTTATTTATTTATTTTTATTTTGAAACTTTGGGGTACAATTCAGAGTTAGGTATACAAGTGTTCATTGTGCAGGTACCCTTTTTGATGAGGTATGTCCCCCCTTCCTCAGGTGGATATCAACTACTGTCAATCCCAGCTTCTCACTTCCTACTCCCCTCCCCGCAGTTTCCCGCTACTTTCAATCCCTTTCCTACAGTAATACGGTAGTTGTTCAAGGTCCACCTATGAGTGAGAACATGTGATACTCAGCTCTTTGTTTCTGTGAGAGATCACTCAGTTTTGTAAGCTCTAATTCCATCCATGTTGCTGCGATGTTCATGATTTTGTTCTTCTTTATGGCTAAGTAATATTCCATTGTGTATAGGTACCACATTTAAAAAAATCTAGTCCTCTTTTGATGGACAGCACAGTTGGTTCCATGTTCTTGCTATGGTGAACAATGCTGCGATAAACACACATGTGCAGGTATCTTTTTTATACAGTGACTTAAGTTCTTCTGGGGATATTCCCAGTAAAAGGATTGCGGGATCATATGGAAGGTCAATTTTTAGGAGTTTTAGGAATCGCCACATTGATTTCCACAGAGGCTGTACTAGTTTACACTCCCACCAACAGTGTAGAAGTGTTCCCTTTCTGCCACATCTTCTCCAACATCTGTTATTTTTTGAGTTATTGATGATGGCCATTCTGACTGGAGTTGGGTGGTATCTCAGTGTAGTTTTAATTTACATCTCCTTGATGATTAGTGAGGCTGAACATTTTTTCATGTGTTTGTTGACTGCTCGTATGTCTTCTTTTGAGAAGTGTCTATTCATATCTTTAGCCCACTTTGTAATGGGGCTGTTTGTTTTTTTTCTTTAGAACACATTTGAGTTCCTTGTAGATCCTTGATATTAGGCCTTTGCAGACATGGAGTTGGCAAATATTTTTTCCCATTCTGTGGGCTGTCTCCCTGATCTCTTGATGATTTCTGTGGCTTTGCAGAAGCTTGTCATTTTAATGAAGTCCCACTTATCTGCCTTATCTCTTATGGCCTGGGCACTTCGGGTTTTGTTCAGGAATCAGTTGCCAGTTCCAACTTCCATAAGAGTGTCTCTTGCATTTTTTAAGGTTCTTACAGTTTGAGGTTTTACATTTAGGTTTGCGATCGATTTAGAGTTAATTTTGTGTATGGGGATAGGTAGGGGTCCTGTTTCAATCTTCTGCATGTGGTCAGTCAGTTTTCCCAGTACCATTTACTGAATAGGTTCTCCTCTCTCCAGTAGGGGATGGTGGAGGCTTTGTCAAAGATGAGTTGGTTGAGAAATTGAGGTTTTGCTTCTGAGATCTCAATTCTATTCCATTGGTCTTTATGCCTGTTCTTGTACTAATACCAGGCTGTTTTTGATTATTGTAGCTTTATAATATAGTTTAAAGTCTGGGAGTGTGATAACTCCTGCTGTGTCTTTTTTTTTGCTGAGGATTGTTTTGGCTATTCTTGGTTGTTTAGGTTTTCATATGAATTCCTATATTGCTTTTCTAGGTCTGAGAAGAATGTTGCTGGTAATTTGATGGGTATTGCATTAAATCTGTAGATTGCCTTAGGTAAAATGGACATATTAACAATGTTGGTTCTTCCAATTCATGAGCATGAAATATTTTTCAACTTGTTTGTGTCATCGTTGATTTCTCTGAGCAGTGTTTTGTAGGTCTTTTACGTGTTAGGAAGATGCCAAGGTATTTCATTATTTTTGTGGCTATTGTAAATGGAATTGTGTTTTATATTTGGGTTTCTGTTTATTATTGGTGTATAGAAATGTGATTGTCTTTTGTACATTTATTTTATACCCTGAGACTTTGCCAAAGTCCTTTATTAGTTCCAGGAAGTTTTCAGCAGATTCTCTTGGGTTTTCAAGGTATATAATCATGTCATTTGCAAAGCAAGATAATTTGACTTCCTCTTTTCCTATCTGGATACCTCTGATGACCTTCTTTTCTCTGATTGCTCTAGCCAGGACTTCCAAAACTATGTTGACCCAGAGGAGTGAGAGTGGGCATCCTTGTCTTGTTCCAGTTTTCAGTGGAAATTGTTCCAAATTTTGTCTGTTTAGGAGTATGCCAGCTGTGGATTTCTTGTAGATGGCTTTTACTATTTTGAGGTATGTTCCACATATGCCTAGATGTTTGAGGGTTTTTATCAAGAAGGGGTACTAGTTTTATCAAAAGCTTTTTCTGCATCTAATGACATAATCATATGGTTTTTGTTTTTACATCTCTTGATGTATTTAATTACGTTTATGGTCTTACGACTGTTGAACCAGCCTGCTTCCCGGGGATGGAGCCTATTTTGTCGTGATGGATGATTTTTGAGATGTGTTGTTGAATCCAGTTTGCTAGGATCTGGTTGAGAATTTTAGCATCTATGTTCATCAAAGATATTGGCCTGTAGTTCTCTTTCTTTGTTGGTTCTTTACCTGGCTTCGGTATCAATGTGATGTTAGCTTCATGAAATGATTTGGGAAGAGTGCTATCTTTCTCAGTTGCCTGGAATACTTTCAGTAGGATTGGTATCAGTTCCTCCTTGTATGTTTTGTAGAATTCTGCTGGAAAGTCATCTGGTCCAGGGCTTTTTTTGTTGTCGTTGGTAGTTTTCTTATGATAAAATCAATGTCCTTGATTGTTATTGGTCTATTTAGGATCTCAGTGTCTTCTTGTTTCAACCTAGGGAGGTTGTGTGATGTCAGAAAGTCCTCCATTTCCTTTAGGTTTTCAAGTTTGTTTCCATACAATTGTACATAGTAGTCTCTGATAATATTTTGTATTTCTTCTGAGTCAGTTGTGACTTCATCTTTTGTGTTTCTGATTGAGTTTATTTGGGCTTTTTCATTCTTTTTCTTGATCAGCCTGGCTAGGGGACCATCTATCTTGTTTATCCTTTAAAAACATCAGCTTTTTGTTTCATTTATTTTTTGCATTATCTTTTTGTCTTCAATGTCCTGGATTTGGGCTTTGATTTTGGTGATCTGGATTCTTCTGCTGAAGTTAGGATTTTGGTGGTCTTGCATTTCCAGCTTCCTTAGGTGACTTAATAGGCTGCTAACTTGTGATCTTTCCATTTTATTCCTGTGTGTTTGTAAAGATATGAATTCCCTTCTTACTACTGTTTTCATGGCATCCCAGAGTTTTTGGTAAGATTTTTCTTCATTTTCATTTGTTTTCAGGTACCTTTTAATAACTATTTTGATTTCACCATTGACCCAGGAGTTGCTTAGCATCATACTGCTTAGTGTCTATGTCTTTGTGGGTTTTGGAGGAACTTTGTTGGTGTTAATATGTATTTTTATTCCACTGTGGTCTGAGAAGGTGCATGGCAAAATTTCAGTCTTATGAAATTTGCTTATGTTTGATTTATGGCCAATGATGTGATCAATCTTGGAGTATGTTCCGTGCGGTGATGAGTGGGATGTATATTCTGTGGTCACTGGGTGGAGTGTTCTGTAGATATCAATTAGATCCATTTGTTCAAGAGTCTCATTGTGGTTCAGATATCCTTGCTGGTTTTTTGTCTTGAGGATCTGTCCAGGGTTGTGAGTGGGGTCTTAAAGTCCCCAGCTATGATAGTGTTAGGGTCACTCTCTTTTTTAAGTTTCCATACAAACTCATTGCTTATTCTTAAACATCCTTAATTACTCAACATATCTCAACATATTTATAATTACTCAATATATCTCAACATATTTATAATGAATTCCTAATTATGTCATTCACCAAAAGTCATCTTTGGAATGAGGGATGGCATAAATAATAAGCATATATTATTGCTTAAATTTGCAAGATAATTTTCAATGTACAAAAGTCTGCTTTATTTTTTAACTTCGTGTGATCCTTCAAACCTCCTATCACATGGTGAGGCAGGAATAATTATTCCTGATTTAAAGACGAGAAAACTGAGATTCAGAAAGATGATATGACCTGTGCTTAAATTCAGGACTTCTGACTTGGATTCAAACACTGTCCGTGCATTTTTTATAGATAGGGCAGGTGGCTCCAGAGTGCATTTTAAAATACATACACTTAAAATCATAGCAATCCCTTGACCTCTTTCCCTAATTTATCCAGGTCATAGTAAACTATATTCTCTAAGTCATAAGATGCAAATGCAAGTCAAATTTAAAAACATAGCAAGTTTACATAGTCTTAGAGTACAAAAAAAATGTGCTTTTGGTTAGTGATTCCCCAACATGTTTTAAAAGCCATAGTCTATCTTTATGCTTTTAATGACTCATTTTATTTCTTCTGACAGTCAAGGCTTCTGTTAAACTAGTGAGAGTTATAATCTGAACTGAAGCTAACCTCATATGCCTGTCTTTATTCTCTCTGAATTATATATTTCTATGCTCAGTTAATTTAATCTTTTATTACTAACCTATCAGTGGATTGTATTTTCTTAGTTGTGAAATTTGCTGACATCCTGGAGACATCAGCATTATCCTCATAGCAATCATTCAATATGAATCACAGTACATTACATCGAAAGTGAGAACAGGGACTGGTCAAAAAGCCATAAAGAAATCTATTCCTCTACATTTTCAGCTTAGTTCTTTACATTAAATGGAAGAATTCTTTGCTTGAAAAACATTTTATTTTACTATAATGTATATGTTTATATTGGACAACTCACTTCTCAAAGGTTATTAGCAACCTAAAAATGTAAAGGTAGTCAACACTACCATGCATTTTAAAAAGCTAGATTCTTCCCACCATGGCTAAAAGTACAGAACATAAGTATATTATCAATTTGCAGCATACAGTGAAATGTGTCAGAGAATCACTTTGAGAGAGAGCAAACTGGGGTACTAAATTTTGCAATAGATTCCTTTTATACTAGATAAGGAGATAACAATAAAAAAGCTGACTATATCACTAGCTTCTTGTTTCAGAAATCTTTGGTGACAAGTAACAGAAAACCATTTTGGCTGACTTAAGCAAAATACATATTTTAAGTTATGTGGTAGGTCATAGGAGCTAGACAGAGTAAAATCCTAGATTAAAAAAGGATAGGAACCCAGTGAGACTCTGTGTTGTATGTAGCAGGAGGAAAGAATTGCTGATCATCACATGAGTCAAAATGCCTCATTTTGAACCTTGGCTTTTAAAGTTACATTGTAGCCTTGTGTAAATTACTTTATCTCCCTGTACCTGTTTCTTCATGTGAAAAATGGGTATGATATCATACCTATACCCTAGGGTTGTTGTAGTTCTCAAATTAAATATTATATACAAAGTTTTAGAACTATCCTTCACACAAAGTAAGCATTCATAAGAATATTAACTGTTGTTATTTCCTATTACTCTCAAGGGCTTTCTGATAAATCAACTCAAATAATTTTCAGTGTGTGTCATTTTTTTCAAGGTTCAGAAAAAAATGGATTGACTTAGCTTGGATAACATGACATCAGGAGTGTATTAGTAAATATTTAAAAACTGTTTGAAAAAAATGCTAATTAAAAATTTACTGACTAAAGGATTTGTGACACAATTTACAATTAATGACAAATATACAATATTATTGATTATAAATTCCACACAGCCAATTTGTTCTTAGAGAATGCTTTTCTCTGAAGTTTGCCAAACATTTGTATCTGTAGCTAACTAATGTTTGTACTGTATCATTGAATCCACCTTAATTTCAATGAAACATAAGTCTTGAAGCATGCTTTTCCTTTGCAGGAAAATCAAAAAATCCTAAACTGATATTCTAGGACTCAGTTCCTGTCAGTGTTCCATTATTAGAGTTAGTCTTTTACCACTTCGTTTATTCTGCCCATAATTGTTTGAGTCATAATTTTAGAATGCTGGAAGAACATGTCCTCCATATATGTCTTGAGTAGCTACTAATATCAGATGTAGTTCTTGAAGCTGAAGATGCAACAATGAATAAAACAATTATTTATCTCATACAGTTTACATTATCATCAGGGTTCACAAACAGTTAAAGAAACATGTATCATATTAGGCAGTGTAACTACAATGGAGAATAATTTATCAGAGCAAGGGACATGAGAAGTATGAGATGTGAGTGGTTACTTAACTCAGAAGACATATAGGAAGAGATGAAAAAAATGGAACTAAGATTGTAGTAGATTTAGATACATTCTCGGCTTCTGTTTACACAGTATCCTTTTGTTCTCCATAATTCTTTAAAGCTGAAAAGCTATCCTTGCCCCATTTTGGGTGGGCTTAGTGGGGACCTCATTCAAAGTTATCCTGCCCTAACCCCTATACCTTCATGTGCCCAGAAGATGTCACACAGTGGTATGTTGTAACTAACTTTTATCAACTCTTGAGAGCTGATTGTTAAATTATCAAGAATATAACAAACTGATTGTTAGATATATCCAATATTAAAAATTAAATTATCTAAATGTAAATTATAATGTTATATTAAAACAGAGGTAATGATTACTTAAAACTCATCAACCCATGATATTTTACCATACTTTACTGTTAGACATGCTCTGGAGGTTTTCAAAATATATATTGTCCATATGATAGAGCTATTATATAATAATGTAATACTATACATCTTTTCCCCAATTCTGTAGTCTGTTCTTGGAAGCTTAGAATTGGACATGGGAGGAGAATTTACACCATAAAAATTGGCAAACAGTAGAAATCAGAACTTTTGTTCATTGTATAGATATGAAAGCGATAGAGACAAGATTAATATTCAAGATTAAATTTCAAAATACATTGTGTCTTTAGTGATTACATTGTGAATGGCACAAAAATGGAGGACATGTTCTTCCAGCATTCTAAAATTATGATCTGATAGTGATGAAGTCATTCACATCATTGACAAACAATGTTCCAATGCATAAATTCATGTTGTTATTGTGTTTTACTTGGTAACATAAATGAAATATCAACTAATATTGATGTGAGAACTATATTTGCTCATTCATCAGTTGCAAACATTAGTTAGCTACAGATACAAATGTTTGGCAAACTTCAGAGAAAAGCATTCTCTAAGAACAAATTGGCTGAATAAATAAGCATTTTCTAGTGGGAAAAAAAGGTCACAAATGATAAAACAAGTTGAAAGTTTTGGGGGCCATGTTTGGAGAAGCTATTTTGGTACATTATGAGCTTTAAATAGTAGAATACGGATCAGCAATAGGACTCTAGTCCCTGAGAAAGGGACTGGCAATGGCAAGAGAAGATTCCAATCTAGCAAACTGCAGAGAATAGAAGGGATATACAGAGAGGAAACAAGGTGGGTTTCCCACCACCAGGACCAAGCATAGACTCCAAGATTAGATCACAAGCTTAATTATCATTGTAGGGAGTATTAAGGGATTAGCATTATGGGTGATTTCAAACTGAGTACTAGAATATCAGTTTAGGATTTTTTTGATTTTCCTGCAAAGGAAAAGCATGCTTCAAGACTTATGTTTCATTGATATTAAGGTGGATTCAATGATACAGTAAGAATAACTGGGCAAAATATAAGCGAGGGCTTGCCTGCTTTTCTCATTTGATTGTTCTTTTCATTTTAAAAGTCTAAGTCACTTGAGTAGTGCTCAAAACTGATTTTATTTTAATCAGTGCCTCTCAAACTTGAATATGAAAAAATAATAATAATACTGAGACTCTCACAAAAGACACAATTGTTCATATATTATCAATTGGTTAAGAAAAAAATGAGTAGCAAATGTTATAAATACACTAATAATATAAATATGTTTTGTAATATTTAATATTAATGCTACATATTTACATTTAAAAACACAGTACAAATATACTTGAGGCATCTACTCTGATTCGTCCATGGAGATATATATATATATTTTAGAGTTGTGGAGAACAAGTGAGAATTTGATACATAGGTAGGCTATGTGCAGGTGAACTTTGGGTTTCTCGCTGGCCCTCACTGCCCCTGGTAGTGGACCAGATACCCATTGTACTGTCATGTGCCTCCTCCCTCCTCTGTCCTTTCCTCCCCTAGCAATGCTCAGCACAATGATTGCCGAGTCCACACTTGTCCATTGATATTTGGATTCTGGGTTGGGAATGGGAAGTCTTTAATTACATAAAAATATAACAAGAAAAAATACACACAAAAATATACTAACACATTTTCAATTAGGCACCCAACTCAATGGCCTTTACAAGTTGTTCATCCACTATTAATTCTCACTTTGGCTTTCCACCTAAGACTTACTTTGACATCTCTTTCAGCATCTTGGCTTCAAATAGTATCTATATAACTGACAATTTGCAAATATCTCTATCCATGTCCTTAAAAAAATCTCTTTACTTTATATCCATTTCTAATGTATACCTCAAATGTAACAAAGATAAACTTGTTTTTTTTTTTCTTAAACCAGTTCCACCTGCTTCTTTTCTCATATTACTTGGCAGCAATACAGTACTAATTATTTAAGTGCTGTCTCTTAGTTTTAAGCAACCCTTATATATCCTGCTCTTTGATATTTGGGTTAGAACACAACCCAAGTTACATTTCTCTGTTTCTTTTTCCAGCTGACTTTAAGATCTGCCTAAAATTGCTAGATCACATTCTTTCCTCAGAGGTTTCTAACTACCAAACCATGAATCATTTCCTCCTTTGAAATCTGAGTACCAGATCTACAAAGTTTTTACTATAAACTCTTAGACTCTAATAATAACACATTTTTTCTTTCTCCAGCTCGAAAAGTTATATCTGTTTATACATTGATTACTTCTGCATTAATTTTTGCTCTTTATGCATTACAATAAATGTATAACACTTTTTCAAATTAAATTCCATTGTTTTAAATGGTTAACATAGATTATATTGTTCTTATTATACCTTGATTAATATAGTCCTTCATATCAAGAGTAAGTGCAAAAAATTGAAACTGTAAGATGGTGATTCTGGAGAGTGTTTTGCTTATTTTTTGACCTTGATAAAGCTGAGTTTCTGCTCAGTAGAAACTGGCAGCTACAATTATTTATTTCTTGTGATTGGGTTGAAACGCATATTACAGACAATGTTTGGGGAGAGGATATGGGGTTGCTGCACTTGATGGCTAACTTACTCAAGATTACAAGGGCAATGGAGAGAGATAACTATTAATGACTACATTGGAGTGAGAAAGAAACAAAATCATTGATCAAGTCATGATCAGAGAGCAAGAGAACTTTTATGGTGATCCCATAACTCTGGGCAGATAAGGCTAAAATTTATTCCCAAGGGTATACAAGTTACAAAATTAGAATGTAAGCTGAACTTAACAGACTTGCAAAGTTTTTCATGTGAAAATTGGAGAACTAATTGAGAAGGAATGGGATCCCGAAATCTGAAATACAGACATGTATATGCTTTGTGATAAAACTGAGAATCTTAAAACCCTGTTGTTCAGAATCACTTTTGCTAGTGAGAGCACTGTATTTTCTCTTTCCTTGAAGTCCTAGCAAAAACTTCACCTGAGGCAATTACCTTACAATGGGGCAATTATTCTCCGTACTCACCACCATCACCTTTCAATCCCCAAATGGCAGCAATTCAACAGAACTCTCTATGGTGATGGAAATGTTCAATATGGTAGGCACTGCCAATCGATGGCTATTGAGCACTGGAAATAAGGCTCATCTGAATTGACATGTACTGGGAAAGTTAAATGCATTCTAGATTTCAAAGTTTAAGAATGAAAAAATAGAGGTATATTATTACATTAATTTTATGCCAATTATATGCTAAAATTATAATATCTAAGATTAAGTTAATATTAATTTTATCTTTCTAAATTGTGGCTACTGGAAATTTTAAAGGTAGGTATGTGCTTCATACTCTATTTCTATTGGACAATGCTGATCTAGATCAATAGCTTTAAAATTCTTGATCATATAAATCAAGGGGTTTTGAAAACTGTACTTTACCTACATTTTAAAATTGATACCTTTAAAAAAATTTAAATGAGAATAGCTGCAAAGGATGTGATCTCTGCCATTTTACAAATACCTTAAAATATAGTTTCTAATTTTACAAATACCTTAAATATAGTTTCCTCAAAATTTTGCATCATTAGCTAGCTCAGTGTATAGAAAATGGCCACCATATATTATAAATGGAAACACCTTAAAATCAATCTGACAAATCAGAAGTTGTTTTCTGTCCAAAGAAGTCAGACTTTGTGTTTTAATTCAAATTAGCCTACTATTATTATTATTATTCTATTTATAGTTATTTCTATACTAGGATAATAGAGATATAGAGAGATAAAAAGGGATTAGGTAGACACATAGAAGATATGTGGCTAATAGATAAATGCATAAAGAGATGAATAGATAAATACATGGATACACAAATAGATACACAGACACAGACACGAGTGTTTCTATGAATTTATTGCTTGAATAAAATAAGTTATTGTTTCTTTCAAATATTTCTTAGTGATGCTCTTTTTTGCTTTGTTTTCAAGATTTATTCCTCAAGACCTATGAATCTGGAATTTCCTACTCTAATTCCCCAGAGTTTTATTTACACTAAAGCAATGTAACATGTTAACATTTCAGTTAAAAAGTAACATATGCTTGTCTTTGAAAACTGGGAAAATCAATGGTAAAAGGAAAGTGATAAAAAAGGACAGATACAGATGTGTCTTCAGGTCTTCCCCTCACACATGGAGCTAATGTTGAATTTGAATCTCAATGCAAGAAAAACAATTAATTCAGTGATCAGGTTAGTTTATAGTACCAGTTCTAATATTTTAACTTGCTATTATTAAAAAATCTCAATTATATTCATCATTAAAATTCTATAGTTGAAGAAAACATGTCCTTACAAAAGCTTGTAGAAAGGACATGGAGCAACATCAAAAATGTACATTACTTTATGATTATAATGCTCAGCAATTACATTTTATTTTTAGTGAACTTAATTTCAATGTTTGTAAACTGATGAGTAATAATGACTATAATTTTACATTTAACATTTAAAAATAAAATTCAGTCCTCTTTTGATGGGCAGCATGGTTGTTTCCAGGTTCTTGCTATTGTGAACAACGCTGCGATAAACATATGTGTGCAGGTATCTTTTTTATAGAGTGATTTGTGTTATTCAGGGTATATTCCCAGTAGGGGGATTGCAGGGTCATATGGAAGGTCAATTTTTAGAGCTTTCAGGAATCACCACACTGCTTTTCACAGAGGGTGCACTAGCTTACACTCCCACCAACAGTGTAGAAGTGTTCCCTTTTCACCACAGTCTCTCCAGCAGCTGTTATTTTTTGAGTTGTTGATAATTGCCATTCTGACTGGAGTTAGGTGGTATCTCAGTGTGGTTTTGATTTGCATCTCCCTGATGATTAGTGAGGTTGAGCATTTCTTCATGTGTTACATATACATGATGGAATACTATGCAGCCATAAAAAAGAACAAAATCATGAATTTCGCAGCAACCTGGATGGAACTAGAGTCTATAATACTGAGTGACCTCTCACAGAAACAAAGATCAGAATATCACATGTTCTCACTCAAATAATGGACCTTGAACATCCAATGTAATACTATAAGAAAATGACTGACGGTACTGGGAAATTATGGGGGGAGAGGGGATGGGATTAACAGTAGCTAATATCTATCTGGGACTGGGAAAACACCTCTTATCAACAGGGTGCCTAAATGAAACGTAATTGTACACCTAACCCTTAACTGTACCCCACAAAACGATAATAAAAAATACTGATTAATTACAAAAAAAAATTCAGTCACCTATAAATTATTCAACCATATAATCAAATATAGAAGAAATGAAATGAAAATTATTTTGCATTGAATCATACGTTAAATCCAACAAATAATTGAGGAGAAGCATTTTACTGATGAAATGGTAACATTTGGCAATAATGATAAATGTCATTTAAAATGATCCTATCTGTGTCAGAAATTTTACAAGTTCTTATCTAATCAGTACAACAACCTTGTGATATGGTACTACTATCTCTAATACATGAAAAAGAGAAACTGTAGTTCACAGATCTCAAAGATCATGCCAAATATTGTATAGCTAGTAAGAGTGACAGCTCAGATTGAAATCGATTCAATCAATTTCATCCAGTTTCAGATCTTAGGATTTTGGTTTGTTTTGTTTTTCATCAAGCATGTACATGGTAAACCCCCCCCAGACCTGGAATTACCTGTTTTGGAGTACAGGCCCTTTGTAGTACAGGCCTCCCTGATAGGTAAGTGTTCTAGAAATCGATCAGCATTAGTGTGCCAGTTAGCATTGTTGTGGGAGGCTATGCCTGGCTTCAGTGAACTTTTTGGTGGGGGGATTCTTTCAAAGTATTTGCCCATTTCATGATTTTCATGATGGTGATTTACAAGTGCACCTGCCCACACCTCTCTGAGTATTCAGTAAGTTTTGACCTAAAACAGTTTGACCCCTGTGCCCTACCCAACCTATTCACCTAATCTCACTTTAAGCAACTTTTTTTGTTTCCCTGGATGAAAAAAGTCCCCAAAAGAAGTGTTTTGCCAATGTGGAAAAGGCAAAACAAAAAAAGGCAGAAACAATAAAGGGCATCAAAACTGATGAGTTTAGAACTATTTTGAGCAGTGAAAAAGTGTCTTGATGGGTGTATTTCATCAAACAGAAATTCCTTTGGAGGTGACTGAAATTTAAGCATGTAAGAATAAATACACAACTTTTTATAAATAATTTCCAGTCTTTGGGGATCTCCCTTGTATTTCTTTGGGATGCTTAGAACATTATAATTGCTTATAAAGTTATTAAATGTAAAATGAACATGAGCAATAATTATTGAAAAAAATAGGTATTGAGGGATTAAGAGCCTTGGTTAAATTGGAATTTATAGCAACCACTAGAGTTATGTGCTTATGGTTTATACTAGAAATTGCCTTCTGAAAAGTGTTCTTATTAATCTGTGGGAGCAAATGCTTTCAACAGTGTTTTTCAATCTATGTGTTATAACTTGTTAGTGCATCATGAAATTGAGTTAGTGGGGTATGACCAATACTTCAAAAATAAATAGATTACAATTGATTAGAATACAGACGTGCATTCATGTACTAAAAAAAAAAGTTTACCCCAACAAACCTCAGATAAATATTAAGGAATACAAACAAACAAACAAAAACGTATGATATGTGTGGAAATTTGTAAGTGTGTGTATGTGTGTGTGGGGTGTTTGAACTGGGTCACATTGTAAAACATTATTCTTACTATGGTTCATGATTAAACATTATTGTAAACCAATTTATAGGATATCATAAAATAGAGATAAACTAACAGATCAAAATTAAATGTCTACATTTAGCTATTTGATGAAAATAGCAAAGAACTGAAAGTAATTGTCTTTCTAAGGAAAGAAATTCCATTTTGGGGGAGAAAAAGGAAGAAATAAAAGTTTAGCAGATTAGGTAACATAAGCAAATAGAAATGTGACAACTTCTGTGAAACTTTAGGTAATTTAGTAATAGGAATAATTTAAAGTTAGCAAAGCAGATATCTTAGAGAACATGAAATAATACCACATTTTGATGATAATTATAAATAATTGCCATGATATAAAATTATTTCTATTTCAATTCAAGATTAATACAATATGTTTGTTGCACATTTATAATGGATTTCTTCCATGCCTGTGTTAGTAAATGATAGTTATACTTCAGAGTGAGATACATCTTTGTATGTACACAGATCTTAAAAAGTACACAGCTCTGACCTATGTAATCTCAGATAAGTTATTTAGAGTTTCACTTAAATACAAACAATAAAAGTATCTGACTCAAAGGAATCTTATGAGGATTAAATAATTATAAAAAGTACTTAATATATCTACTGAGAATAGTGTACAGCATGCTGCTAAGTTTTCAACAAATGTTAGTTTATTTTTCAAGCACTTTATTTTCTCAAAAACCAATAATTTGCATAGAGAAATCAATAAATATTTGTTGCAATGATTTGAATTAACAACTCAGGTTTTGTGGATAAAACTTTCTTTTATGTAACTAAGAGGTTTGATTTAGTGATTGTTGTGTTTATGCACATAGTTTGAGGCAGAGTAAATTTCTGATCTAATTCTTCTGATTTATAAGTCAGGGCTATCCTCTGTAATGGACCACTGAGTTTATTTTTAAACCAGTTCTGCTGCTTTTAGAATTAAGTTTCAAGAACTTGATAGTGATCAAAGAATCATAGACATTCCTGAAGGAAGTAGATACTTTATGTAATAACAATAAATTAGTATATTTTGCATGCTTATTAGCTCTACTAAGCACTCTGTATGCATTTTCTTACTTATTTCTCACAGCAATACTGTAAAACGCATGCCCTTATTACCCACATTTCATAGATAAAACCTTAACTTCAGAGAAGTTAAATACCTGCAAATTATGAGTAAATTATATATAGTACTGAACCACAACATGACCCAGTTATGGGATCCATCACCAAGCTTTCTTTAATCTAACCCAAGTAAGCTAAATCATGATCTTAGGATCTATGAGAAATTCTGATTTTTCCTATTTAGGTCCTCTCTATTGCTATAAAGTCATAGCCTACAAGAAGAAGCAGAATAGCAAAAGCAGGAGAGAAAAACTAGCTGTTTCAACTGCTTTTAACATTTATTGTGTCATAATTTTGTTTCAAGTTTGGTGATACATACATATTTAAATATATTACTTATCTTAGGATCAAATAGAAAGACAATCCAACCTTTTGAAATATCCATAATATGAATTCTATATTGGTGCAGAGCACATTAAGCCAACTATTTCTAATTAATAGCTGTGTGATCTGTAGCAATGGAGAAACATTGAAATGAAAGTCAGTTATGTATAAAAATAATATACCTGAGATTTGTCAAGCAGAAAAGATATTGAGTAAAAAGCCATTTTTCATTACTCCTTTAAAAAAAAAGTATACTTACAATCTTCAAAAATGTATCTCAGAAAAAATTTATTTCTAATTTTGTTTTCACTTATATGTTAGTAGCTGGTAGGAATTGTATTATTTTTATTTCATTTTCCCCCAAAACTCCTATAAATTTGTTTCATAAATGGATAAGTAGGAAATTTTACCAAAATCATACTCAAGTTACACTGCACATTCCTTATGATCTCTTTGCTTTTGTCTTTATGAAAATGACTTTTACCACAGATGATTTTCCCTTACCTTATTTGTATTCACTGCTGTGATGACCCAGACACATTGTGCATTGCTGTCATACTGGAATGGAAAGTTTGGAGATGTAAAGGTACCACTTGGTCCTTGAAGATTAGAGCCACACGTCTTCACTAAAAGAGAAATTGCAGTTTACAAGATGAGTATATGCCACATGGAAAATCAAAGTAATAAAATATCTTGCAAATATACTTTAAATTCAAAATTACACAATTTTAACCACTATCATCTATCTATCTACATATACATATGTATATATATACTGGAATTCTAATGTCATTTATCACAATTAGAGTGTCTTTTGCATCCTGAGATTCACAAACTCAACATTTTCAGTATTAAACAAAAACTAGGTTATGAATAGAAGTGTGAGGCATGATAAATTGTCCTCTGACTGTAAATAGGTTAGTTTAATTAGAGAGAGGTATATTTACTTAATAATATGCTAAAAGTATACACAGAGAATGAAATAAAGCCTTGTATTGGTAAAGCAATCTAAAAGTTGTTGGTGTGTTTTTTTGGTATTTATTAAGTACTCTGTGACTCATATTAGCACAATTGAGAAACATCAATGGTAAAACTACTCTTTCTGTTCTTCTAACTGTGAATGAAACCAAGGCTAGAAGAACTACATTTAAGTTATTTTAATGAATTTTCACAAAAATTATAAATTGTAATAAACCCTTAGTTTTCTAGCTATTCTTCCTACTACTTAATACAAGAGATACTGACTATACTGCTCCAGTTTCTAATCCTCCTTCTTGACCATGTTATCCTCTTCTTTTTTAAATTTTTATTTTATTTTAGACTCAAGGAGTACATGTTCAGATTTTTAAAAACATATCTGTCCCTCCTGCCACAATGTTTGGGACTGCTGCTTTATGTATTTATTTTGAGAAAACAGGATTTATTGAGAGTACAAAAAAGCTCCTACGGTGGGAGGGGACCTGAAGGGTTGCCCACATATTCAGATTTACTACATAAGTATATAGCATGACGACTGCGTTTCAACTTCTATTGAACCTTCCCCACAGAGGGTGAGCATGATTCTTGTTGAATGGTTTATAAACCCTTATTTCCTATCCATCCCTCCTCTTTTTTTTTTTTTGAGTTGGAGTCTCATTCTGTCGCCCAGACTAGAGTGCAGTGGCCGCTCCCAGCCACCACAGCCTTGACCTGCTGGGCTCCGGTGATCCTTCCGCCTCAGCCTTCCAAGTAGCCGGAATTATAGGCATGCGCTACCACATCCGGCTGATTTTTTGATTTATTGTAGAGATGAAGTCTCGCTGCCCAGGCAGGTCTCGAACCCGCGGGCTCAGGCAATCCACTCACCTCAGCCTCCCAGAGGCGCGGGATTACAGGCTGAGCCACCGAGCCCGGCCATCCCTCCTCTTGTTGGTAGTCCCCAGTGTCTGTTGTTCCCATCTTTATGCCAGTGTGTGCCCAGTGTTTAACTTCCACTTGAGAGTGAAAACATGTGGTATTCAGTTTTTTGTTTCTGTAGTAGTTCACTTAGAATGATGGTCTCCAGTTTCATCCATGCTGGTGTAAATGACAAGATTTTATTTTAATGGCTGTATAGTAGTCGTTGGTGTATATGTATCACATTTTCTTTGTCCAATCTATCATTGATAGGCACCTAGGTTGGTTCCATGTTTTTGTTATTGTAAATAGTGCTATGATAACCATACAACGGCAGGTGTCTTTTTGGTAGAATGATTCATGTTCCTTTGGTTATATACCCAGTGGTGGGATTGCTGGGTAGAATCATAGATCTACATTTAGTACTTTGAGAAATTGTCAAACTTCTTTCCACAAGAGATAAAATAGCTTACATTCCCACCAACAGCATACTTGCATTCCCCTTTCCCCCGACCCATGCCAAAATTTGGTTTTCTGATTTTTTAATAATAGTCATTCTTACTGGTGTGAGACGGTATCTGATTATGATTTTGATTTGCATTTTTCTGATGCTTAGTGATGTTGAGCATTTTTTCATATATTTATTGGTCACTTGTACATCTTCCTTTGAGAAGTTCTATTCTGTTCATGTCATTTGCTCACTTTTCTTTTCTTTTTTTTTTGTTAGAATCTCACTTTGTTGCCCAAGCTTGAGTGAAGTGGCATGATCATAGCTCACCACAGCCTTGACCTCCTGAGCTCAGACAGTTCTTTTCCCTCAGTGTTCTGAGTAGTTGGGACTACACCTAATTTTTTCTTTCTTTTTTTCTTTTTTTGTAAAGGTGAGGTCTCAGTATGTTGCTTAGGCTGGTCTAAAACTCTTGAACTCAAGTAATCTTCCCACCTTGCCCTTCCAAAGTATTAGGGTTACAGGCATGAGTCATGGCGCCCAGCCCTTTTGCTCACTTTTTAATGGAGTTATTTTTTTTTCTTGTCGATTCATTTGAGTTCCTTATAGATTCTGGATATCAGTCCTTTGTTGGATGCATAGTTTACAAATATTTTTCTGCCATTTTGTGGGCTGTCCCTTTACTCTGTTGATGGTTTCTTTTGCTGTGCAGAAACTTTTTACTTGATAAGGTTCTACTTGTCAATTTTAGCATTCAGTGCCTTTGCTTTTGGTGCCTCTGCTTTTCATTGTCTAGATTGACATCCAGGAGAGTGTCTTTTTTAAAAGATTTTTAGAGTTTGGGGTCTGACATTTAAGTCTTTAATCCATTCTAAATGTTTTGTATATAGTGATAGATATTTATCTAGCTTCATTCTTTTGCATATAGTTACCCAGTTTTCCTAGTACCACTTGTTGAATCCCCAGTGTTGGTTTTTATCAGCTTTCTCTACTGGTTTTAGGTCAGTGGTTTTATTTTTGACTTCTCTATTCTGTTCTATAGGTCTATGTACCTATTTTTGTACCAGTGCCATGCTACATTGATTACCATAGCCTTTTAGTAAAGTTTGAAGTTTGGCAGTGTGATGCCTCTGGCTTTGTTCTTTTTTTTTCACTTTTAAACATTTTTTTTATTTTAAAATTGTGGGGTACATTTCAGGGTTAGGTATGTAAATATTCACCGTGCAGGTATCCTTGCTTTGTTCTTTATGCTTAGAACTGCTTTGGCTAGTTGGGCTCTGTTTTTGCGTCTATATGAATTTTAAGTATTTCTTTTCTAGGTCTCTGTAAAAAATGACACTGGTAGTTTGACAGAGATAGCATTGAATCTGTAGATTGCTTTGAGAAGTATGGACACCTTAACAATAATGATTCTTCTAGTCCATGAGCATGGATATCCTTGGATTTGTTTGCATCATTTTTTATTTTTGTAGTTCTTATTGTAGAAATATTTTAACTCTTTGGTTGTATGTGTTCCAAGGTATTTCATTTCATTTGATTATTGGGAATGGGATCATGTTTTTTATTTGGTTCTCAGCCTATTTGTTGTTGGTGTATAAAAACTCAACTGATTTCTGAGAATTGACTTTGTATCCCGAGATTTTACTGATGTCATTTATCAGCACTAGGAGTTTTTTGGTAAAACATTTTGTGTTTTCCAGGTATAGAATCATATCATCTGCATAGAGAAATAGTTTAACTTCCTCTTTTCCTCTTGGATATCTCTTATTTCCTTCTCTTGCTTGATTGCTCTCACTAGGACTCCAATATTATGTTAAATATGAAGGGTGAGAGTGGACATCTTTGTCTTGTTCCAGTTCTTTGGGGCAATGTTTCCAGCTTCTTTTAAGTATGATGCTGCCTGTGGGTTTGTCATAGATCACTTTTATTTTAAGGAATTATCTTTTGATGGCTACATGATTGATGGCTTTTATCATAAAGGGAGGTAAGATTTTATTAAATGCTTTTTTATCAATCTATTGAGATAATCATGGGGTTCTTAGCTTTACTTCTGTATATGTGGTGGATTATATTTATTGATTTTTGCATGTTGTCAGCCTTCTATCCTGGGAAAAAAGCCCACCCAGTATAATGAATGATTCTCATAATAAATTATATCTCATTCCCCAGTAATTCAAAGTATAATTTATATTATATTTATATTTATATATATGTGCACAAATACACATAAAAGAAATCCATTCACGGGTCTGAGTCTTTATTTTTTTGTATTGTTTTGCCAATCTACGATTATTCCTCTGTATTACCTGCTTATTAATCATTTTTAATATTGATGATACAAATCTCCCATTATTCAATTTCATAATTTCCTTTATTATACTATAATATTTATTTTTGCATGAGCTTTATATATGTCTGTTTATCAAGATAAACAAATTGGTATTTGTATTCGATTATATTGAGTTCTTTTTTTTTTTTTTTTTGAGTTGGAGTCTCACTCGGTCGCCCATACTGGAGTGCAGTGGCCATTCCCAGACACCACAGCCTCACCTGCTGGGCTCCAGTAATCCTTCTGCGCCAGCCTTCCGAGTAGCCGGAATTACAGGCATGCGCTACCACGCCCGGCTGATTTTTTGATTTATTGTAGAGATGAGGTCTTGCTGCCCAGGCGGGTCTCGACCCCGCAGGCTCAGGCAATCCACTCACCTCAGCCTCCCAAAGGCGCGGGATTACAGGATGAGCCACCGAGCCCAGCTGAGTTCATATATTTTTAATACAAATATTCTACCTCAATGTAGCCTTTAGTAACACAAAGGAAAAAGTAATTGTGATTACAGTACATATACTAAGTGTATATTTGATAAATTAAGCTAAAATTTCTCATGTAAATGCTAAGAAAAATAGAAATAGTAAAAAAGATGCTAATATCTTGATTTGAAAAGTTTATAATGAATTAATAAATTAGCTGTTTATTCATACCTTCTATATCTATGATTGACTTAACTCCTAGTGCCTTAGACAGTGCTGCTATTTCAAAATGTTCTTGTTTTATTTCACATGCCACTTGTGCATTTAAAAAAGAAGATAAAAATTGATCCCTTACACATTTTACAGTTTTGTTTATGGAATACAACGAATCAATATACACAAAGACATTGTGAAATACTGTTAAAACTGATATAAGTGTGGGAACAGAGTCCAAAAAGATTTATTCTTAGCCACTCTGTCAACACATTCCTATGTTTTCCTCGGGTCAAACACATATTGTTAACTACACCTTGAAAAATATTAGGAATAAGGTTAAGTAGAATGAAATATGTTTTGCTTTAACTGTAACCTTCAGGCATTTAGACTTGTACTAGGTATAATATTTCAACTGCACAAGCAAGACAAGCTGACACGTTATGTTTTGGTTGAGTAAAGATAAGATTCACAGGCTAAGGATTGTTTTTGCACAGACTATACCAACTGGTACCTGTCTGTATTTGTCTCTGGGTCCCTTGTGACCTAAAGTACCCCTTTTACTCTCTTCTTGAACTTTTCTTCCTAACTTTCTCCTTCACAGATTTATGTATTATTGAAGAACATTTGTGATTTTGTGCCAATGATTCTCAGGATTTGTAAATTTCATAAAACTTTTTCCACTCACTTTCTTGCAACGCCTTAAACACACTGAAAATGTCACCACTTTAAAACCCTAACACTTGTTATTTTTCTTACCTGGTAGAGGTTTCTGCTCAAATAACATTTTATAAATGGCTTAGTTTGACTAATCTCTCTAAACTTTAGTTTCTTAAGTATTACCTTCACATACACACACACATACACTTACATATAAAAAGTTGCTTATTTATTGTCTTCCTCATTAGAATGTCAGCTTCATGAAAGCAAGAACTTGGTTTTGTTTACCGTGATATCAACAGGGCATAGAATAGTGCTGCCACATGAAAGACACTCAATGAACGAAAGAGTGAGCAAATGACTGACATACTGAGAGTAACCACAAAGATAGGGTTCTGGTTTGTGTTTTCCTTTTTTCCCCTCCCTTTGGATTTAGTAGCAATTAAAGCTTCTACCCTTTGTTGAAAGTTCTAACCCGCCAAGGATTCGTTAATGCTGTGTGAACAAGTAAGTCCTACTGTCTGCTTCTCTGAGGCTATGTCTTAGAGTTGTTAAAATATTTCTGGCAGTGAACATTCTTTGTTATGAGGAATATGATAGTTTATATTTTTAAAGGAGTCATTAGGATGAAGGCCAAATAGCTTTGTAGTTCTTTTATCTTCGATTATCCCTGCACCTTCAACTTGGTGTTTGCACTGGAGCAAATTCAGACCATCTGGAGTTCAGTTTCTTTTTTTATAAAATTAAATAGTTGGACTATATCACCTGTGGTCTCTAATAAGCCTAACATGATTATTTGGTTATGTCATGTAGTTATCTAAGTGCTCTGATGACTTCTTCTAAGAAGTACAATGAAGTTAGTAAAGTCTGGAAGTTATATCTTTGTCCAGTGAGGCCTTTATTATCTTTGAGAAATGTAATTATTATTATTACAACTGTTTGTGGACATATGTGACAAGGAAAGTGATGAATCCACTAGAAAAATAAAGTTGAATTCAAATGTATTTGTAGTATTTCCTTTATGTTGTTGTTCACCTGTGAATTAGGAAACACTGTAATCTTGCCTCTAGTAGAAGTAATTATGTTTCTATTTTTTAAAATATCTACCCTGATTTCCTTGCTCATTAGCCATGAATAAAAATACATTCATAGTGTCAGAGAGTAACTTGACTTTGTGGGAGAGTAACTGGCATTCACAGTGGTAACAACTATACTTCTGCATAAGATGTAATGAACAAAACAGATAATATCAAGTTCTATAGCTTCTAGAAACTCAATCTTTTACTTTGGGAAATTAGATATTCAAATACTATGTAACTATGTGACAACAAATGAGTACATACAGCTCAAACCTTGTGAAGTACACCAAGTCAGAATGGCCCTAGTCATGGAAGATATGCCAATGAAAGATTTACTTGTTTAAGGGTTTCTCATTGGGCCCTGTGAGAAAAGACAACAGGTATTCTTAGGGACAAAGATGAAATGACTGGAAATGGATAAATGTCTGTACTTAAAGTCAGTGGGATTTGGACATTGAAATATATGGTGAGGCTACATCCCATTCAGGAAGGGAAACTATCCTAGATCTCATAGAGGCAGACCAGGGCAAGTGCTACCCACAAGCTTCAGATTTCTCTCTAACTGTTCTTTGCCCAGCCCCTGTCAGTGGTATATGAACTCCATCCTTACCATCCACACTTTACAACAAGGCTGATAGCCTGAGTTTCCACTGTGACATTTTGTTCCCCTGGACAAGACAAGCAATATTGAAAAGAAAAACAAAGATGGAGGCATCACACTCCCTGATTTTATGCATTGTTTAGTGATGGGGATAGGTTCTGAGAATGTGTTGTTAAGCAATTTGGTTATTGTGCAAACATTATAGAGTATACTTACACACAAGTCTAGGTTGTAGCGCCTCCTACACATCTAGGCTACAAACCTGTACAGCATGTTACTGCACTTAATACTGTAGGCAACTTTAACACAATGGTAAGTAATTGTGTATCTAGACATATAGAAACAAAGTCAATGCAAAAATATGATTCAAAAGAGAAAAAAATGATATACCTTTATGGGTTACATAGCATGTACAGAACTTGCAGGACTAGACATTGCTCTAGGTGAGTCAGTGAATGAACAGAGAGTGATTGTGAAGGCCTAGGACAATACTACAACACTAATGTAGACTTTATAAATTTAGACTACACTAAGTTTAAAAAAAATATTTTTCTTTCTTAATAATAAATTACTCAGCTGGGCTTGCTGGCTCAGCCTGTAATCCCACGCTTTGGGAGGCTGAGGTGAGTAGATTTGCCTGAGCCCGCGGGTTCGAGACCTGCCCGGGCAACTTGGCCAGACTTCATCTCTACAATAAATCAAAAAAATTAGCTGGGCGTGGTAGTGTGCGCCTGTAGTTCCAGCTACTTGGAAGGCTGAGGTGGAAGGATGGCCGGAGCCCAGCAGGTCGAGGCTGCAGTGGCTGGGAGCATGCCACTGCACTCCAGCGTGGATGACAGAGTGAGACTCCGACTCAAAAAAAATAAAATAAAAAATAATAATAATAAATTACTCTTAACTTACCATAACTTTTGCTTTATAAAATTTTTTACTTTTTAACATTTGACTCATAACAACACTAGGCTTAAAACACAAACATATTGAACAACTATATAAAATATTTTATTTCTTTATATGCTTATTCTATCAACTTTCTCTGTTTTTTTTAACTTTTAAACTTTTTTTGTTATAAAGTAAGACACATACATACACATTAGCCTAGGTCTGCACAAAGTCAGGATTATCAATATTACTGTCTTCCACCTCCACATCTTATCCCAAAGGAATGTCTTCGGGGCAATATTACACATGGAGTTGTCATCTCCTCTGATAGCAATGCTTCCATCTAGGATATCTCCTGAGGGACCTGCCTAAAGCTGTTTTGCTATTAACTTTATTCTCTCCTAGAGGTAAAATACTGTCTCCTGGGACTAAGTTGTAGATGGGGAAAAAGAGAGTCGTGACAGAGTGCTTTGCTATTAAATTTTAATTTTAAATGGTAAATTTATTTTGTATTCCAAGCTAGTGACATCAGCACATTAACCGTTACAGATTAGAAAAATTGAAGGTTGGTTGTTTGAGAGGACTAGATTTATTATAGTTATGTAAACTTCAATAAGAATTGAACACTTAAAATTTCTATGTATATTATAAACTGATATTAAGCAGTTACATCACAGCAATGTATGATTAATGCCCCAAAGAGTAATTAATATTTATTATTATCTATTGAGCAAATATTTTCTGCATCTAAACACAAGTATAATCTTATATTCAAGAACTTTTATTTAGCAAAATATTAAATCAAATTTTTTTGCCAAAAATGACAATTTATATTTTACAGTAACTGTAATTTTCTGATAAATTGTACATATTTTTAATATCAGATAATATATTTTAAATTCAATTCTGAAAACTGAGTTCTGCACAGTGTTTATTTTGAAAAATCATAAGCTCCACAAAACATTAAGTAAATGTATATTCTGTTTGAAACACTAGAAGATGGAAAGATCAACAAGGCAGTCAAGGTCCATGTCCTCATAAAGATTATACTCTACAAGTATAGAGAAATGCAAAACTGATAGATAAAGCTATATCTACAAAATGCTATGGGAGTAAGTAACATATTAGGAAAGGTGATGAGGGTAGGTAACAGATCAGAAAATGTTATTCTTAGGAAGTGGTATAGAAAATGAATTGTTTTATTTATACATTTTATTTTCCCCTTCTGATAATTTGGGAGTCTTTCACCTATGGTTCTTGAAGAAATGAAGAGCAAATTGATTTTAAGCAATTCTAGGTCCATTTCCGTGGTAACATTTTATAGAACCTTATCTTTTGAAATCAATATGTGATTATTATCAGTAGTGATAGTTGAGTTGAAATGCTTTAGGGATTTGCTAGCAAAAAGCATCTCCATATTGGCAGATGTATATGCTTTGATATAAAATAATGCACTAATGAAAAATTGACTTTGAGAAAATAAAATACCTCAGGATATTAAATAATTACTCAGATAGAAATTATAAGAGTCACAGAGGCCATATCAAATTAAATTGAGAATATTTATTTCCAGTGTTGTAAAACTATTTTGCAAATGAAAGTAGAATACTTTTAATAAATAACTGAGTACCCTGGAAAGAAAAACATACCCCTCAAATTAAAAGGGTTTGGGGCTTAGTTTTCAACCAGGGTCAAAAAATATTTACTGTAAAATATGGATAAAACTTGGTAGAAATATATTATAAAAAAGAAAGTAGAAAAAGTAAGAAGACTATCACTAGTAGAGTGTTATTGTTTTGATGGACACAAATAGGAACTGTGGAGAAAAAAATGATTAAAAAGAAGAAAAAAGAGTAAGCAAGTTCATACCAGGAGTTTTCATACAGAAAATAGAATTCCATTAAATAAGATAGAGATTTTTGTGTTGAGTGCCAGGAATTTAGTCTTTCTGTACAATATTTGGATTTACTTTGAAGGCGTACATTCAGACTCACTTTATCTTCTTCTGCCTTTCTGGGAAGCAAACACTTAAAGGTGAATAGGAAGGAAAGTTATACACAAAGTTATGTTTACTATGTTATGGTGAAGTGAAATCCTACATTGTAGTTTATTCCACAATAATCTAAACACAAAATAAGGATTTAAGCAATGTCTAGAAATATAGATATAACATTTTTCCATATGTTAGTTTCATTTTGTTATTTAAAAAATTTTAGATAGACTATATACCTGAAAAAATGCTGAATTATTTACCTAAATATCAAAGACCCGTTATTAATTTAAAAATTAGTGGGTACAAATACTATTCCCTGAATGAATTAGAATTCTCAGATTCTTGACTGTTGGTCATGAACCACACACACACACAAGCATCTGAAAGTGAATGATAAAACCTATATAAGTCTGCGTCTGAAACTATCGATAAGTAGTTCAGTTTAATAATATTTAACTGCACATTCAGTCTCTATGTCTTCATGAGAAACTAATAAACTGTCAGAAATGGAGCAACAATTAGAACTAATCTACAAATACATCTGAGAGTCATCTGCATAAGAATGGGAGTCTAATCCATGTCTTCACTGAAAGGAAGCATATAAATGTTGAATAATAATGAAATGAACTCCAAGCAGGGAAGTGGAAAACAGAAAAGAGACTATGAAAGAAACAGAATTAAAATCACCAAGAAGCAGACTGCACAGGATCAGATAAATTTGATTAAACCCAACGAATGCAACTGTTATTAAAGACTAGAAATAAAATGTACAGATTTTTCAAGGCAAAAAAAGGAAAGAAATTAAATTCTTTCTCTAGTTCTTGTTTGTTAGTAATCTAACTTGGTCATGAAAGTTGTTTATATACAGTGTTGCCTCTTTTTGCTCCTTGTTTTTGCTGAATCATCCCATGAGTATAAATGATAAAGACACTTATTAAATCAGTAACAAAAACAATTTATGTGAATTACCCATTCATATGTTTTGATAAAAATAAAAGAAAATCCAACTTACTCTATTTTTGACTTGAGAATATAAAGCATATTAGGAAACGAGATAGGATGAGATAAATAACTATGTCAAATATATAGAAAATCTGGTGTGCTTAAGACCATCCAGGAGAGAAGGAATATAGAGGAGACAGAAGAAGGATAAAAACAATTAAGAATATAGTATATAGTGAAGAAACTGAACAAAACACTCAATTGGTTGGATAGAAGTGTGTAATATTCAGTTTCAACAATCCACATTTGTTGTGCATTACCCTCATTCATTCTCAAATTATCCAGAAAATTAATCAAGCAAACCATCACCTGCACGTTTAAAAAAATGTTTTTATTTGTTTGTTTAGATGTAATTGGGGGCAATGACCACTGAAATGTGTGTAGAATGGGCATAATCCAAATAATCAGAAAGCAGGAATTTGGAGCTAGAATTAACCATTAACATTGTTCCCACTACTGGTCCGAGAAACTCACTGAAATTTTCTACAAGACTTTGGAACTCCCAGGATTTAAAATTGGGCATTAAACTAACTGAACTACATCTGCAAAGGTAGGATATCTTGGTTAACATTTGCAATTTCTTTCCCTTTTTTTTTGAGTTGGAGTCTCACTTTGTCACTCAGGCTGGAGTTCAGGGGTACGCTCATGGTCACCACAGCCTCAACTTGCTGGGCTCAGGTGACTCTTCCACTTCAGCCTTCCAAGTAGTTGGAACTACAGGCATGCACCACCATACCCAGCGAATTTTCTTTTTCTTTTCTTTTCTTTTTTTGAGTTGGAGTCTCACTCTGTCGCCCAGACTGGAGTGCAGTGGCCGCTCCCGGACACCACAGCCTCGACCTGCTGGGCTCTGGCGATCCTTCCACTTCAGCCTTCCAAGTAGCTGGAACTACAGGTGCTTGCTACCACGCCCGGCTGATTTTTGATTTATTGTAGAGATGAGGTCTCGCCAAGTTGCCCAGGCGGATCTCGAACCCGCGGGCTCAGGCAATCCACTCACCTCAGCCTCCCAAAGCACTGGGATTACAGACTGAGCCACCAAGCCCGGCTAATTTTCTGATTTACTGTAGAGATGAGGTCTCACCAAGTTTCCCAGGTGGTCTTGAACCCATGGGCTAGGGCAATCCTCTCACCTCGGCTTTCCAAAGTGCTGGGATTATAGGCATAAGCCACTCTGTCTGACCTATCATTTTGCAGTTTCAAAATGCACTTTGAAAGTTACTTCCATAGCTTTTCACCTGTTAGTTCCTTCATCTGGAATATTCTTTTTTAGTTCTTAACCTATTAACTAAAAAGTAATTCTTCCAAATCCTTACTGCTATTAGAGCATGGATACTCTATTTTAATTTTCTGTTTATCCACTGATCTCTTTTTGTTGGCAACTACATTTTTAATCTTCTAATGATAAGAAGTATGATTAATGTTTAGCAAAGAAGAACAAAATCCATCAACCTGGGCAGGAACTGGCCAGACTCAAACCTGCACCAACATAGTTTACCACAACCTCTGGTCAATGAAGGAGGTGAATGAGGAGAATTCTGTGCTCCTGATATGAACTCGCAGAGTCCCTGAGCCTTGCAGGCCTTCAACACCTCATGGGAAACTGCCTGACCCACAGTCATACTCTGCCATAGAGTGCAGGAAAAAGTCATGAGCAGTGCTGGTTGCCATTTCCCAGGAACTCAACCCTTGTGGTCCTTACAGCTTATTTCCAGGTAGCCTGGAAGGGGATGGGCTCTGAGGGGCAAACTCCACCACTGCATATAGGACCTGGCTGGGCAGGTTGCCTGAGAACACCTGAGACCAAGGATGGCTGTATCTTGATGTTCAGATTAGAGGTTGCCTGAGGTCGAGATAGAAGCCTGGTGGAACAAATTACCTGGCAACCTCTAACTCCCCTTGTAAACTCTTCTGTGCCTACTTTGCACATCAGTATTATGCTGGTGCCTGGGACTCTCTCCTGATCCCCACTGAGATAGCCAAGAGTGCACACTTGTGGAGTGCTTCAGCTCCTTTCCACTGTACTCCCATAAAAGGCTCAAAACAGACAGAGAACTTGGAAAATCCAAAGAGACGTGCCCTCGGCCTAGGCTGACTGGGTAATTCCTTGGAGCAAGACTCACCAAGGAGAAAGCCCATGGTTCACTAAGGCAGCTCACTTTCTCCCACAAGTGCTACCCCCTGGCCACAGGTCAATATCACAGTCTACCATATCAGATATAATACTTCAGCTTTGGGGAATGCCTGACCCAAACCCCAGCTAAGATCACTTTTCTAGCTACTCCAACCACACAGAACACCGTGAGCCAGTGCAAGTACCCAGCACAGGACAATCACGGTTGGCAATTAAGAAACTCACCATACCAAGGCTATAAACAACCAAGAAAACACTATAGTGCCTAAGTAACCCCCTTGCCAACGTCAAGTAGAAATAGTCTACTAAAATGAGAAGGAACCAGAAATATAATTCTAAAAATACGAAAAAACAGGGTTCTCCAACACTGCCCCCCCAAAAAATCAAAACACCATCTCTTCAACAATACACCCTAACCAAAATTTACATTTTTGAAATCACAGACATACATTCAAAAGATTCATTATAAAATTGGTCAATGAACTTCAGAGAAAATTGAAAACTAACATAAAGAAATTTTTAAAAAAAGATTCAGAATATGAATAAAAATTTCTTCAAAGAGATAGATACCTTAATAAAACCCTGAAATTCTGGAAATGAAAGGGTCATTCAGGGAGATACAAAATGCAGTGGAAAGTTTTAACAGTAGACTAGAACAAGTAGAAGAAAGGATCTCAAAACTTCAAGACCTGTCTTTTGAATTAACCCAGTCAGACAATAATAAAGAGAAAAGAAACAAGAGAATGAAACAAAGTCTCCAAGACATGAGGAATTTTGTAAAATGCCCAAATCTAAGAACCACAGGCTTTCCTGAGGAAGTAGAGAAAGCAACAAGTTTGGAAAATCTATTTGAATGAATAATGAGGGAAATTTTCCCTACCTTGACAGATATCTACACAGCCAGATACAAGAAGCCCAAGAACTCCTAGAAGATTCATTGCATAAAGGTTATCTCCAGGGTATATACTCATCTAGTCATGCAAAGTTAAGATGCAGGAACGAATTTTAAGAGCAATGAGACAAAATCTTCAAATAACTTACAATGTTAAACCTATCAGACTAACAACAGACTTCTCAGAAGAAACGCTACAAACCAGAAAAGAATGGGGCCTCATCTTCCGTCTCCTTAAGCAGAATACCAGTCAGCCAAGGCTTTTGTACCCTGTAAAACTTAGTTTCATAAATAAAGACTAAATGAAGTCCTCCATAGAAAACAAACCCTGAGGGAATTTGTCACCACTATGTTGATTCTATAAGAAATACTCAAAAGAATTCTAAATATTGAAACAATCAACACACAGCAGCAGAAAAATGTTGGAAATCATAAATAAAGATCACAGGCTTTATGGAACACCACCAACACAATAGAGAAAATATATAAATAAACAACCAGATAATAACCAATATGATGAATAGAACAATACCTTACATATTATTATTAACTCAGAATGTAAATAATCTCAATGCTCTACTAAAAAGATATACACTGGCAGAATGGATGAAAATATATGACCCAAATATCTGCTGCCTTAAGAGACTCTCTTAACTCACAAAGATTCCTATCAAATCAAGGTAGAGGAGTAAAAAAGAATATTCCATGTAAATGAAAACCAAAAAGGAGCAGGAACAGCTATTCTCATATCAGATAAAACAGAAAATAGTAAAAAAGAACAATGATGGCCATAATATAATGATAAAGGGAACAAACAAATGAGAAGACATGACAGTTTTAAATATATATGTACCTAATATCAGATCCTCCAGTTTTATAAAATAAACTCAGCTAGACCTAAGAAAAGAGATAGTTAGCAATATGATAGTAGTGGGAGAATTCAACACTCCATTAACAGTGATAGACAGATTATTAAGGCACAAAGTCAACAAAGAAACATTGGAGTTACACCAGACTCTAGAAAAAATGGAATAAGAATCTACAGAACATTCCATCCCAAAACTACAGAATATACATTTTTCTCATCAGCACACGGAACATTCTACAAGACAGACTATATAAAAGGCAACAAATCAGGTCTGAATAAATTTTAAAAAATCAAAATCATATCAAGCAACTTCTCAGACCACAGTGGAATCAAACTAGAAATTAACTCCAAAAACAACCCATAAAACCAAACAGAAACATGGAAGCTACACAATCCACACCTGAATAATCCTTGGATCAACAATGAAATCAAGATGGAAATTAAAAAATTTCCTTGATACAACTGACAGTAATGTACAAAGTTACCAATTCCTCTGAGACACAGCAAGGCTATACTCAGAGAAAAATGTATAGCACTTAAAGTTTACATTAATAAGACTGAAAGATCACTTATTGACAATCTGTCATACCTTAAGAAACTAGAAAATCATGGAAAAACCAAACCCAAAGCTAGCAGAATAAAAGAAATAATGAAGATCAGAGTGTAAATAAATGAAATTGAAATTAAAAATGCAAAGGATCAATGAAACAAAAAGCAGGTTCTTTGAAAAGATAAACAAAATTGATAGGCTGCTAGCTGGATTAATTAAGAAACAAAGAGAAGACTGAAATTAGCGCAATCAAATAAAAATGGAGACATTACAATTGATACCACAGAAATTCAAAAGATCCTGAGACTATAATGAACAACTCTATATAAACAAACTAGACTATCTAGAGGAAATGGATAAATTATTGGAAACATACAACTCCCCAACCTTGAATCATGGAGAAATAGAAACCCTGAATAGACCAATAATGAGTAGTGACATTGAAAGTGTAATTAGAAATCTCCCATCAAAAAAGAGTCAGGACATGATAGACTCAAAGTTGAATTCTAACAATTCTTAAAGAAGAGTTGGTACTAATTTTTCTGAAGCTACTCCAAAGCTTGAAAGGAAAATAATTCTCCCTAACTTATTCTACGAGGCCAGTATCACTCTGAAAACAAAGCCAGGAAAAGATCCAACAACAACAACAACAAAAGCTACATAACAATACCCCTTATAAATATAGACACAAAAATCCTCAACAAAATATTAGCATACCAAATTCAACAGCACACAAAAATTAATAAACCACAACCAAGTGGATTTTATTCCAGGGTGGTTCAACATACAGAAGTCAATAAATGTGATCTACTACATAAACATAATTAAAAACAAAAATCATATGAATATTTCAATAAACACAGAAAAAGCACTTGATAAAATCTGGCTTTTATCACTTCATGAGAAAAATCCTCAGCAAAACAGGCATAGATGGAACACTCCTCAAAATAATAAAGGCCATATACAACAAACCCACAACCAATGTCATCCTGAAGGGAGAAAAGTTGAATGCATTCCCCCTCAGAACTCGAACAAAGTAAGGATGCCAACTTTCACTATTCTTATTCAACATAGTATTGGAAGCCCTAGCCTGAGAAATCAGGCAAGAAAAAGAAATAAAGTGTATCTAAATTGGAAAAGAAGAAATCAAGCTATTTCTGCATGCTGATGATATGATCCTATATCTAGAGAATCCTAAAGACTTTCCAAAAGACTGTTGGACCTGATAAATGAATTCAGTGAAGTTTCAGTATACAAAATCAACACACCCGAATCAGTAGCACTGCTATACACCAATAGCAACCAAGCTGAAAATCAAATCAAGAACTCAATTCCATTTACAATAGCAACCAAAAAGCTAAAATACCTAGGAATATATTTAACCAAGAGGTGAAAGATCTGTACAAGAACTATAAAACTCTTATGAAAGAAACTGGAGAGGACAAAAACAAATGGAAAAACACCCATGCTCACGGACTAGAAGAATCAACACTGTTGAAATGACCACGTTATCCAAAGTAATCTACAGATTCAATGCAATTCCTATCAAACTACCAATGCCATTTTTCACAAAATTAGAAAAAAAAAATCCTAAATGTCTTATGGAAAAAGAGAGCCAGAACAGCCAAAACAATCCTAAGCAAAAAAACAAGAGGTGAAGGCATCACATTACCTGACTTCAAATTATACTACCAGGCTGTAGTAACCAAAACAGCATGGTACTGGTACAAGAGCAGACATGTGGAACAATGGAGCAGAATAGAGAATCCAGAAATAAACTCAAATACCTACAACCAATTGATCTTTGACAAAGTAGAAAAAAAATCATACACTGGGGAAAGGACTCCATATTCAACAAATGGTGCTGCGAAAATTGGAAAGCTACATGCAGAAAAATGAAGCTTGATCCCTGTCTCTCCCTATATACAAAAATTAATTCAAGATGGATTAAAGACTTAAACGTCAGATTTGAAACCATAACAATCTTAGAAAAAAATTTTAAAAACTAGGAAAAACTTTCTGGACATCAGTCTCGGCAAAGAATTTATGGTTAAAACCCCCAATGTAAAACAAAAATAAATAAAGAGACTTAATTAAACCAAAAAGCTTTGGCAGAGTAAAAGAAATAATCAACAATCAATGAGCAAATAAGCAATCTACAGAGAAGATATTTACAAACTATACATCTGATAAATAACTAATATCCAGAATCTATAAAGAACTCAATTCAGAACTAAAAAGTAAGTAACTCCATCAAAAAGTGGGCTAATGAAATGAACAGACATCTCTCAAAAGAAGATATACGAATGGCTAACAAACACAAGAAAAAATGCTGAATATCATTAATCAACAGAAAATTGCAAATTAAAACCACAATGAGATACCACCTGATATTACACCAGTAAGAATAGCCATTATTAAAAACGAAGAAACAAAAATAACAAAACAAAAATAGATGCTGGTGTGGTTGTAGAGAAAAGGGAACACTTATACACTGTTGGTGGGAGTGTAAATTAGTACAATCCCTATGGAAAGCAGTATGGATATTTCTCAAACAACTAACAGTAGATCTACCATTTGATCCAGCAATTCCACTACTAGGTATCTACCCCAAAGAACAGAGATCATTATATGAAAAAGACACCAGCGCTCTCATGTTCATCGCAGCACAATTCACAATTGCAAAGATGTTTGAAGCAAATGATCAGTGGATACTGAAAATGGGGTATACGTACACTACAGAATATATTCAGCTATCAAAAATAATAAAATAATGTATTTTGTAGCAACTTAGATGGAGCTGGAGAAAATTATCATAAGCAACAAAAAACATTATCATGAGGAGCAGAAAACCAAACGTCGTATGTCCTCACTCTACAAGTGGGAGTGAAACTAAGGATGTGTAAAGACATAGGGAATGGTACTGCGGACACCGGACTCTCAGAAAAGGGGGCGGGGCAAGGGGTGGAGGGACAAAAAAATACCTATTGGGTACAATAAGCACAGACGGGGGTGATGGGTACTCCAGAGCCACAAAAACTATTTGTACCCCTAAAAGGTATGGAAATTATAAAAAGAAAAAAAAAATAGAAGTATCTAGGAGGTTTAGTTATCACATGTAATGCTAGACAATCTTTCTTCTTAGAGAAAAGTCAAATGAATGTTTGATGATCTGTTATGATTGTTTTATGGAGCTATTTATTCAATACCAAACACTGACTTAGAATGTCAATGCAAAAATGAATAGGACAGGATCCTATCCTTAAGGGACTTGCAGTCTTAAATAGATACAAACAGGTCACTGCAATAATGAGTTGTAAGTGTTATAATAAAAGTAAGCAAGTGATATGGGAACATTTAAAAAGGACATTTTTGCTATTTGGGAGTTTAGAGATGGCATCACGAAGATGATGCCAGAGTTGAAAGTTGAAAATTTAAGATTTAAACATGGTGGGCTTCTAGGCAGGGGAAGAGGGGACACTAAGTAGCACACTGAATAGAGAAAAACTTAGAAATTCCAGAGCATCTAAAATTGTGGTTCAACCGGGCGGTGGCTCAGCCTGTAATTCCGCGCCTTTGGGAGGCTGAGGTGAGTGGATTGCCTGAGTCCGCGGAGTCGAGACCCGCCTGGACAGTGAGACCTCATCTCTCATCTCTACAATAAATCAAAAAATCAGCCGGGCGTGGTAGCGCGTGCCTGTAATTCCGGCTACTTGGAAGGCCGAGGCGGAATGATCGCTGGAGCCCAGCAGCTCAGGCTGCGGTGGCCGCGAGCGGCCACTGCACTCCAGTCTGGGCGACAGAGTGAGACTCCAACTCAAAAAAAAAAAAAAAGACTACTGCGGGTTCGTGACCCGCCTGGGCAACTTGGCAAGACCTCATCTCTACAATAAATCAAAAATTAGCTGGGCGTGGTAGCGCACGCCTGTAGTTCCAGCTACTTGGAAGGCGGAGGCGGAAGGATCGCCGGAGCCCAGCAGGACGAGCCTGCGGTGGCCGGAAGTGGCCACTGCACTCCAGCCTGGGCGACTGAGTGAGACTCCAACTCAAAAAAATAAAAAAAAAAAAAACAAAATAAAATACATAAAATTGTGGTTCAGGGAAACTCTTTAGATGGTGCTGGATGTGAAATAAATGCCTATTCAAGGAAGGCCATATAAGATAGGCTAATGCAGTTATTAGATTTGTGTGTGTGTGTGCACTTTGGGGGAGTTGTGCTTCTGTGTCATAGAAGCTAAGGAGATAATCTGAGGTTATCAGAAGAGCACTTGACTTAATGATGTCTGTATTTAAGTTGATCAGTCTAACTTCAAAATGCAAGATGAATTTAAGAGAGTAAAAATTGTAAACCTGGGTATAAGTCTACAAAAGTCAAGTCTTACATTTTTTCCTATATACTTTAAAAATCCTTAAAAATGAAGCTCTAAATGGTTTCTACATATTAATTTATTAATTTTAATTGACAAATAAAAATTGTATATATTTATTGTATACAACATACTATTTTGAAATATGTATTTAGTTTTAAGTGCAGAGACACACATTTATTCCCTTATACATTCAGTCATTCATTCAACCAAAGCTATGTATTAAGGAATTATGATGCACTCAATTGCATGAGAATTTGTAATTACACATTTGTGAACTGGGCACTGCCTTCACACACTTCACATTATAGGGAAAGAGACAAACATGAAGCAGCCCAAACAGTTTAAGTATGTCATCATAAAAAGCGCTACAAAGGAAAAGTATTGGATGCCCTGATAGTATAAATTTGGGAGACTTACTCTAACATGAGGAGTTGGATTAGAAAGTATTCTTCTTAAAAAAAATTAAAGTCTTATTAATGCAAGATAATTTAAGGCATGATAAATAAAGACAAATCATGTAAAAAAAATCTAAGGATGCTCAAACTGACGAGCTTCTGTAAAGCAAAGAAACCATCAAGAGAACAAAGAGACAGCCCACAGAATGGGAGAAAATATTTGCCAACTGTATATCTGACAAAGGCCTAACATCTAGAATCTACAGGGAACTCAAACATGCTGGAAGGGAAAAAACAAACAGCCCCATTAAAAAGTGGGCAAAAGACATGAATAGACACTTCTCAAGAAAAGATATACAGGTAGCCAACAGACACATGAAAAGGTGCTCAGTCTCACTCATCATCAGAGAAATGCATATCAAAACCACATTGAAATACCACCTAACTCAAGTAAGAATGGCCATCCCTAATAAAACAAATAATAACCGATGCTGGCAAGGATGCAGAGAAAAAGGAACGCTTCTGCACTGCTGGTGGGAACGTCAGTTAGTGCAACCTCTTTGGAAGAAAGTGTGGTGATTTCTGAAAGAACTAGAAATTGACCTTCCATATGAGCGAGCAATCCCTCTATAGGGAATATACCCGGAGGCACTCAAATCATTCTACCAAAAAGATACCTGCACACGCATGTTTGTTGCGACTCTATTCACAATAGCAAAAACATGGAACCAACCATGCTGCCTATCAAAGCTGGACTAGATTTTTTTTTAATGTGGTACATATACACAATGGAATATTATGAAGCCATAAAGAAGTACAAACATATGGATTTTGCAGCAACTTAGATGGATTTAGAGTCTATCATACTCAGTGATCTATCACAGAAACAAAAAACAGAGTACCATGTGTTCTCACTCATAAATGCACCTTGAACAATTATCATAATACTATGAGAAGGGGATTGGTGGTAGTGGGAAACTTCCAGTGGAGGAGAGGTGGGATTAGCCATTGAGGAAAACTGTCAGGGGAGGGAGAGGCACACCTCATCAACAAGGGTACCTGCATAATGAACATTTGTATACCTAACCCTGAATTGTACCCCACATTTTTAAAATAGGAAAAAAAAATCTAAGGATGCTAATGGGCCTTATATGGATTAATTAGCATTTTTTAAAGAAATAAAATTTTATTTCTTTCAAATCTATCCAACAATCAAGCTAAATGTTAGCATTATACTGCTATAAAAATGCTTCCATGAAATTTAAGAAATATTGTGGACAAATTGTACAGCTCGTAATATGGAAAAGATGCTGCTAAGCAATTTCTGAATTATCTAAAAGCAGTTCATTTTTAGGTAGGCTTACTATTTTCTGCCTTTCAATCTTTCTATTTATACTAATCGGCTTAACGAATCCTTGGTGATATGAAGGCAGCAAAAGAGACAATTATTTTCCAAAATCATAGGGTTTTATTAGAAACTTTTCCCTGCTTAACAACAAGTAGAATACTCTATTAAAGTGACATTCGAGACTTTTAAAAAGGAAAATGAAGAAAAGATAAAAGGGAAAAAAATTCTTCCAAGCTAAGAGACAACTTCTGGGAATTGGATTAATAAATCCTAGGATATGAGAAACACTGATATATGAAAGTTTCTGTTTCTCTATGCAAAAAAATAATATTTTAAAAACTTACTACTGACAAGGAACAAAACATAAGATTATACAGAATGCCAACTTCAAGATATTTTATTGGGTTTGTATTACTCATTCCTATTTCTCAGAGACTGACAGGACGGTGTTAATATATCAAGCTAATAAAAAGTTCTGAAAGTTAAAAAAAAAAAGGAAATAGAGAAGTCTTACCATAAAGCTACCATTCAGAGCTATATAGAACAAATAAATTTGTCTCAAATTATGCAGACATCAGATGGGAAAGGAAAATGAATCCTTCCTCCATCTGCCATACTGAAATAAGTTGTGTGGAATTTAGAAAACAGAGACGCTCAAAAACAGGTAAAAAAGGTTTCATGAGTGGAATTCCAAGAAATAATTTCATTAGTCTAATAAGCTGACAGGAAAATTAGATTAATTAAATACCTCAACATATTAAATTAATAATAAGCTTCTATTTATTTAAGATTGAGAAGTAAAATATAAATGTCAAAATCAGATACTGCATGCTGAAGGACACACGGTTGACCCACCTGGTAAAAGGGATGGGAATGAGGAAGAAAAGCATGGGTTGTATAGTCATCTGGCAAACAAATGCCCAGGATGAAGGTGCTTACCTTTACTCAAAATGTGACATATTTGAACTCTGGGGCAAGTTCTGTCCAATTTTTCAAAGAGAAACTGGGAATCTGGATGTTTATGCAAAATTTTCAATTTTTACATGTTGACATATCATTTAAAATATATCATCCCATAATAGTCAAATAAATACGAGCTACTTCTGGACTACATACCTGTAGTTTATGATGTCTGACTCACATATTCATTTTGATATGAAATTAAAATAAGTTAATTTTTATTTCAATGAAATAAAAGAGAAAACATAATTGCAAATTGATATTTGAGTTACAAGATTGCGACACAATGTTTCAGTGCTTCTAACTTATAAATAGTTTTTAGAAATGGCTTACAAAACACAAATCAATGACCAACTTTTTTTTTTTTTTTTGATTTGTAGTCTCACTCTTTTTGCCCAGGCTGAAGTGCAGTGGCACGCTCATGGCCACCGCAGCCACCAACTGCTGGGCTTAGGCGATTCTTTTGCCTCATCCTTCCATGTAGCTGGAACGACAGAGGCACACCACCACCATCAGCTAGTTTTTGTGATTTATTGTAGAGACAAGGTCTCATCAAGTTACCCAGGCTGGTCTCAGGGCAATCCTCTTGCCTCGGCCTCCCAAGTGCTGGTATTACAGGCCGAGCCACCATGCCCAGCCTTATTTTATTCTTATCTTCAATATTATACTTTAGAAGTTGAAATTTTTTGAATAATTTTAGATTCACAGAAATGTTGTAAAGATTGTACAGAGTTCCCATATACTCTTAATTCAGTTCCTTAGAATGATAACATCTTACGTAACCACAGTACATTTGTTAAAACTAAGAAATTATCATCGTTAGATTACTATTAAGTGAATTCTAGACTTTATAGGAATTTCATCAGTTTTATACATTTTTAAAAAGTAATGTTCTTTTCTCTTCTGGGAATCAATCTAAGATACCATATTGCAATGATTTGTCTTATCTCTTTAGTGTCCTCCCCAATGTCATTTTAAACGGATATTTTGCATATTGTCACTTTTTTGGTATGTGAACTTAGAATGGAAAATCAATACCCTAATATAACCAACATGGAACAAAGATGAAGATGAAAATGGTAAAGTGTGGGGCCAGACCCTATGCAGATAGAAGTCACTAAGGTAACAGTATGCCACAAAAGCCCTTGGTTAAACCTGTCTGCATCACCGTTTAAGCATCTTTGTAGCTCAAATCATACAGATTCCTTTTCAAGACTATTGTTATCACCTTTAAAAAAATTACCACAAGGTGTTTTAACCTGAACAAAACCTGAGCTATTCACAGAGCTATTCAAATGCCATGATATCTCTTTACCAGGGGAATCTTTTTAAAAAATGTACACATCTTAATTCTCTGAGCAAAATGTAATGGTTTCTGGGTGATAGCTTTACAGATTCTCAGCTTTACAGATAGTCACTAGCCCATTAGTATCAGCAGTGTGAGTAATAAAAATAGTAAATTTCCTACTTTTTCTTCTTCTGTGTTTCTAGAAAACTAAAATTACTAGATTTTTCTATCTTGTACTTTTGTATTTATGCATAATTCACACTTATCAGTTTAGTTTAGGGCTTTCATCACCAATCTTGACAGTTGGGACTAGATAATTGTTTGTTTTGTTATGGAGGGATGTCCTGTGCATTGCAGAAAATTTAGCAGCGTGTTTATCTTCTACACACTAGATACCAGTAGCACTCCACCCTCCTGCCCAGTTGTATAAAAAATTGTCCCCAGACATTGCCAAATCTCCTTCAGAGGACACAATCCAGCCTCCCTCCCATTAAGAACCACTGACATTGTGGACTTTTTTTTCCACGTAATCTCTTTGATTTTTGCTAATTTCTTTTGTTTATTTTTATTTTGTACTTTGCCAAGTGGCTGTAGTGAAAGAGAATTATGGGGATAAGGCATAGACTTCATCTTCCATTAAAGTGGCAAGTTATCATATTAGAGCAAGGTAATAGAAGATTGTTTTTGCACTCAACAAATAAATGAAAATCTTGTTAACTCAAACTACATCAAGTATCCTTCTACCCAGGTCCTTCTTATCTTTTATCTGATATCTTTACATATTTTAGGATTTTATTTGGTGTGTCTTGGGAAGCTTTCCCTGAGAGAACCAATCCCAGTCCACTCAGTAGAGTGCTTCTCACCTGTGTTCCCATTTTATCTTCATAAACTATCTTATTATGTACGATTATCTTATTTCTACTGTCTTTTTTCCTTGGCATACTGTGACCCCCTTGATGACAATGGTCATATCTTATTACTGATTGGTCTTTAATTTGTCCTGTAGATAATCAATAAGCATTTACTGAATGGAAGACAACCATAGGAAAAGTCCTAACTGGGTAGTCCTAACGGAGCTACCCAGGAGCAGAATGAGGATATTGTGTGGAGTTGAGGAAAGGAGCCTCATAAAAAGACTAGGGTATGCTATATCTGGAGAGGCGGTATGTATATGTTGTAAATATTTAATCTAATGAAATTATGTCAATCACAAAATAGAATATAACAAAATGTTTATGGTAATGCTATAAGACTTGCCACTGGAAAAGTGGTCAAGCACTTGAAATGCATCTGTGGCCTCATTGCTAAAACTCCTCCTGAGCTCATGTTCTCTTGAGGATATGAGATTCAAATCCTCTCTATCTGAAACCAGATTCTAAACTCTTAAAAACACTATGCGACAAAGGATTGGTGTATAAACATAATTAATGACAATGATATGTTGTTGTTGTTCATATTTTACTGTGTTGCTTTCCTCTCAATAGTTATTGTAGTCTCCCTACCTACTTAGATGCACAGTAAAATGCCAAATAGATTGGCATTCTCAGTGTTTCTGTGTGTTCATATGGTTGGAGGAACACATTTCTTACTTGTAAGCTCATCTGATAATGAAGAGCTTACTATTTACTCAGTATCTTAGGAAGATCAGTGTTGAATATTTTCATCTAAGCAGTCACTGCTAGATGACTATCTTAAGGTACTGAAAGAAATGTTCCTACATATCTTTGGAGAAATTCCTACTTTTTGCGTTTATTAAGTATATACCAGCCAATCAGAAAGATGTAATTCCATATATGCCAAATATCAGAGTTCTGAGGTTTTACTTGTTTGCTTTTTCTGATGTTGATTTAGAATAGACATTAAAAGCAACTACAAACAAATCTTTAATATAAATATTATAAAAATTTAGCTCTGAAACCAAATTTATTTTGGAATTGTGACACTATATGTGTGTATGCATAAACTTTATGTATTCTTTTCATGACATACCCAATATACATATTGTACCAGTTTTTGCCTTAAACCTGATAGTTGTTTTAGCCCTGGCTGTTACCACAATGGAATACTTCTTCCAGTTCTTTCTATATTTCATTTTAATTTATTTTGCCAAAAGAGAAGTAGCATATATATTTTTTAAGTCTAGAAAAGGACGGATCAGCATTTAGCCCAAAATATGCTTCCATTACCTTGTGTTGTAGAATCTTTTTTTTGTTGCTGTTGGTATTGTTTTGAAGAATGTGTTTGTTACATGGAAATATTGTGTCCTGGTGGGAATTGGACTCCAGGCGCACTAATCCCCAATAGTGAACATTATACCCAATAGATAGCTTCTGAAATTTAACTACCCTCTCTGCCTCCATCCTTTTAGTGTCTCTAGTGTGTATTATTTCCATCTTTGTGGCCATTTAGCTCCCACATATAGGACATGCAGTGTTTGATTTTCTGTTTGAGTTAGTTATGCAGGATGATATTCTCCAGTTCTATCAATGTTGCAGCAAAGGGTAAAATTTCATTTTTTCTTATATCTGGATAGAATTCCATATACATATACATATATATGTGTGTGTGTGTGTGTGTGTGTATACACACACACACCACAGTTTCACTATCCAAGTAATTGCTGATGGGCACTTAAGCTTGTTCCATAATTTTTCTGCTGTGAATAGTGCTGCAATGAACATAAGAGTACAGGTATCTTTTTAAAATATATTTTTTATTTTTAAAATAAATATATGTATATAATGATTTATTTTCCTTTGGATAGATATTGGATAGATATCTAGTCAAGGGATTGCTGGGTCTTTTTTTTTGGAGTCGGGGTTCCACTCTGTCACCCAGACTGGAGAGCAGTGACATGCTCCCTGCCACCGCAGCCTAGACCTGCTGGGATCCTTCCACCTCAGCCTTCCAAGTAGCTGGAACTACAGGCACGTGCCACCATGCCCGACTAATTTTTGATGTAGTGTAGGGACGAGGTCTCGCCAATTTGCCCAGGTGGGTCTCAAACCTGCGGGCTCAGGCAATCCACTTGCCTCGGCCTCCCAAAGTGCTGGGATTACAGTCTGAGCCACCGAGCCCTGCTGGAATTGCTGGGTCTTATAGTAGTTCTGTTTTTAATTCTTTGAGAGTTTCCACAATGTTTTCCATGGATGTTGAACTAGTTTACAATCCAAGCAACGGTGTATGAGTCTTCTCCGCATCTATACCAATATCTCTTAACTTTTTAATAATAGTCATTCTGACTACCCTAAGATGATAGCTCACTGTGGGTTTAATTTGCATTTCTCTGATGAATAGTAATGTTGAGCATTTTTTCCATATGTTTCTTGGCAGATTGTGTGACTTTTTTTGAGAAGTTTCTATTCATGTCCTTTGCCCAATATTTGATGGGTTTGCTTGATTTTTTTTCATGTTGAATTGTTTGAGCTCCTGATAGATTCTGGATATTAGTCCTTTGTCTCTTACTTTCAAGCAATTCCTATACTGAAAGATGTGCTGAAGTGTTCAATGCCATAGTGTAAATCAACTGTGCTATCCCTAAAGATGACGACAAAACACAAGTAACAACTTTAAAGTAAGGGTGTACTACATACCAGGCATAGTTTGGGAGCTTTCCCTACTTTATAGCATTTAATAACTCAGAACAAAACAAGACAACAAAACATAGTATTGTGAGATAAATATAGTCGTGCTGTAGTATCCTTGGGGGATTGGGTTCAGGACCTCTCAGATACTGAAATCTAAGGGTGCTAATGTTCCTTATATCAAATGGTATATTAATTGCATATAAACTATGCACATCATTAAAGTATACTTTAAGTCATCTCTAGGTAACTTATAATGCCTTATAAAATGTAAATGCTATATAAATAGTTGTTATACTCTATTATACAAAGTTTTAAAATTTATATATTGTTAGTTGTTTTTTTTTCAAAATATTTTTGCTCCATTGTTAGTTGAATTTGAAGATATGGAGGGCTGACTATATTAGTTTTAAGAACTATAGCTCAGACACTAGACTTTGGCTATGTAGTTCAAATCTTGGCTCTATTATCAAGTTGACCAGTGGGTCCCTGGATCTCTCTGTGCCTCAATTTCTTCATGTATAAAAGGAAAATGATGATATAGCAGCTCCTAGGTCTGATGAGATCAAATTAGTTGATATACTTAAAGCTTGCCTAGCATATAGTAAGCACTGTATACATGTTAGTTGCTATAATTATTTGTTAATTTCTTAAATATGGCTAAGAATGTAACTGAAATTAGACAAGTTAAATAACTCACCCAACTTGAACTCAGGGCAGCGGGGTCTTAAGTTCTCATCAAAGTCTTAAGTTTTCACTTAGTGTGCTATACATATTCACTAACTTTTAAATCAATTTTGGTTTATTTTCAAGACATCAGTATAAGAGTATTACTAAAAAAGTTATAATTAGTCATTGCATCTCTTTTTATTTCCTGCATGAATGTATATTAGTGTAAATACTATTATGCCACAGCTTTTTTACATTTATGGTATAATTTTTTTCTTTTTGAATACATGAAATGATTTCTTATTAATATACTATTTACACCAATACTTAGACACATTGGATTTGTTGGTCCTTGAAGACCAAAGTTTTATAAATATGTAATGCATAATTCTTTTCACATTTTCTGTGTGTTAATTTTATGATGTGGCTAGTCTACCTAATAAAATTTTAAAGATCATGTAGCCTGAAAGGGCCAATAGTTGATTACTTAATAAACTGCTTGATACAAGTCTATGTAGAATAATGACTTGGACTATTCAATAACAGGTTTGTCATAAATTTCTCACAGCATTTAGACCATCACCAAAAAGAAGACACCAGTAAAATCACTTTTATTTAGTCCATAAATCAATTCAAACCATATTCTACCTGGTAATGAAATCCTGTTAGTCAGTGAAAAATGTTTACATAGTGCTTTCTTGGGTAGGAAGTTGTATACCATTTGTACCTCCTGCAGTAAGCCATAGCAAATTGTTTCAACAACTGCTATTTTCACTATACACATATATGACAATAGAACAGAAACAGCAGCAACAACTACAAATCTTGGAAAAATTGTCTTTGCTGTCTATTCCCTAGAAATGTATTAGTAATTTTACCATTCCCTGGAGATTAGTACAGTATCCATGTAAGGTAGGGAAATAGACTGAATTCCCATTGGGCTTGCGGCCATACACAAAACAGAAAGGAATGAGACAGAGATGATTGCTATCTATGAGTTGCCTGTAGGGTTATTCTCTAGAGATGTAAATTTCTGAATATTCCTCAGGCATGAGTAATCTAATTATAGAACTCTAAGCAAACCTTAGTTATTGAATAGTCCAAGTCATTATTCTAGGATCTAGCTAATGTAGATAGAAAGCCAAAGGGGGACCAGGGGAGCCCAGAAAATTACTCAGAAACTATGCTGGAGACAAAAACTTATGTGTGAAAGATTTTGTTGATAATATGACCTCAGGAAGCAGAAATGAGGAGAAGGTGTGGCAATGAAACTGGCCTGCAATTCAGGAAAGCCAAAACATGGATGTGTCATTCAATTCGATAACACTCTGGGTATCTGATATCTGATCCTATAAAAACTTCTGATAAAACTTGTGTAGAATGTGTCTCAGAAAAGCAGAGAGAACTGTAGAAGAAAGTGAATTGGATTTATTCATTTGCTCATATCTCCTTGCAGGTCAAGAATTGACTCATAAAGTATTGGCGCCAATTAAATTTCCGTTAGCACCTGTGTGAAAGCCAAACATGCATACAGGCTTCCTATCCTAGGGGTCAGAGAGGCCACAGGGAAAGAAGCAGGATGGAGGAGAGGCACGCTGAGGTGCACCTGCACAAAAACTTAACTGGCTACCACCCCAGTGACTGAAGCAAGAGATAAGGATTTATGGAGTGTACAAGAGGTTTGGACACATTGCTTCCCTCATTAAAATTCTAATATTAAGACAATCAATTAAGAGAAATTAATTCCACTGAATATTTTTAGAAAGTTAAACCATTTAGAAAACGGTTTGTTTTAAAACTGAAAGCAAATCTCTGGTTTGCAATATTGTATTCTCTAATGAGAAAAAGGAAAGTTAAGTGCGTCCTGGGTTTCTCTCCAAAATTTTCCCCTCACTGCCCCTACATTTTTCACATTTCCTTCTAATTCTTATAATTGAAATGCCAGGAAAATCCCCTGGTCTATTTCTGTCCCAAATAATAGATTTAGAGAGCAATGAGATACCACCATTACCCTGATGATATTCAGCTGCACCATTCATTTCCTCTAGACTCAGATGGCGCTCAGCCTGCACGATCCCTTCAGCAGCCAAGTCTGTAGAAGAGATGAGCTGGCATTCTTCCAAATCATTAAAGACAGAGAGACCTGTCTGGTATGCTTGAGAAACACTGAGGGACTTGAATAGAGGCGGTTTGGGCTTTCTCAAATGAGTTGACTCACAGAAACCTGCCTAGCGTCAATTTCTAGATCTCAGTTGTCCCAAGTATTTCTAGGCAGCACCTATGGAAATGTGTGTCTTTTGACTGCCTGAATTTAACTTGAACCTTGCAAGCCTTATGCAGCAATTCCATGTTTTCCTGGGAAAACTTCAAACTGACTTGTGAGCAGGTGAACTGAGCTTGTGTGCTGGCTATGCTGGTCCCGTGAAACAAAAACTTAGAAATCCTCAAAAGAAAAACTGCGTATGTCTAAAATATTAATTATAGATGTAAAATTTCTATCCAATGCTTTTTTAAAACAGCAATTTGAAACTAGAATACATCAAGTGAACCGACGTCTTACTGACCCTATTTTTCCTTCCTACCTCCAGACATCCTTTTAAGAGGATAAATTTAAAGATAGGTCCTCAGGATAGAAATTCTCATAATTGGCCTTGAGTTTTCCCCATGTAATAACTCTATCTTCTGATATGCCCTGACAGGCAGTCAGAGCATCACTGCTGAGAAAACAGAGAAGAAAGTTACCCTTATAATATATTTCTTAAATGTGCAATGTATGTGCAATGAGCATAGTTATAAGAAAATACACAAGGAAGTACTTGTCAGCTTTTAAATGCAGTTTTTACAGTGTCATAGAAGTATACTGTAGTCAGTATTGGCACTAATGTTTTATTTTCTCATTAAAATTCATGGGAGAAATAAAACATCAGTGACATTCTTCCCATCAAAATGCATCAAGTGACAATAGCATTTTACCATGTGGTTAAATTGCCATTATCTAAGATAGATGACAGTTCTTTCAATGATTGCCAGCACTTCTTGTAGAGGCGATGATAATGTCTTTGCTGTAAGTATTTGGCATAAAGAGGAAAAAGGTCTTGATATGAGGACAGGCATTTTAGAAACATTAGGTAATAGTGCTTTTTTTTCTGACCTGCAATTGATACAGATTCATCAGGATGCCAGAAACAATGCCAAATGATTTAATATAGTAGGGCAAAGATGTTATAAGCAGTTGACGCTAAAGATAAGTCCAAGCTAGTTTAGGAGACCCCTGAATTCAAGATGGTAGTTAGTTTTCTGAAATGTCTGGAATTTCTACAGATCAACTTTTTTTTTTTTTTTTAAGAGACTAGGATTTGCTATGTTACCCAGGGTGGTCTTGAACTCCTGGGCTCAAGCAATCCACCCACCTCAGCCTCCCAAAGTGCTAGGATTACAGGCATGAGTCACGGTGCCCAGTTGGATCAACCACTTAAAATCCATGTCCTCTCTAACTTTTGTCACATTTTTTATTGCAAAGAATAAACTGATGCATAAACATTCATTTTCACTATTATGTGACTTTCACAGATGCTAAATAAATATTTCCTGGAAGACAATACTTCAGTCATGTATTTTATTTCCACATTCCAGTTGTTTTGTATAGATGTGGGGTTTTTTGGTTGGGGGAGAACTGTGGAAAAGAGGTGGAAAAGATGTAATACGAAAGGAGCACTCAGTTAAATGCTTTGACCCTCAGAATTTCTGAGAGCTAAAGGATTATCTTATTATTTATTCAGATAATTAAGAAGAGGCATTTACAGTACTGTAGTTTAATCACTCTCCCCACATATATGAGGCAGAACCAAAGTAAACAAAAAATGGAATTTATTTTTTAAAATTGTGTATTTATTCTTACATGTTTAAACTTCAGTCACCACAAAGTGCTCTCCGTTTGATGCAACACACCTATTGAGACACTTTTTCCATTGCTCAAAAACTTTGAACTCGTCAATTTTGATGCCTTTTAGTGCTTCTGCCATTTCTTGTTTTACCTCTTCCGCACTGACAAAAAATTTCCCTTTGAGGACTTTTTTCATCCATGGAAACAGACAAACAAAAAGGTCACTGGGGGAGAGTCGGGTGCATAGGGCAGATGGGGCAAGGGAGTCATGTCGTTTTGAGTCAAAAACTGCTGAACACTCAGCATGGAATAAGTGGGTGTGTTGTCATGGTGGAAGAACCAGGCAACTTTTTGCTACCACTTGGAATATTTCTTCACAAATCATAACACAACTTTCTCAAAACATCCAGATTGAAAACTCTGACCATTTGATCCAAAACAAATTATGATAGTACTACAAAAGCCCCACCCTCCAAAAGAAAATTCTGTTTTTTTGTTACATAAATGAAATATATATATATGTATATATATTCTCTTAGTAGTCTTTTGATAGTCACATTCTAGCAGAGATAAGAGTGGAATAATGTGATTATTAATATTTTTACATCAAAAGACTTGACTCGAAACCCACATTACAGACTTCTGACTTGTGATCAATTGTCTGTCCTTTACTCTTGCTACTCAATGTGTCATAAGCAGGAGCAGGGGTATCACCTGGAAGCCTGACAGATATGCAAAATCAAGGCTCTTACTGAGTGCTACTGAGTCATTATCTTCCTTTCTTAGGTTCCCTAGGTGATCACTCCCCACATTCAAACCAGAGTAGCACAGCCCTCTGCCTAGAACCTCCTGCCCATCAATTGATTCATTAATTCATTATTTCCAAATGATGGAAAACATTTCTCACTCACATTTTGTTTTTATCTTCATTTTTTTAAATTATGAAGATGAGGGTACAATTCAGGGTCAGGTATACAAACATTGACTATGCAGGTGTCCTTGTTGATGAGGAATGCCCCTCCCTCTCCTAGCAGTTTCCCTCAACTGTCAATCCCACTCCCCCCTGACAGTTTCCCACTACTGCCGATCCCTTTCTTACAGTATTATAATTGTTCCAGGTCTGCTTATGAGTGAGAACATATGGTACTCTGGTCTTTGTTTCCGTGATAGATCACTAGAGACTCTAAAGCCATCCAAGTTGCTGCAAAGTCCATATGTTTGTCCTTCTTAATGTCTGTGTAATATTGTACTGTGTATATGTACAACATTTTTTTAATCCAATTCAGTTTTGATGGGCATCATAGTTGGTTCCATGTTTTTGTATCGTGAATAGAATGGCAACAAACATACATGTGCAGGTATCTTTTTTTGTAGATTTGAGTTCCTCTGGGTTTACTATTGTTGGTTGTTTTATTAATGATGGCTATTCTTACTGGGGTTAGGTGGTATTGCAATGTGGTTTTGATTTGCATTTCTCTGATGATGAATGATGCTGAGCTACTCATCATCATGTGTCTGTTGGCTGTCCGTATATCTTCTTTTTTTTTTTTTTGAGTTGGAGTCTCACTCTGTCGCCCAGACTGGAGTGCAGTGGCCACTCCCGGCCACCGCAGCCTCGACCTGCTGGGCTCCAGCGATCCTTCCGCCTCAACCTTCCAAGTAGCTGGAACTACAGGCGCACACTACCACGCCCGGCTAATTTTTTATTTATTGTAGAGATGAGGTCTCGCCAAGTTGCCCAGGCAGGTCTCGAACCCACGGGCTCAGGCAATCCACTCACCTCAGCCTCCCAAAGGCGTGGGATTACAGGCCGAGCCACCGAGCCCAGCTCCCATATATCTTCTTTTGAGAAGTGTCTATTCATGTCTTTTGCCCACTTTTTAAAGAGGCTGTTTTTGTTGTTGTTGTTGTTGTTTTTCTTTTGGCACATTTGAGTTCCTTGTAGATCCTAGATGTTAGGTCTTTGTCAGTTATACAGCTGGCAAATATTTTTTCCCCATTCTGTGGGCTATCTCCCTGCTCTCTTGATGGTTTCTTTTGCTTTGCAGAAGCTTGTTCTTCCTAACCAGAGAAGTGAAAGACCTTTACAATGAGAACTACAAAACACTGCTCAAGGAAATCCAAGAAGACACAAACAAATGGAAAAATATTCCATGCTCACCGATAGGAAGAATCAACATTGTTAAGATGTCCATCTTACCAAAGGTAACATACAGAGTCAACGCAATACCCATTAAGTTACCAACATCATTTTTCTCAGACCTAGAAATGACAATACAGAAATTCATATGGAAACATAAATGACCACAGACAGCCAAAACAATCCTTAGCAAAAGAAACAAAGCAGGAGGTATCACACTTCCAGACTTCAAACTTTGCTGTAAGGCTACAGTAATCAAAACAGCCTGGTATGGTACAAGAACAGGCATATAGACCAATGGAACAGGATAGAGATTCTGGAAGCAAAGCTTCAATTTCTCAACCACCTCATCTTTGACAAAGCCTCCAACAACCACCACTGGGGAGAGGAGAACCTATTCAGTAAACAGTGCTGGGAAAACTGGATAATCACATGCAGAAGATTGAAACAAAACCCCTACCTATCACCATACACAAAAATTAACTCTAAATGGATCAAAGACCTAAACATAAAACCTCAAACTACAAGAATTTTAGAAAACGCAGGAGACACCCTTATGGAAATTGGAACTGGCAACCAATTCCAGATCAGGACCTAAGTGCCTATGCATTAAGAAATAAGATAGACAAGTGGAACCTCATCAAAACCTCACCCACATGTTACACATAGTAATTTTATTTTATTTTATGCTTTTTAACTTTTAATTTTTTATTTTAAAGATGTGGGGTGCAATTCAGGTGAGGTATACAAATGTTGATTATACCGGTACACTTGTTGATGAGGTGTGCTCCCCCGACAGATTTCCACTATTGCCAATCCAGCCTCCCCAGCTCCTCCTGGCAGTTTCCCGCTACTGCCAATCCTTTTCTTATAGTATTACAATAATTGTTCAAGGTCCGCTTATGAGTGAGAATATATGATACTCAGTTCTTTGTTTCTGTGAAAGATCACTCAGTATTATAGACTCTAAGTGCATTCAGGTTGCTGTGAAGTTCATAATTTTTCCTTCTCTATGGCTACATAATATTCCATCATGTATATGTACCACATTTTAAAAAATTCAGTCCTCTTTTGATGTGAAGTGCTATTGGTTCCATGTTCTTGCTATTGTGAACAATGCTGCAATAAACATACACGTGCAGGTATCTTTTTCATACAGTGATTTGAGTTCTTTCAGGTATATTCCCAGTAGGGGATTGTGGGGTCATATGGAAGTAATTTTAGCTTTATCATACAAGAAAAGGAATACTTTCACCAGGCAGATGTTTCTTGGTGATAGCTCTAAGAGAGTAACTGTTGTTCAAATTCTATGAAGCTTGAAGAAGAAAGAATCTGATTTGCTAGGCCTAGTTTATTCTGTTTAGCATGGTTCTAATCCCCTTCTCATGATACAGGAAGTAACAAGAGCTAAATTCATGCAGTCAAACCAAGCAAATGGAGTTGTAGAACTTCTATAAGCTTGCTATTAAGTCAGAAAATTGTTATACATATAACAATTGTGTGAAATGAGGTTATTTCTGTTTTATACATTAGAAAACCAAGGCTTACAAGTAGTTTCTCCATAATCATAGAGAGAGAGAGTGTAGAGTAAGAAAGGAAGTTTATGTATATTTACCCCAAGGTCTGTTCTCTTAAACAAAAGGCTACTCTAGCACCCTAAATGAAGATGAGGCAGTTAAGGCACATACAGCATGCACGTTTGTGTGCTTACATGAGGGCAAAAAATGTGGGAAGGTTAAGTTACCTGCACTCTAAAAATCTTATGAACTTTATCCATCCTGAACCATAGATATTTATTAAATACGAATGTATACTATATGCATTACCTTCTTTCTCCTCTGTCAATTATTAGTTATTGCTTAAAATCCATTTCTCTGTAAGTGAATACATTACAGGCTAAAGATATCTTCAAATATTTGCTTCTATGTGGAAATATTATATATATATATATGCTAATACTGGTAATAATATTTCTTCAAAAACTGCATATTTCAGCAACTCCAGAAATGAATGAATTAAGAGCCTTGTTTTTTTTTTTTTTTTTTTTAGTTGGAGTCTCACTCTGTTGACCAGACTGGAGTGCAGTGGCCGCTCCCGGCCACCGCAGCCTTGACCTGCTGGACTCTGTCGATCCCTCCACCTCAGCCTTCCGAGTAGCCAGAATTACAGGTGCGCACTACCACGCCCGGCTAATTTTTTGATTTTATTGTAGAGATGAGGTCTCGCCTGCCCAGGTGGGTCTCGAACCCGCGGCCTCAAGCAATCCACTCACCTCAGCCTTCCAAAGGTGCGGGATTACAGGCTGAGCCACCGAGCCCCGCTGAGCCTTGACTTTTAATTCCAACCTTGCTACACTTTATGGGACCCTAACATGATACTAAATATTAATGAATCTCATTGTCCATTTTTCTAAAATACCAGGAATTATGCCTTGTTGATAACTAGTGTATTGTGGTATCAAAGACCAAACGTGATATCATATAAGAAATGTTAACATCAATCAAAGGAGAAAATATAAGTAGTTTTTTTTAACATGTACATGCCGAACATTTATGTATTATGAGAAAGTACATTATGAAAACATCAAAACCTAATATCAACCTCCTTGTACTTGCTGTTCTTGCTGCCTGGGCTATGATTTCTACCTTCAATTCAGGACGCAGCTTCAATTCTGGATAGGCCATCCACAATAACAGGCTCTCATTCTCTTAGTTTTCCTTCACAATACTTATGCTGTATTTCTTTATTTTGTGTGGCCTGCCTTAGCATGTGAGTTCCATGAAAATGGGAAATTTGGCGGGTTTTTCAACCATTCTATCTCCAGAGCCCAGAACAGTGACTGGCAAACAGCAGATTCAGACCAACTGTTTGTTAAATAAATGAATGGATAAGCCAAATCTATGTAAACCATGGGCAAAAATAATAATTCTACAATAATGGCACTATTAGCAATGTTATCATCTTACTGCCTAGGTTGTTACTGTGTACCTGGCCTTACACACATTACCTTAAACAACTCTCACAACAATCTATGACAGTAGATATCATTATCTACTTTTTCCAGTTAAGGAAATTAAAGTTAGATTAAACTAGATCAATCATGGATTCTCAACCTTGGCTCTACAATAGAATTACCTGGTAACTTTTTAAGAATATTGGTACCTAGGTCCCAGTCTCAGAGTTCTGATTTAAGTCTAATTCCTAAAGCTAATGCAACTAAATTAAAATATCTAAGAGTAGGGGCAGTATATGAGTAATTTTTAAAGCATCCATGTGTTTCTAAAGTACGGCCACCATTGAGAACCCCTCATTGACTTAAATAAAGTAACTACATTTCTCCTGGTCACTTTGTCAGGAAGTGGCAGAGCAAGGATTTGATCCTAGTTTCTCTAACTTCCTCCAGCATCCCCTCTATATTTGCACATTCACTTTGGTAGACTATATGGTATTTTAGCACCTTGCCAACTGTGATAGTACTAACTGTGCCTTTGCAATAGTCTGGTTTATATCTAATACCAAGATCTTAAAATCTGTGTTTTTCTTACATTGTTTAATTCCCTAAAAGACAACTATTGCTTCCTGTTCCTGTACACAGTACGGGTGGGTTTATAAAGTAATATACAGAAAGAACAGTTTACTCTTTCAATGTAAATGGAAGGTCACATCCTGAAAAGTCTTCCTTTAAGTAATATAATAATTTAAAAAAGAGCAGAAAGAGACTAACAAAAGCATTGTGCTGTGATCTGATAAAATCAAATAAAGAGAATTCCAGTGCCAAATACATTGCATTTCAAGACAAATCTAAATCCAACAAAAAGACAGAGTTTCCTTAACATAAATATAAAAGTTGAATTTGTTTTGAAAAGAGATGATTGAAATAATTTTTACTTAACTATGTTAAATTTCAAAAGATCATTATCTTTCTAAATGTAAAAATGTTTTTCAGGATTGTGGTCTCCTTAGTGAGAGAGTCCTTTGTATGAACATATAGGCACAGATAACACTGAGATACTACGTTATACAGTGGTAAATAATGCAAACTCTAAAGTGAGGAAGAGTGGGATTTGAAACTCAGTCCTGCCACTTTTTGCTGCATGTCCCAGAGCAAGAACTCTCACCTCTCTGAGACTCAAGTGTTTTCTCACCAGTACAATGGGAATAAAAATAATCATCACTACAATAGAAGAGTGTAAAGATAAAAGAGATAAAGTTGAGAGAAATATTAATATAGCATCTGAGTCGTAGTATTTTGATTGCTAATGAGAAACTTTCTATAATTAAAAAGGGATTAGAGTCATAGAATGAGTTTATGTAGAATAAATCCATACAGGTATAAGTTTATTCATATTGTTTCCCTCAACTAATGTATTAATTGCTTGGAAAATAACCAGTAACTTGAGGAGTTTAAAACTCAGAAAAGTAAAAGATGTAAATGAAAATTTGAAAAAAAAAATACAAGGTATCACATTGAAAGTATTTAGCACAAATCAGCAATCATCAACACTGGAATGGATGATAAATGCCAGTGGAGTTTGGAAAGGGAAGTAATCTCTTTTTGCAAGAATGAAAAAGAAAAGACTCATGGATGAGGGGATGACTTAGGCTATAAGAGTAGTGATTCCTATACATACCAGGCATTTGTCCCTTCATTTATTCAATACATTTTTATTTAGTGTTTACTACTTATCACTATCTCTTTGAGACACTCTATTGATATAACAGTATATCTACTGATATAACAAAACTACCATTTCTGACTACATAGAGCTTATATTCTAATGAGAGATATCAGCAACAAATGATATATACTCCATTCAGATAGTTCAAAATAATTTTCATTAATAATGTGTTGCATAAAAGTTTTAAAGGGTAAAATGACAATTAGAATGAAAAAATATTTTGGCAATGATGGACAGGGGATACTGAACAGATAAATTAATGAACCATAGGACTTGATATGCAAATATTTCTTGGAGAATCATTTAAGAAACAGGAAAGTCCAAGAGCAAAATCCTCAAAAGGAAATAAATAGATTCATTCTAGAGAAGAAGAGCAAAAACTAAAGTCACTTGTCCTAAATATCGTAAGACAAAAAAAGAATTTTTTAAAAGTATAAAGGAAATAATGAATGGGTGGATGAAAGGAGGCTGTCAAAGAAGAACTTGACCATACCTACCAATTGACTGGGATTTGTGCTGAGGGAGAAGAAGCAAAGACATCTAAAAGAATGAAGAAGAATGATTAACTAAAAAAAAAAAAAAAGATTTCAAGAAAAGGAGTAATTTTGAGAGAAAACAAGGTGTTTGATTTGAAACAACTTAAATTGAAGTTGATGTTGAGACATCCTAGGGATAACACGTAGCTGGAGATACCAGTGCTTAGAAAAGGAGGTAATGCTAGACAGGTTTTAGCAGTCAATAGTTTACAAGTGATAGGCAAAGTCCTGAAAAAGTGGAAAATGCAACATAGATGCTAAACAGTTAAAAACAGGAGAAGAAAAAAAATATATATATATATTTTCCAAATCTAGTCTTTTTCTTATGTTTCCTTTCTTCATAGAGCAACTATCTTTTATTAAGTCCTCCGCGCTGCTTTTAAACATATCTGCACCTTCTTTGACACTCGTCCCCTTGATTTCAGGCTAACTCTATCGACTTGTTTCTAGCAAAATAATGTGGTGGAGGGGAAGCTGCGTGATTTTCAAAGCGAGGTCATTAAGGGCTTTAGAGCTTCTGCTTGGTGCTCTCTCAGGAAATTTGCCACTGAAATCTAGCCACCATGTGATAAAAAAGTTAAACAACTACACAGAAAGTCCACATGTGGGAGGACATTCTAACATATCCCAGCATCAGCCAGCATCACGCCAGACTCCAGACCTGTGAATAAGAAAAATTTCAGACGATTCCAATTTCCAGCTTTTGAGATGTCCAGTGGATGCAAAGTGATAAAAACATGAGCGGATCCTGCCAAGTCGTGCCCAGTTTGCAGATATCTAGGCAAAATAAATATTGTTGATGTTTAAACTACCAAGTTTTGAGGTGATTTGTTACACAGTTATAGATAAACGGAACAGGGTGCAAGCCAGAAATTCAGAAGTCATTTATGATACTGAATTTCATTTCACCCAGTACAAACTTATTTAATCTGTCACCAAATCTTATAGGATTTTCCTCCTATATAGTCTGTAAAATTCATGAATTATCTCCATTTCTAACACTATAACAGCAATACAAGTTATCATAATTTCTTGCCTGGACAACGTTTGGTTTCATTCTCTACATTACATCCTGTTACATTTTCTTTTATATTTGTTTTTCATTTATATTTATTCTATTATATTGTCCAGATATATTTGGCCCCATTCTCTACACTACATCAAGCTGTATTTTCAAAATGAAAATCTGATTATATATATCCCCAGCCTCTAAAAAATTACAATGACTTTCTGTTACTTTTGGAATGAAAACAAGCTTCATATAAGCATTTGCGTAGTTTGTCCTCTTCTTTCCTCTATATGCTATTTTAAAGAAACCTTTCTTTGAAGCCTTACTCTCTAACTATTCTGGTTTTCCACTTTCTCCACCCATGTTTCCTCCAGTCATAGCCTTTGCAAATATTACTTCCTTTGCCTGAAATATGTTCTCCCTTTAAAAAAAAAATCAGTTTTTGTTACCTTTCAACTGTCACTTTAGTCATTATTTGGTCAGATAAAGCTTCCCATTTCTAAACAAATCAGCCTATTTAATATTTTTAAAGAGTCAAAAACTGCTCCTTAGGACATCACTTTTCTTATAAAGTTGCACTTGTTTGTATATATGCATGTGTGTGTTTCATTGTCTTTTTCCACTATTAGTTAGTAAGTCCAATGAGGGCAGAGACTATGTCTTTATTGGTCAATATTTTATTTCCAGAATCCACCCTAGTACCTGACATATAGAATCCATTCAATATATAGTTCTACAATAAATTATGCATATAAGAACATTTTAGTCAGCATAATAGTCAGAAACAATGATTTCTAAGAGTTAAGAAAGTGAAGAGAGAAGAGAAACAGGCTAGATATCGCTCTGTATGTTCCTGCCCTACTCATCACATTTCCTGATAATCTTGACTCTTATTGGATTAAAAAAAAACTCAGAAAAATTGGTCAATATGGTAAATAATCTCCCAGATTAATTTGCACATAGGTATTAACAGATTGAAATATTACTTTCCAGAAAAAAGAGGTATTTTATTAGCGAACTCCTGAAGATACAATTCTAGGGGTGGGGGATGTGCGCGTGTCTGTGTGTGTGTGTGTGTGTGTGTGTGTGTGTGTGTGTGTGTGTGTGGTGTGGTGTGTAGGGAAGTTGGGGCAAAAAGGATGCAAGAGTTAATGAGATAGGGAGACTATTGAGAGAGAAAGTAAAAGAGACAGAAAGAACTTTCTCTAACTTTAAATATGACATAAGAGAATTAATAGGTAGATAAGGTAGGTCTTTTTTATTTCTGTTATTTGTCCATCATTCAGCTGTTTTTTTTTTTTTTAAGAATGGTAACAGAGTGGTTATTTTTTCAGTAACAGATAACAAGATGGATATTTCAGGTTTAAAATAAGTATCTCCTCATCTTTATATTTTTCAGCCAAATTATTTGCTATTCATTTATAAATATTTTTAAGTATCCATTTTTTCTGAGCAAATGACATTGCAATACTATTTTTAACAACCTTTCAATGTTAAATAGCATCATAAATTTACAGTACCTAATAAAAACCAAGAGGAGAAAGCATCAAGAATACAAGATACATTCTTTTTAAGTACTTGAAGATGATGACATTGGTGGATTGATTTCAAAGAATGCCTTTCTTATGCTTGAAGAATTCAGTCTCTTTACCAATAATAGAATTATGCATGGCTTGCTGATTACACTGTATTTATGTATTTTTTGTATTAATAAAATTTATCATATAGTATGTATTGTCATTTCCATTTGTAATCATAGTTTTCAAATCCAATTTTTATGTTACTAGGAAATAAAATACTTTTGTTGTATATTAGTACTCTAGTAATTTTCTGATTTTCAGCAAAGGGACAGTATATTTAAACTTCCTTTACTTCAGAATCTGTGTAATTTGAATGATAGAGTTTAAAAGTAATGCAGTAACAAAAAAATGTGTAAGCTTAATATTAGTGCTTACTTTAACATAGTATACAAATTTGACATTGAATTGCAATATTAAAATTGTATAACACAAAATATAGCAAATATATATGCATACATATACATAAATATATATATCAACTTATATTATTAAGTTGACAATTGCATAAAAATAACAGAAAAAATAATATTTTATTATTAAAATCAAGGTATGTTTTATTTATCTTTCATAACATATGAGGTTATAAAAATATCATTATAAGAAGAAATGTTGCATTTTCTTCTGTGTCATAAATTATTAAATCCTTAGTTATTGAACAATATCATGGAAATTGAGGAAGACATAAAACTTGAGTGTCTTTATTTTTAACAATTTGTACATTCTTTATTGTGTAACCTACAAGATTTCCAAGATTTCTATTATTAACTTTCCAAATAATTCATATTGGTAAGGTGAACAGAACTTACTCTTGAAAATGAGTGGAGACACACAAATAAGATCAATAAGCTTAATTTTCAATTTTATATACAAATAAACCTCAATTTTTACAAATGCAGCATTCATTGTTCTTTAAAATATTATAGGAATTCAAAAGTGTTTAATTATTAATGCTAATGCATTGTATGATTTAGGTCTATTCCCACTACACCACTCTCACCTAACCTCTTAATGACTCAAGCACTAATCTTACAATTGTCACAGACTAGGCAGAACCAAACTGGATTTTTGACTCTTTACCAATTAGTGGGGAGGGGGCAGGGGGGATACCATTCTTGGCTTTACCCTTGCAGAAACCTGAGTAATCAGAACTAAATTGTGAATTTATCATATTGCTTCTATATCCCTTGAAAAATTAATGAAAGGGATTGGCCAAAAACATGAAAACAGAAACATTTTTCACACTGATATTAAAAAGCTCTTCTACTATTTTAGGTTTTAAAATTTTAAAGATTTCTTACTATGCAATTTCCTTATCTATACCTATCTAGCATAAAATCTTGGTTAATTACCTAGATGTGTAGATGTGTATATATGTATATCCTGATTAGCTTCAGAATTTACAAGTTATTGTCTGACATTCACTTTATCTGTTAGAATAAAGTACATTCAATACAAAAGCAGTGTTTACTAAAATAAAGCATACTGATTTCATATGTGTAATTCCTTTTCTATTTTCTCTCATTTACTACCAGTAAACATGTGTTTTTGTTTGTTTGTTTTCCCCCAATTACTATATAAGTGACTCTCTATGTGTTCATGAATGGCAAAAATATCAATCCCCTTTAGAGCCATTGTGGCAGTCATGGCCCATGGAATTACAGCAGACTACCAAGGAGGAATTTAGTACTTCAGGGTCAAGTAGGCTATTTCTAAGCTCTTGGGAGATGAGTCTCCATGGATCTCTTGCATGTATATATTTCCTATATGCAAAGTCGTTTGTTCTTGACTATTTTTTCAAGAATGTTTGTATAGAAAACAACCTTAGAAGAGAGATACAGAATTTCCTTTCACAGAAAGTGAAAGTTACTTGCAATTTTGGAAAATAGGATGTATCTCCTTCCAGAGCAATAAAGCAGACATAATTACTGTCCTTTATAAAAGATTAAGATCCTCTAAGCTCAGTGTTCCTTTCCTGTAATGCATAGCATGTGCAGCTAATAACTTGTTCCTTTTTGGTGGTACTGTTGGAAGTGAGGCTCAAAGAAGTAGCACCAAAGTTACTTTGGCTACTTCTAGCGCTGTGAATAAATTACGGTTCATATATCTTTTAACTACTGCTAGCATCCATAAAACTGCGGCAGTGTAACCTGTCCAATTGCAAGAAGGGTGAAATCTCAGACATTTCACAGTTCTTGAAACTTTTGGTTATGAGGATGGGATGTGACAAAGAAAAGGCTTTCCAGAGCAGGAAGAACGAATATTTCACTGACTAATTAAGGGGATTTTAGAAATGTTTCTGGAAATCAGTGGAAAACACATTGACCGAATTAAATAGGCAACTGGGCAATAAATGGCTCTCTATTTATTGACTGTTAATCAGGAGAAAACTGTGAGGGGCTGCAGGCTAAGCATTATATAAGTAGAATCAAAGGTAACCATCCTATCTGGTATGCTAACTCTCCTCCAGGTAGAGACGTTTGTCAACAATCTGGCAGTCAGTATCAAGTGCATACCAAAGGAACAACTAGTATTAAAATATACACTGGAAGGAGAGGGAAGATGTCTCTATTAGACACAAGCACTTCAGCCACCATTCCACCCAGCCCTGTGGGATAGTGGATACCCAAACCAAATTGATGGGATTTGGACAGAGTTCACAATGGAGAACAGAAGCTAATAACATCTTCTGGAAAGGATTCTTTATGTAAACTCAGTATACCATGTTGAAGACTCTACTGTTGAGTATATAATTAGTATTGATCTATTACATGCTTGTACTGTGAGTGCCCATAAAATGCCAAAGGGGATTTTCCCAACTTGGAACATCATCATACAGAAAAGTACTATTTCTTTTCCAGTTCACCAACTTTCATGACTCCTTTAAGGTGTAAGTGTCTGTGACTAAAGTTTTGTCCATTGGACCTCTGGCAAAAAAAATGCAGCCTTCATCAATGTGCCTCAAATTTGCTGATGGCAAGATAACCAGGTACACTCCCTTTGTAAAAAAAAAAGTCATTACATTTTTACTGAGCTCTTGTCAAATATTAATTATGAATGCCTGAACCCTGAAGTTCTTGAGACTCTCCAGGTTGATATTCCAATTTGGGATGAGTCAAATTAGATTTATTGACTAACAAGGGGAGGAGGGCCCACAAGTCTTACGTGTCACATGGAAATGACATTTTCAAAACTGCACCGAGCCTTGTCCCAAGGGCATCTCAGCTTTTGATGAAAAAATAGCAACTTTTCCTTTTAGGGGAAACTTTATTTTTTACTTCACTGTCTCAAGCAAAGCCTCTGGCTTGGTGGACCCTCAATTCAAAGAGATTCTTTTAAATACATGGGCTTTGCTGGATGAGAGTACACACGGATCTGCTGTGACTGTGGTGACTCAGGCTCAGTCATGCAAAATCTAAAATGGACATATTTACTTTTCTCACTGAGAATAACTCATTCTTATAGCTCTAGTCAATTTTCCCCTTGATGAACCTTATGTATTTACTGACTCTTGTACTGTTGTCAATAGCCTAGTTGTTTGGTCTGCCACTTGGAAAACTACAGGTATAGTCTAGAAGTGGTTGACCAATTCTTACAAAAGTCGTTAAAAAAAATGGGCTGATAGTCAAAGTATTCCATGAATCTTCCATGTTTTCTATTTCTATCATCCATAAACATCAGGAAATGTGGAATTTTTAAATGGACTAAAAAAATGTTATAATTCTGTCTCACTCTCTTCTTCTGATCCACAAGATTTTGTAAGGCAGTTGGTCATTGCATGAGACCATCTGCAGAAGGGCATCACTGCTTATCAGCTACTTTTTGGGTACAGGTAAAAGGGCTATATCATAAATAGACCTGTTTTGAAAATTTAAGGTTTCTTTTTAACCATTCCTGAATATAATGTGTCTTCTTTTCCTAATAGCAATCATAGTCATCCTTGTAACACACTCTGGGTGGCAGTCTGAGAAAAAAAGGCCTAGGGGACTTAAATGTAATTCTGCTTTAGTGACCTAGATTCTTTTGTTGAACTGACATATTTCTAAATCTTAAGGATAATAGTAATTTGGTTGAATACACACACATTACTGAGCCCCCCTATGGCGGCCAAATGGGCCAAAGTAAAACAGAATAATTTACATCATGAATTTTACAGAATTTTTCTTGTTCTCTAATATGTTTGAATAAAATGTCTGGATAAGAAAGAATAGGATAACTGGAGAAAAGGTGAAGCATTCCTGTTAAAAAGGAATACTCTGATTTTACAGTGGTGAAAGAAAGGATAGCAACAAAACCGACATAGGAGAACTGGTAGATACCTTAAGGCTTAAGGCAGTAGGAGAGAGGGAGAAACATTAATGATCTTTATTTTTCAGAATCACCCCAAAAAAGGAAAACACTCTGATGTGGCATTTCTAAACTTTTACAAATACCATAAATTTAACTTATGGATAGGTGGGTTTGTCATCTCCTGTCAGATGTCTGATAATGATTGAACATAACTTCCTTTAACCTTACCAAGAAGTCTGTGAAAAACAGCAGAGGATGTTCCAAGCTTCTATACCTCAGAAGTAAAATACTTGTTTACACTTCTAGATATTTTTTCTATCTCTATTCCTATGGCTACCACTCCATCATTCCATTGGGTGGGCAAATGCCAGCCTTTTGGCTGGATGATGGACAAATAAGAAAAGGAATCCCTCCAAAAACAAAGATAAAATTCACTTATTCAAACTGACCTGGAAAATTTATGTTTTGAGAGGCACTTTCAAGGTACTGCAACTTGGGTCTGTTGGTTGATATGTGTTCCACTTGGGGATTGTTGCCTGCAATTTTAAACATTTAAGAAACACTTTCTCCCTGGAAGCACAATGTGTACCATGGTCCTTATGTAGAAAGTAGTTATTAACTAAACTGCCCCCTCAAAATGTGGTAGCATTCACCTGAGGAATGTTAGCAGACATTAAAATTTTATTGTACAGTATGATATAGTTAATGACAATATATGTGTTCTCAAAAAAATGCTAAGAAAGTGGATGTTAAATATTCTTACCACAAAAATGCTATGTGATGTAACACATATTATATTTATCTAAATTTAACCATTCCACGATGTATATGTACTTCAAAACATCATGTTGTGCACAACAAATACATACACCTCCCTGTCAATTTAAAGTAAATGGGTACATTTGACAAAAAAGTTTAATGTAATACTACATATAGTTCATATAGCCATTAATGACTGTGGAGCTCTTCCTGATATTAGGCTACTTTGGTTATTTGGAAGAGCAACTGGGAAGGACAGTTGATTCATTATTTATGAGAACCCTGAAGGCAGTTATCCTATGATAATAAGGGTCACTTAATTAGAAAATGTGATATAAAATCCACCTCTGACTTCAGTTGAAGTGATCAGTGATGCACTGATCTGGAAGGCACTCAGGTCAGTCTCAACTTGACTTCAACTGTCATAGATGTGAAAATGGCCCTTGATTCTCATCTTGTAGGCCAAAGCAATTGTTCCTGCATCATAAAGTACCAAGATGAATTCCTTGGGACAAGTGCAAAGATCAATAAAAAACTAAAAGGGAAAGCCACCTGTTTCTTTAAAGCAGACACTGATGGTTGATGTGATTTGTACTGCAAGTTGGGTCTGAGTCCCTGGAGGTTGGCCTCATTCTGCAGATTGGAGTCCTGTTGATAATGATCTTAATTAAATGCTGTATGATGAAAATTGAATGGATTTGGTTCCAGCCTCTGGCATTCAGATTAATCAGTTTCTGACTAATGGGAATTCTCATAAAAAAAATGTACCAGAAGCCAAGATATTGTATAAGTAGCGGGTGGCTGCTGTCAGGAGGAAATTCTCTGTGTCTCTTGTGGTTTTGCACATCTTGCAAGCAAAGGCATTGCTTGCTCTTGCTCTGGAATATCTTCTTTTAAAGTTGTTTATATATCAAACAACCTTTGAAGACAGACACAGTGGTTCTTTTGAGAGCAAAAGACAAATTTGTTTAGTCTTGGAAGATGGAGATTGTGTCTCCCTTCAAAGCAAAGGTATAGGTATGCTTACTGTCAATCATAAATAATTTGAACTCCTTATGATCATGGTTTCTTTCCTATAATGCAACTTACCCCATGGGCAACTGTTACCTGGTCCTCTTCATGTGGCCCTCTGGCAACTGGGGCTCAGAAAAGTGGCACCAATGCTAATATTCTGGCTACTACTTTTATTGTGAGTAGTAAACTGCCCATCATCTCTAAGCTAGGTGTCTTTTGACTTCTCCTAGCATCCATGAAAATGTAGCAAGTTGTATGAATGGAATGTCCACATTCCTCCCAAATTCACATGTTGATATCAAATTCCCAATGTGATAGTATTTGGTAGCAGGGTCTGTGGGAAGTAATAAGATAAAGAGGGTGAGCCTTATGGGATTAGTGCTCTTATAAGAGGCCAGAGAGCTATCTTGCCCACTTTTTGCTATGTGAAGTTTCAAAAGAAGCCAGCTGTCAGTAACTTGGAAGAGGGCCCTCACCAGAATTCAGCCACACTGCCATTCTTATTAGGACTTCCAGACTCTAGAACTGTGAGGGATAAAAATTTGTTGCTTATGACAGTCTATGGTAGCATATTATAGCATTCCTGAACTAAGACACAGCTAACTCAACAACTTGCAAGTATAGTAAAATCTCAGGCCTTTGCAGCTCTAGATACATGTCTCTAACAAACCTATAAAGTATACATGGAGTTCACAAAGCTGAAACAGAATGAGTACTGTTTATATCACTAGAGTTCCCATTAAGCAGTGTGTTAAAAGCTTTGTGTTAAAAAGCAGTGTGTAAAAAGCAGTGTGTTAAAAGCAGTGTGTTAAAATCCACATATCTTCCCATGTTTTAATGAAATCAAGCCCCTGTGATAACTGGGAACCCTCACTTCTTCATAAAAACAACCAATCCTGCCTCCTCCCCTCCAAAATAAACTTTCCAATGATTTGAAAAGGAGACAATCATCCTCTATATGTCTTACCTATTTCTTCTTAGCCACTGTCAGCTAATAGGGATAACTACTACTTAAAGCAGGGGTTCCCAACCTCCTGGCAACAGACTGGTGCCACGCAACAGGAGGTAATCAGTTACAAGAGAGTAATACTTCATCTATATTTACAGTCACTCCCTATCACCTGCATTACTGCCTGAGCACCACCTCCTGTAGGTTCAGTAGCAGTATTAGACTCTCATAGGAGTGTGAACCCTATTGAGAACTGTACATGCATGGGAGGAAGGATCTAGATTGATCACAAGTTATGAGAATCGAATGCCTGATGATCTGAAGTCGAGCTGAGGTGGTGATGCTAGTGCTATGGAGTGGCAGCAGATACAAATTAACATTAGCAGTGAAGTTTGATTACGCATCTCCCTCCTTGGTCTGCGGAAAAATTGTCTTCCATGGATCTGGTTCCTGATGCCAAAAAGGTTGGGGACCACTGACTTGATGTTTAAGGCAGTGGGATGGGGTAGGGAATTTATCTGGCAGCAACACCAACAATTTAACAAAAAATATTAGATCCTCTACTTCTCTTAAGTTCTTTCTTCATCTCTACCAAGGATTTCTCACTGATTACCTTCTCTCAAAGCTTCAATCTCTTTTCATATTGTGCATTATTTCAGCAACTTTAAATTATGTTTCCCTTGTTCCTCATACCTACATCCAAATTTTCCTTTCACTGAGCAATCTTTTTGGTTGCTTTTAATCTTCCAGATTATGATCATAATGTTTGAACATCATATGTAAAACTGCCAACTTTATATAAAGCTAGTCAATATGTCAGTTGATTGTGACATCAAACTTTCTGAGGTACATTACTGAATTATAATTAGGTATGCCAATGTTCATCATACTATTTGATATGAAGAATATAAAAGATGAAACTATGAATACTTTCTGACCAAGTAGGTTATGATATTTTGAAATGTGGGTAGAAACCATTGGTTTTAAAAAGGAAAAAGAAACTTTTCAAAGGGACAACTCAGGGGAGGTGAACCAGAACAGGGAAAAGTTAATTTGGAACATTTTTTGGACTAAAATCCATAAGTACTGCTGAGTCAGGGTTTAGGTGGCACAGAAAAAGAACAGTTCCCATCTAAGGAGGCTGAAAGTCTTATATATGTTGGGACTGAAAGTCAGTTTCATTTTGTAGTAATTTTGTAAGAGCCAAAACTTTAGCAAAATTGAACTGACATTCACCATGTCCATGGTTTGTATACACTGCATTTTTACTGTTTTGTGACCTTTAATTACATATGGAATAAAGAAAACACATATACTTGGAAATCATACATATGTTGGTTTTAATTCCAGCTCCCGTATTTAAGAGATGTGTTCTCTTGGGTGACATGTTTTCTCATCTATAAAATTAAAGGATTAATTAATAGATTATATATATATATATATAGAGAGAGAGATTATATATATACACACATATATATATGTGTATATATATATTATATATATTAATATATATATATACTAGCTAATATAATTGCTGCCACAGAGAGGAAATTAAGGAAAGTATTGGTATATATTAACAATAAACACACAATAAAGGAGACTGAACCCTCTGACTGCCTTCTTTTCACTAAAGGGATATCATGGGAGAAAATATTGGGTATAGTCATAGCTACCTACTTTATCTAGAAAAGCATTTATGATTAAAACTAAGAAAATATAAAGTTGAAAGAAAAAGTTCAAGTGCAGTTTTTGGAGGTGTCAAATGCCACACTAAGAATTTTATACTTGACTGCCAAACAAATAAATTATCTTCAGAATGGATTGGCATATTGCTAGTAGTGTAAGAGTACTTTCGTAGTGATACGTAATAGAGATAAGAATAGTTAGATGATTATTGAAATAACAGCCCAAATGAGTATCTTTCAAAATTTTCAACCAGATCATATTTTCGGGGAGCTGTGCTACATACTACATTTCTACCTTTAATGATAAAGATGGTGATAAATTGGAGATTCTGCCAAATTCTGTAATTTAGGTAATATAGTAAATTAACTATTTGACTGAATACTACTGAATACCTTTTCTACTTAAGTTTATTCATTACTAATATAAAAACATAACTTGAGAAAATACTAGTCTAATCCAAAATTAGAGAGAGAGGGACAGAGAGCGAATGCGAGAGACAGAGACACACACACACACACACACACACACACACACACACACGCACACACACACAGAGAGAGAGAGAGAGAGAGACTAAAGTAGTACATTAAAAGACAAGTTTTGCTTGCTTGATATAAATAAAAGTTTTAAAAACTGTTAATTTTCAGCATATTTTCCATTTCCAATCTTTCTAGTTTTTAGGTAGCCTGATGGTGTTCTTACAATTGTATATCTTGTATTTAATATTCATTCTCAGTCACATGTATCTGGCAGATGTCTTTTTAAAATCAGAGGTCCTCAGTCAAGTCTCTATGCTGCCACTTCAGTTATTTTTTTTAATATGTCTTCCCCTGCTTAAGTTCTTTATGACTCTAGTTTTTAGCACCTGAAAGCAAGACTGACCTGTAATATCTTTATAATTTTGCAGGTGAAATTAAATATCTTTCCTATAATTTGTTTGAAATTGCTTTCTAAAAAATTCTCAATACAGTCTCTGACAATGCCCACTATTTTCTTCCATAGTTATAATTGTAAAATAAGCTAATCACATTCCTCCTAGGTTTCAACTGATCAGGCAATTTTGCCTTACTGGGGAAAAAAAAATAGGTTCACAACAGCCAGTGTTGTCATTACTTCCTGAGAGATAAAATAATAAAAAGGTAAAGTAAAAACAAAAAAAGATCAAATGTAGCCTTTGGTGTTTATAACTCAAAATAAACGCTGCTATGTATAAGTAATAAATATTTTTATGATTATGAAAAAGAATAAAAGTCAAAGTCCTTTTATGAATATCTCACAAAATTCTTCACCACAACATGGTCTTTATGATACTTTTCTTTTGAAAATTCTCTAAACATTAGATAGGAAAAACACCATATGCTAATCCTGTATAATTTAGAAAAAAATTTTATGCAGAAAAGAAAAAAAATAAGTGTAAGTAAAGATAAATGAGAAGGTTTTCAGAAGGCATCTCTATAGTAATATAGAAAGCCACATTTGACTCCTGGGGAAGCAGGCTTAGAAAAGCAATAAAAAGTTCCTCATCTCTATTGCTTTACTTTAAAAAAAAAAATCTAGAAGTTTTGTTTTCTTTCTACCCTTAAATTTAGTAGATATATCTAGAGAGACGTGAACTATATTAATGGTCATTAAAGGTAACAGTGTTACAACATCCAAAGTGTTTATTTTCAGATTATATATGTATAAATCCTACTAACATGATATGTATCCTTAAAAAATTGAAATAGAAGTTTATTCACAGCCAAGCAAATAATTTTTGCTATCTGTAAATAGATCTGGAGCATCATTTTTTTTAAAAAATGAGGAACACAAAAAATCATCCAAGATGTCTCTTTATTTCCTGCCCCAGAACTGAAAAAAGAATTTTCTAGTAAACTAATATTTAGCAAAAAAAAATCATGAATATTGGCCTTAACAATATAACAGAAATGTGAAATTTCAAATAAATATATTTTTAAAAAATCAAAAAATTGAAATGATAAGCCCATAAAGCAAATGTTGCATAGGTTGGATTATCAATAGAAACTATGGTGGGGGGAGGGAGATGGGATTAACAGTAGCAAATATCTGTCTGGGTACGGGGAAACATCCTATATCAACAGGGTGCCTGAATGAAACGCAATTGTATACCTAACCCTTAAATGTACCCCACAACTTCACAATAAAAAAAAAAAAAATAAGGAAAAAAGGTATAAAAGTAATGCACATGTTGGAATGCTGACATCTTGGACAAATTTCTAAAATAATTTATGTTTCATAAGGGCATACTTGGTTATTAATTTTATTTTCAAAACTATTTCCATGTTGCAAACCTACATTTGTCATGTCTTGTTTCTTTGTGATAAATAAGCCAAAGATGGCTGTAAAGGACAGCAGGAGTACAAATGAAGTGCAGCTTGTTTCGTTCTGACCCCATTTTATGTCTTCCCAAGAAACACTTATCTCAAGAGTAAATCGGTACCATTTCCAGCTGGTAATGCATGATAAGTATGAAAATGAGTTCATCTTTGAAATTTAACATGCAAATTTATATTCCTTTCAGTATCTGGATATGTCCAGTAAGAAAAGGAAGTAGTGAGCTGTTGCTTTGGCTCAGTGACCTGAATGCATCAAACTTCTACTTTACCACTCTGTAGAACAGGAATATAATATGTGTAATTATATGTTCCAACTAGCCTCCTCAAAAATAAGGGAAAGACTCCCTAAGAAAAGAGTATTATTTCAAGTTGTTTTCTGAATCCTCCATGCAGTTATATTGGCCAATTTATCACAGAGAAGGATATATTAACTGAATTATTCTCCAGAGATTATGATTTAATGAATCTGGAGTGGGACCCAGGCATGGGCTCTTAATTTTAAAAGCTCTCCAGGTAATTCTCATGAGCAGCCAGGGATGAGAATCACTGGGCTAAATGAAACCCTCGGGATATAATAGTGCTTCTCAGAGGCTGCTGGGTGACCTCCCCGAGTTCCCTATTCATACCAATTTCTTCTTGGGTCTTTTCAATTTCATCACAGAACTCCTGGATTTATTCTCTCCTCAGATAACCTCACCTACTTTTATAGAAAAGAAAAATGGAGGCTGAGGGGTTATGCCATTGGCGATTGATATCTTTTTCTGTTTCGAACCTACAAAATTGTCAGTATCTCCACTAATTACTTCATCCTGGTTTCCCACTTCAAAGAAAAGAGTGTAGAAGCTCCTACCCAGTGGTAATGCCATCTCTTCTATCTTGAATTCCAGGCCACTCACCTCCCAAGACTGTTATCGTCCAACTGGTCTGGTTCTTCCCTATGTCTTCAACCTCTCACAAGCACTGTATCTTTGTCCTCATGATTTCAGGAAATCTTTAAAACCTCACATCTCAAAAACAATCTTTCCTCTTTGCTTGTCACTTTCTGTCTACTAACCTAGTTGTTGCCTTTGTTTCATGGTCAAGGTTCTGCTTTTCATTCAAGCCTCAATTTTCTCACCTCATTACTTCTCAACTATAGCCATGTGGTTTCTGCATCAATAATCCCAATGAAAATGATTTTACCAAGGTCATTGACGACCTTTTCATTGATGAATTCAATGAGTTCTTACTTTCTTGACCCCTTTGCAGCATTTAGCAATGTGGACCACATCTCATTTATAAAATCTCTCCTTGCTGTGGTGTCATGACACCATTCTCTCTCTAGTTCTCCATCTCTGCTTTTAGCTGCTCCTTTTTTAGTCTTTAACATGCTCAACTTCCTTCTCCTATCTCTTACATATTGATATTCCCTCAATTCACTTCTGTTTTAACCATTCTCTGCATTTCTCTTAGTATAAAGTCATATTGTTTTTTATCTAAATTATTGAAATTTTCTCCAAATGGATATGCCTCCACCTTCAATGCTGCTTATCTTCATTCATATTCCACTTTCTTTCTCTTATATTTTATTTCATTTCATTTATTATTTAAAAATATCTACAGCCTCTTTAAGATATAATTGACAAATAAACTTGCATATATAATATTTTGAGAGTTAAGTATGAAATGACTAAATCAAGCTAATAACATACCCACAACACATTTTTTTTGTGGTGAAAACATTTAAAACCTACTCTCTCTGCAATTTTCAAGTATACATTATTACTAACTATAGTCATCAGGCTATACAAGAGGTATCCAGAATTTATTCATCCTATTTACCTAAAACTTTGCACCCTTTGATGGACATCTCCTGACTCACTCAAAACCCCAGCCCTTGGCAACCACCATTCTACCCTCTGCCTCTATGAGTTTAATTTTTTTAGATTCCACATATAAGCGAGATCATACAGGATTTGCTTTCCTGTGTTTGGATTATTTCACTTAGTAGATTGCCCTCCAGGTTAATTTATAGGGCTAAGTAGTATTCCATTTTATATGTATACAACAAGAGATGATTCTTTATTCATTTGTTGATAGACACTAAAGCTGATTCTATGTCTTGGCTATTGTGAGTAATGCAGCAATGAGCATGGGAGTGCCATTATCTCTTGCACATGCTGCTTTATTTTTCTTTGCTATATACCCAGTAGTGGTGTTGCTGGATCACATGACAGTTCTATTGTTTATATTTTGAAGAACCAGCACACTGTTTTCTACCAAGGCTACACTAACTGACATTCCCACTAACAGTATAAACAGGCTTTCTTTTTTCCACAACCTCACCAATACTATTTATACTTGTCTTTTCAATAATAGAAAACTTAACAGGTATGAGGTGATATCATTTCAACAAATGATGCTGAGAAAACTGCATATCCACATATATAGGGGGAAAAAGTGGACCTTGATCTCATACCACAAACAGAAATAAACTCAAAATAAATTAAAGTTTCAAAGCTAAGATGAAAAATTGTAAAACTATTAGAAAAAATATAAATGGAAAAATATTCATGACATTAATGTGGGCAATGATTTCTTGGATATCACCCCAAAAGCATAGGCATCAAAAGCAAAAATAGACAAATGGGATTGAATCAAACTAAAATGTTTCTAAGCAGCAAAGGAAACAATCATCATAATGAAGAGACAAACATGGAGTGAAATAAAATGTTTGTAAACCATACATCTGATAAGAACTTAATATCTAAGCTATATAAGGAATTCAAACAACTTAACAGCAAGACGGTAGCTTGATTTAAAATGGGCAAAATAATTAAATAGATATTTCTCAAAAGAAGACACACAAACAGTCAAAAGGTAAATGAAAAAAGGTTCATACTCCCATTTTCTAAAACATACTGGACCCTGATAGTTTGTGTTTGCCCATTGGGCTCCCACTATCTGGTATTTCCTGCACATCCACCTATTACATCTTCAAGGTTCAGTTCACATTACTTCCTCCTGTGGAAAGCCTTCTTTATGATCTCTAATGCCCTTGAGCACACATCTTTTATGTAGCTACAGCACGGAATTCACAATAAAATACTGTAATTGTATATTAACTTTGGAATCTCCTCCCAGCTCCCACCATTGAGTGCAAATTCAGTGCAAATAGAGATTTTATCTTGTTACTGTTTTATCCCAGAGCCTAGCTGTGTCTGGCTGGCACATAATTATCAATCAATACATGCTTTCTCAATGTATTAAATTAATGTACTATCCTTTTTTTTAAAGAGCAAAAAGCAAAAATCTCTCCTGTTGTATGCATCCAATATAAAACTCAATATTTACCTTGGAATATAAAACATTTCATAATTAGGTACACCTGTCTAACCATACACAAGTGTATAATTAAATGTCTCAATTTTTCCCACCTTCAATAAGTTTATGTTCTTTCACAGTTCACCCACCTTTTTTTATAAGTAGGTCTGTCTACCTTGGATGTCTTTTCATCTCTCAATCTCTACGTCTGTCTGTCTCTCCTAATTAAATCCCTACTTGACCTTTTCTATGAAATTTTCTGTACTCTTCTGGGCAAAGTGGATGCGTCATCCTCTTTGAATTGAAAGCATCATGATCATTATATGCAGTAGCTCTTACTGTGATATATAGTAATGCATACTTTTCTGTTGCTGATTTTGCCCACTACAGCAGCCCATTGATCACTTTCAGGGGAAAAACTCATTTTTTCTCCCCTAATCTAATGAATAATTAGGATGTAAATATTAATGTTGCTCAATAAACAAGTTTTCCAAAATAAAGGAATATATAATACTACTCACCTCAGTGTTAAAGTGACTAAATGATATTTTCATGGCCAATAAAATTTATTTTCCAAAAGGTAGTATCATCATTACTGTCTCCTGTCTTTCTTTTGTTTTGAGTTGTATTTGTGACAAATATTGACTGTACTACCACACCTCTGTTGCTCTAGGGATGTTTCCGGTTGTTTTATTTTGAATGTACTGTGTTTTCAATGAGATCATAAATTGTTCCAAGGCATGATTTGCTCAGTTCTATTCTGTGCTTCTTGCTTTATGTCTAGCATAGTGAAAAATAAAACATTCATTTGTTCAAATATTAGCAAGTGTGTATGCCAAATGCCAGGCGTTACTAGTTGTTGAATATGCTGATACTATATGCTAACCACCACAAAAATTACTGCAAGACTAGCCAAACAGAAGAACATCGTTCACGCCTCCATACAAAAGAGCTGTCAAAATGCGATCAATTCTAAATGTTCATATAAAACATAAAACTCATGACTTTTAAAATTTCAAATAAATTCAACTTATACATTAAAAATTTCCCCCGCTTTTAGAAATTTTTTTTTTTACCAATAATGTCTGTGTTATATTCCTCCTATGTCTTTTGTTACCTCTTTGGTTTCTATGTTTCCAGGCTTGCATTTTTTTTTCTATTTCACGTTGTTTCTTTCATTTTGCATCGTACAATTATATATTTTGAGCTCATACGCATAACATCAGACATTTCTAGAGGTCACCCTGTGATCATTTTCATCTACAAACCCTCCTTCCCAGAATTACCTCTGTGTTATTTTAAAACAAAGTGAGTTTTCAGTGTGGAGAAGCTAAATACGGGAGTCCTTACTCCAGTTTCTTCAAGCCTTCCATGTTTTTGTGTGATCAGAATTAGTGGAAAGGCTATTAAGTCATTACAGAAGTGAGTCTTTTCTGCTAACAGCACATACCTTCATCAAATACTGTGCAGGAAATAAGATTTTCTACATCATTCTACATCACAGGGGAATATTGAGAGAGCTTATAGATTTACCACAAACACACAAAAATTATTTTAGGAATTTTTAAATATTTCCTTTTAGATAGGCAATTTCGCCTACAAATTTTGAATTCCCTGTGCTAATTTTGTTAGTTTCACTCTGTTCATCTTGCATTCAAATATTATACTTCCACATTGTTTTAGTTCTTGCTTGTTTAGTTTAGCTAAATTCTTCATTGTTCATAAGGTTATTTTTTAAATTTCCTTAGATATCCCTACTTGGTTATGATTTTATTTTGGTTATGATTTTTTAAAAATTTCCTTAGATATCTGTACTTTGGCTTTATCTCCATTAAATTTCAAATTGTGAGGCTTTTCAAATTATATTTGCTAAAAGTTGGAGCTATTTTTCTCTTTATAAATTTAGGCTGCTATTAATTGATTTTAAAAAATTAAAATATTTACTTCCCATTTAACAGCTCTCAAAATTACAAGTATAATCTTTAGTGTATCACAGATTCAAGAATCACATTATTATCAAGTTTATTTTTCTAAAGTTACATTGTTTCAAAACAACATATTATAGGAGTGCATTTAATTACAAAGATGCTTAAAAATAAATAATCCTGGGCAATCCCCTCGGGTCCTCTCCCACTGTGGGAACTTTTCTGTCCTTTCAATAAATCCTGCTTTCAAAAAAGACATAAAACAAAAAGAAAATAAATAATCCTTTACCCTGGTATGAAATTATATTATACTTGTAAATGAGGTATAAAGGATCTGGAGAATCTAAATTACTCTGAAGCAATTTTATGATTGATAACCAAGGACTTGACATTAAATAAATGCAACACTTTTCTTTTACCAAAACTGGTACCCAAAACACAGGGCAATTAAAAAAATAACAATTTATTAGCAATGTTTTATTAGAAATTTTAAAAAATTGTCTCTGTGTACCAGGAACTAAATCAAATCCTGGGCCTGCAAAGGTAAAAAAGGATATTGACCTAAAAACAACCTTAATATAATTTAGTAGTCAGAAAAGCAGTAAATATACTAAGAATATTTAGAATTTACAACAGAAAGAAGCTCATAGCCATCACTTTGTACATATCTACCCTATTCAATTTAAAATAAGCAAATTCAAGCCCAGAAAGGATGAAGCAAGTGAGTAAGGGCATATTCTCAGAAAATGACTGTGCTAGAAATAGAAAGCTTTCTTTGATATCTTTGGAAATGTTCCCCTATGTACCAAAACTGAATCATGTACTTGTTCATTTGCATATTTTTCTAATAATTTGTAAGCTAGACAAGAGGTGTGAAATGCATTTGTGAACAATTGTTAAAAAGGAACCTTTGAAATGCAAAATTTCTAATTATTCAGGTAGTTTTGAATTTTAAGTGGCCGATTTTCTACTAATAAGGTATCTAGAAATGCATTACTATTAATTGTCATCAAATAACATGTAAATGACATCTTATCCTTAAAGTTTGTTAATTGTTAGAGCTCAGTACAGTTTATTTGTTAATCAAAATTGTTTATAACGTCTCCAACTATTGCTTTTAGAAAGAAAAGCAATATGAATGAGTGATAAACTTCCATATCTACACCATCTGCCTGTCTTCTTTACCATATGTTACTTTATTAATTGCTAATATCATTCTTATTATGCATCATTTCATCTGTAAGATTATTTCATGAAACTAAGAAGGCATCAACAACAACTACAGAAAACACCTGCTATATGCATTTCTGGTTGATAAATTTCAGCAGGTTATAGTTTGCTCTTGGGCAAAATTTCCTAATTACTATTGAATTACAAGAAGCTTTCTCCTAGGACAATTTTGTCTGGTTACAATGATCATTTCTATTTTCTTAAGCAGCTTGTTAAAATTAATTAAATCTTCCTACAATATTTATTAAAAATGCTTATTTAACACCTATTACATATACAAAACTATGGGCGTAATAGTCACCAGTCTAAACACTGTGAAGAGGAATAAAATATAAGAGGGGACTTGTAACATATGTGAAATAATTGTGAACTCAGGTCTTTAATTAATGAGGGTAATAGCTCACGGGTTGGGCCAGTAATTAACTACCATAACCTGTATAATCATCTTTTACTTTGAATATAAAAAAGAATTGAGCTTCATTTAAATTCTTTTATTGAATCAAAAGCAATAAATAGTTAGACCACATCGATAACTTCCTTCTTTCTGACAAAGTTGAAACATATCCATTTAAAATTCAAACACTATAGAAGTGTTGATTATTTTGTTCTTTCTGGGGTGGTTTTTGTTGAAGAAGTAAGTCTGTTGCCTATGAAATAATTAGGGATCACTGTCCAAAAGAATATAATTAAATGGTGAATTGTGGAGGGGGACCCAATAAATGTGATTTCAAATTATAAAAAGAGATAAAAGATAGCTGAAATAGTCAGGAAAGCAATATTAGAGATGAAAACTGAACAAGACTTTGAGAGATGGGCTTGGTTATTCATAAACAGACATATGAAAATCGAGGTAGTGATTCTGTTTAGTATTAATAAATTAGGATAAACTTTTCATCAAAGTTAAAGAAACTAAGCTGAATAAAAACAAACCATAGATGATTTTGGAAATCAAAGGCAGTAACAATCTTCATCAATAGCAGCAGCAGCACCACGGTCACCACATCACCTGTATCCTAAGTGGTTAACACAGATTACCTCACTTCATCCTCAAACAGATTTGTATCCCTATGATATAGGTACTGATCTACTGTAATGCCCCTTTAACAGATATATCTGATCACTTATAAAGAGGGTGGATCCTTTAAGTAGGTCATTTCAGCTGACATAGTCTGACACCTGACTTAATAATCTTGATTATTTCATTTTACTGGCTTACAGTAAAACATTGGGAAACAATCTGTAATCTCTGAACATTCTTGGGACACAATAAAAATGAGATCTTAATAGGATTAGACTGCCACCAATATGTATGTAAAACTGTAGTTCAAATGAAAAGACATGAGAGAGTTGTGGTACTGGAACAGCGACAACGGGAATGGTGATTTAGGAGTGCTTCCAGACACATCTCAAGAGAAGGAATACATAACACAACCTTTCTAATCTTATCTCACTCTACACCCTTTCACATAACCAACAAATCTGAAATGCCCATCCTTCCCATTTATTCTCCTGAAATGTCCATCCTCCAGGCTCATTTTCCAGATATACCACTTCACGTTGTGATTTTACTCATGATATATTCTTTGTATTTGAAATGACTTCCATATATAACTGTCTTTGTCAATGTCCAAAATAATTTCCAAGTTCTGCTCTCATGTAATGTTTTCATCTCCATGACTGCCCATCTCCAAACATGGAAATAATCTTCATTTAAATTTTGCAAAAGACTGTACTATCTTGTACACAGAAGAGTTTATTTTTATTGCCTCATTTGTTTGTTTATACCTTTTAAATCAATACGAGATAATAAAAATCATTTTATACTGTGTAACACATATAGTATTTAATCCAGAAGAGCTAATCATGTTCTTAAAGTGTTGAATAAATACAAAATAAATTTACTCAGTACCTCAATCAATCAATAATTTCATTATTCATTGAATAAAGGAATTAAAAAGTGACTCCATGATTTTTACCCAACTTTACAATATTTTCCCACTTTATTTTCTTCTTTTCTTTCCCTCTCTTAATTACTTATTTCATTATTTCCATAAGAAATTTATGCCTCTGTGCCTTAAAAAACCTTGGTTACTTGAGGCCATCCAATAAATATTGATTGAAATTTGTTTATTGTTCATTCTATCATTATTAGCTCTCTCTTAAATGTTTCCAAGTTATCAAAATTATCAATTCTCAAACAAATAGTTTTTTAAAAAACATCAAGAAGGTCTAAAATGAATATTCTATATACAATTCACGGCATAAGACTGTTTACTTGCATAAGCTCCAGATTTTGAATATCTACTGCATTTCCAACAAAGGAATAATTGTTTTCACAACTGTAAACTGGCAAATACTTTGTATACATAACCTATTCAGGGAATAAGAATTATAGTCTGAGTTTTTGTAAAATCCATTAATATTAATTTATGGATTGCTCTTTTCTTTTAATTCATAATTTGCTGTCGGTGTAAACTTTGGGGCCCTTTAAAATCACCATTTCTTGATTACTCAACCATGCAATACATAGACAGCAGCTATATTAAAAATCTCTCAAAGGTGCAGTGCACTGATACTGCTATTTATGCTGCAGTCTGGAAAAAAGCATATTTATTCTGTCCAAGCACCCATGAGACATGAGAACTATTCTTTGTTCAGAATCACAGTGGAGAGTCATTTTAAAACTTCAATTACTATTTCAGCATGTTCCCTGCATTACTATTTCTACTATCACAGCCAGTAATTTCTAGCAGCAAATGGACTTTATAAACCATACACATATGTGCCTTGCATGCAATGAGCAAATAAAAGCTATATATACATTATTAATTTCTATAGAAAATGTTTAAATTTAGGTAAAATAATAGCAACATTTGAATCTTCAACATGCAAATTTTATACTTCCATTTAATGACTGTTAAATGAATATCATATATATTCATTTTATATAAATGTATCACCACCACTTATCTTGCAATCTAAGAAAAACAATCATATGTTAATATTCAATAAATATTTCTTGAAATTCAAATCAGTCCAGAGTCCCTTTTTGTACCATGCAGTTTATAAAAAAGAACAAAGTAATATAAGACCTTATTTCTGCCTTGAATCAAGAGATAGTCATAAATACGATTCAACCTTTTTATCAAAATAAGAGTCTTGAATGAAAAAGATGATCTATAGTCTCAATGTTACTTTATGTAGACCTTAAATTCCATGATCTGGCTATAAATTCTGGTGTAAGATTTTGTCCTGACATTAACAATAAACTCATTTTCTTGAATCTATCATCTATGTTCACATCTTTTTTACTTACAAAAAAATGCACAAATCTAATTTATGTGACACTGAAGTAGAACACTTGGAACATATTGTTTTAATGCCATTATGTTCACTATATTGCCATTTATAGCTATAATTTTATCTTGAGCAGAGGAACACCATACAAAATCAGCCTTACACAGTTTACTGTTGTATTCGCTGCCAAGGCATTCAGGAAAGTAACATATTACTCACTGTTCACTTTATAAAGATAAGGCAAGATACTTCATACTTTGAAGCCATGAAAAAGTTTTATTTTCTTGTGTTATTGGAATACTTATATTTTATAGACAATGTTTTTGTGTGTAAACTGGTCAGGTTTCTTATGTGTTTGGCAGCTGTAATATTTAAATCAAGCAGGTAAACCAGCCTTAAAAGTTATTTACACACTTGTATGCAACATTTTGTTTAGGATTCTGTAACTATCTTATCATGTCCATTTCACTATTTATTTTTAGTGTTTCTGAATTATATGTCATTTTGTAAGCCTTTAAAAATGAAAATGGTAATAAAAAAGCATCTACTTGTGACAGGAAACCTTAACTTGAAGATGAGAATTCTCTTTTCTTTCTTACTCTGGATTGCAATCGCCAGATGAGTTGCATATATCTATTGCTTCCTATTGATAACTTTCTATTCCCCCTTTAATCCTCTAAAAATCTGGCTTCTTTCCCATTCTATGAAAAGTCTTTTAAGGACTTGTCATTTTCAAGTCATTTGAGTCTGGGAAAAGTGACTGGCTCTCTCTATGCCTTATGTTCTTCGTTTCTAAATTGGAGAATAATAATGCCTCCATCAGTTGAGAGTCAAATGAGACAAAGTATATGCAGTGGTTAGTAGAACTCCTGGTACACAGTAAATGCTTAAAAATTGTGTCTATGATGACAATGTTGTAGTAATGGTGGACACTCTCCCACATAACTCCATTTTGTAGTTTCTCTATATTTATTAACAGTACAAGAGTTTTCTAGTCTTACATACTTGAACTTCACCTTTGACTCTTTGTCACTTTCTCCTTCTATATCCAGCCAGTTGCAAAATACTTTGTCTTTTTCCTTTTACAGTAGCTCTGAAATCTGCCCCTTCTCTATTTCCTTGACATTACCTTCATTCTTTTAAGCAGAATGTATAGGTGTGGTGATTCTGTGAAAATGTTTTCTGAGGAGGAAGAAAAGCTAAAGGAATATTGAGTACTGAGACACTAAAAAATACACAAATGACCTTATTAAAAATAATAATCACAACAACAACAAGCAATCAGAAATACCAGTAGTATGGAATGAGGTGTTCACTTTCAAACACAGCTTTATAAAGTTTAGGAAGGGTTTATTTAATTTTTATGGAAATATTTTATTTTAATTAAATGTGATTGGGAGGCAGGACAAAGGAAGGAGGCAGTAAGACCAGTTTTTATGATTAGCAGTTAAATATAAAGAAGAAAGATAGCCGGGCTCGGTGACTCAGCCTGTATTCCCGCACCTTGGGAGGCTGAGGTGAGTGGATTGCCTGAGCCCGCGGGTTCGAGACCCGCCTGGGCAACTTGGTGAGACCTCATCTCTACAATAAATCAAAAAATTAGCCGGGCGTGGTAGTGCACGCCTGTACTTCCAGCTACTTGGAACTGAGGCAGAAGGATCACTGGAGCTCAGCAGGTCGAAGCTGCGGTGGCCGGGAGCGGCCACTGCACTCGTCTGGGAGACAGAGTGAGACTCCAATTCAAAAAAAAAAGAAAGGTGAGAGAACTAGATGGCAAAGAAACAGTCAGAAGGTGAGAAAAGAGTGTAAAACTATAAAAGCTAAGAAAAGGTATAACACCATTTAATTATAATATATTCATACCTTTTAAGATTTATCTCAGTTATGCCTTAGTTCTTTCTATATTCTGTCACAGTCAGTGACAGGTTTTTAAATCTGAGAAGTAGTTTTGAATTATACTGACAGGAACTACAGACTCAATCTGACCTCAATGGCAGGGTTCTTGAAAATCTTGGTATTAATGTCTAATAATAGTGGCATACCTGTATCAGTTTTTTAATGTTTGAAGATGATGGTATTGAAACTATGGTTAGTCACCATTCTTTATTGTGTTGTTTTCACTGTGAATTGCTTGTTTAAATTCAAATACAAATCAGATAAAATATAACCATATTTTGGCATATTTGAACTAATATTAAAAATTGGAAGATACCTTAAGTTGGTTGCTTCAGTCCCTTTCTTATAATTTCTAAAAAGGTTTACAAAATTTCACATGCATTTCATAACATTTTTCTCTATATTTAACACTTTTCAGTTTTGTCAAGTCATTTTTTGGTTATTATATATGTATATATATATATATAATATAAATATTATGAGTAATTGAAAGTAAGATATACAGAGGGGAACCCTGGAAAAACCCAATTTATTTATTTAAAAAATTCTGTATTTATTCTTATACACTTAAACTTCAGTCACCTTCAAAGTACTCTCCATTGGATGCAATACATCTGCTGAGATGCTTTTTCCATTGCTCAAAACAGTTTTCAAATTTGTCAATTTTGATGCCTTTTAATGCTTCTGCTGTTTTTTATTTCACCTCTTCCACATTGGGAAAATGTTTCCCTTTGAGAAATTTTCATCCAAGGAAACAAACCAAAAGAAAGTGGATCAGGGAGAGAGCCAGTGAATAGGGAGGGTGGGGCATGAGGGCCATGCTGTTTGGGGTCAAAAACTGCTGAACATTCAGCGTGGTGTGGGCAGGTGTGCTCCTAAATCACGCATTATGAAATGGGCATGCCTTTCACAGCAACGCGAGCTGATACTGATGTCAATGTGTTCCTAGAACACTTACCTAAGAGAGAAGCCTGTACAACAAGGGGCCCACCCTCCGAAAGATAATTCTAACTTTAGGGGGATATTTCCTTCTTATATATATTTGCATACATATAAGAAGGAGAAGCCCCCTAAAACTGGAATATATATATGTATATATATATGTGTGTGTGTGTGTGTGTGTGTGTGTGTGTGCATATAAATATATATATATTCATACATACACACACACATACACACATATATACACACATGCATATGTTATATGATTAGAAACAAATAACAATAATGAGGCTCTGGTTCTATTAGCAATATCAAATCCAAATATATTCAAATACCTTAGACACACACACACACACACACACACACACACACACACACACACACACACACAGCTTAGCTGTAATTATAAATATATATATAGTACACACACACATATATGTTATCTGTAATTACTGATATAATATGTAAAAATATGTAAAACTTATTGGTTTGTCTTAGTTTAAATTCATTAACTATATAACCAATAATCCACCTTCACTGTTACCAACATCACTACAATTGGACATATAAGTAATTAAAATTGCAAACCTACAAGTGAAGGAGGAACTATGGTTAAAACATTCACATCAACGCGAATGATTAAAAGGATTCAACTATGAGCAGTCAGTCTCCATTGCTTTACTAGACTCTGGTATGGTCGTGTGCTCTTTAAGGTATGGATGCTGCCATGTTTCCTAAGATTTGACCGTCTCTCCTTCCTTTGAAAGGTGACTCAATCTCAATCTCTTTCTCTCTCTCTCTGTCTAATTTATTTTCTCAATAAGCTATATTTTCTAGTCTAAAAAAAATTCCATATCAATGCTTATACAGACAGGATAATTGTGAATTAAAAAAAAAGTTGAAAAAGTTTCCAGTGCCTTATATTACATATTTTATGCTTCAATCTATTGTCTTATGTTTATTAGATTGGAAATTCCTTGGGAACCTAACACAGTGGCTCACACATTAAAGATTTTCAATAAATATCATTCAATACATGAGTTCAATATTTTTTAAGGATTGCATCACAACTCAGACATAATTGCAATTTATACTCTATAACAAAGTTCAAATAATTAAAATATCTTCAGAGAGCATTTTTATTATAAAACTTTTATTTACCTTTACACACAGGTCTGTGATCACTCCAAGCAGCAAAAACTTCAGCTATCCGTTGACAGGTGATGCTCTTTGCACCCTGCAGGACATAATCTTCATCACAAGAGAACTGCACAGTTGACCCAAGGCTAAAATTAAAGATTAAAAAATATGATTAGAAAAATATCATAACTAGGTTCCACTTCTACTCTCAATATTCAATAGATCGAATACATACCATAGTAGCAAAATGTATCTTACTGAGAAAACAAGATGTGAAAGTATGACCAGTGCACATGTATAATAAAAGTCATAAATCCAATCCAAGGCAGTAGCATTCATAGACTGGTAGAAATTGTAGAAATTTAAGACTATCATCAAGTTTAATTATCTTGTTTTAAGCTGTAGAAACCAAGGCTAACTAATTGACTAAATTTACCATAGTAAGTAGGCAGTAAATGTGAATAAAAAGTGAGTATCCTTACTGGAATTCCAGTACAGCATTGTGTTCATACAATATTACAGTGTTTTTCTGGCATGCATTTACATGTGTATATGCTTAGACAAGTCTTTGTACATCCACACATATTTGTACATACACATATTTAGTGATGCAAAAATGTGCTGTTTTTCATAAAGGACACATTTTATGTTTGATGATTTAAAATTCATCCACCATTGATTATTTAACTTATTGTCTTTTGGATATTGTTTCTATTGCTACTAAAGCTACCACAATTGCCATTTAAAATACCCTAATTCCCAAGGGTAATGGGTATTTTCTGAAATGAAAAACTGATGATGCATTTTCTTTGCTAAAGTCCTTAAATAGCAGCCTACCAGGAAAAAAAAAATAAAAATAAAAAAATCCAGGTTCCTCAATGCAATGTAGCATAAAATGTCCTCTATCCACAAGTCCCCACCAACTTCTCCATCTCATCTCTCAACCAGTGCCACACCTGATCAGCACCTCTGTAGCTAATCCATACAATTAACAAAGAGATCACCTTTAATTTTCATGACTCCAAGTTTTATATAGACTATGTCTTGAGCAACCTTAAAAGTTTATATAATGGTCAATTTCAGCCTGGCATTTCTTCTCCATTGCAATAAATGAAACTCCATTTTTCTAGATGCTAAGGAAGAAAAAATTGTAGAGTCTTTCTTGACTCATCTCTTTATCTTACATTTCACATCCACCCATCAAGCATATGCTGTTGCCAATGCTTTCAAAATCAAGATCTAACATTTCTCACCCGACAGTGTCACTATCCTGATCTACGCCACCATCATTTCTCATACATATTTTTGCAATAGTTCTTTTTGCTATGATGCTAATTCTTGTTGATTCTGTTCTTGACTCCATGCAATCTATACTTAAATTGTATCCAAGAAAAAAATCTGTTTAAAAGATGGTTCAAATTACTACATGCCTCTATTTAAAATCTCTAAGTATTCCCTCCCTTTACTTAGAATGAAGGGAGTGCCTATGTGATGTCACCCCTGCTAATTTGCAGAATTCATTTCCTATGCTTCATCTTCTCCCCTTTGTTCTTTAACCCCATTACTTTAATTGATCTGGCTTGAGCATATTAAGCATGCACCTACTTTAGGATCTGTACATGTGCTGCTAAATCAGCCTGGAAAATTAATTCTTGTGGAGTCCTATCGCTCACATTCTCAGTTCTGGTTTAACCTCCCATGTCATCTTATTCATAAGGCCCTCTTTTACTACTTTGTGTAAAATACATATTCCTAATCCATAATCGTCTTCCACATTATTTCTTAGACTCTTCCTCCCAAAACGAGATTATCTTTTGGAGGGAAGCCCCTTTATAGTACACTCAGAATTTGTTCCTCTGCATCAAACAGTCAACCAAAGTTTTTATCTGGAAGTTTTGAGATGGTTGCATAACGATTTGTAGAAGAAACATCCTGAGTTGTGGCAAACAGGTGACTGGTTCTTCCACGATAACAATGCACCCACTCACCACGCAGAGTGTTCAGCAGTTTTTGACCAAAAACTTCATAATCCCCATGCCCCAACCTCAGTATTCACCCTGTCCCACTCTAGTGACATTTTTGTTTTGTTTCCCCAGATGAAAAAGTCCTCAGAGGGAAACGTTTTGCCAATGTGGTAGAGGTGAAACAAAAAAATGGCAGAAGCACTAAAAACCATCAAAATTAATGAGCTCAGAAACTGTTGTGAGCAATGGAAAAAAACCATCTTGGAAGATGTATTGCATCAAACAGAGAGTACCTTGAAGCTTACTGAAGTTTAAGCATGTAAGAATAAATACAAAAAATTTTAATAAATAAATTCCATTTTTGAAGTTTCCCTCTTGTATGCCTTCTGATGAATTACATGTTTATTTGTCTCTTTTATCCCACTAAAACAAAACAAAACTCTAGGCACTTACCTATTTTGTTTCCAAACGTGTCAAAAATTTTTATAAGTATTCTAAGTCTCGTGTGTGTGTGTTTGTGTGTGTGTGTGTGTGTGTGTGTGTGTGTAGATATTTCTTTTTGAGAGAGAATAAATGCTATCTCTTGCAGGTTTATTGTTTATTAACATCTATCTAAGATAGCCTAAAGCATTCAGATATATCTCAATCCCCTTTATTCTTGGTTCAGGGTACTCCCTCAAAGTTACTTAAATTTCTTATACTTGACAGCATCCACTTCCCATTACTGATGCATTTGCTGTGTTCAAGAAATAGCAAGAAAAATACTAATGTGATTGGAGCACAGCAAATGATGAAAAGAAGTATATGAAATTAAGTCAAAGAAGCAGTTTTGGACAGATTGTTTACAACTTTGTAGTTCACGGTAAGGATTATGACATTTATTCTGAAAGAACTGGGCAATTATTATAGGGCTTAGGCCAAGTGAATGTTATGCTTTAAAGTGATCCAATTGGCTGATGAGTGAAGAATATAATTTTAGGGGTCGAAATAGAAGCAAAGCATTTTGTTAACAAACTATGGAAGTAATCCTAGCTCTCAAGGAAATGATGAGATGGCAACAGTACTATGAAGGTAGTGATTAGAAACTAATGATGGCAAAACACTGGAGGGAGAAAAGAATATCTAGTATAGGTATTGGTTCATTGGAAGCATTTAATTTCTATTTTCCCACTAATTTAACACATTAATGATTTGTCAAGGTCACTGTATTTGTCACAAATGAATATGATACTCCAGTTTTTACCTGGATTTTCTGGCTAAAAGTAATAAATGGCATCTTGTTTTTATGTGACAGGAGTTTCACATTGTTTCTTTAGATAATAGCAAATTAATTCACTCAGCCTGGAGACCGGCAATTGTTAATGATAAACATGTAACTGCTTAGCTACTGCGCAAATGACTGCTGGTGATACCTTCTCATGTTTCTGTACTTGTTCCCCCTAAAGATGAATAAAACCCAACATTTTTTCTCCAGTTAATACACTGAGAGAAGTAGTTTAAAGTAGTGGTTAACAGTGTGAGCTACAGAATCACAGAGATCTTCTTTCAAATACTAACTTTGCCCTAAGCCTCAGATTCCTCATCTGTTGTAATAATGTAATAACATATCATTTATAAACCACTTAGTGCTGAATACATATCAGGTACTGAATTAGTTCCCTCAATCAGATGAAAATGAAGTCTTGATGGTCTGAAAGTTCTTGTCTTTTAAAGTCATTTTGAGTATCTCTGAAATTTTCCATTTGTCCCAACTTTAAAATTCTCACAACTTATTTCTAAGTTTTTGTGGGAGAAACTTATTTTTGTCCATCTATAAAGTCTACATTCTCAATATTTTACTGCCTCCCATATCTCCCTAATATATGCTTTATATTCCAAACACCATTACCTGTCATTTATGTTTTCTCATATCTCTGGACTGTCTCATAATATCTACCCTACCAGAACTTTTCATTTTCTTACCTTATTGTTATTAAGACTCGCTTTTAATTTTAGGTTAACCATGAAACTTTTAGCAATTCTTCAATTCGGAATTAAATGTTTTATTTTTTGTGTCGATAGCATGCCTATACCACTGGTGGAACATTTGCTAAAAGCATTAAGAAAAAGGAATAGGGTACAGATAAAGATGGTATAGGGAAAGTAGTCCTCTCAGGAACAAGAGGACAATTTTCTCTTTCTTTTTTTTTCTTTCTTTCTTTCTTTCTTTCTTTCTTTCTTTCTTTCTTTCTTTCTTTCTTTCTTTCTTTCCTTCCTTCCTTCCTTCCTTCCTTCCTTCCTTCTTTCTTTCTTTCTTTCTTTCTTTCTTTCTTTTCTTTCTTTTTTTTTGAGTTGGAGTCTCATTCTGTGGCCCACTGGAGTGCAGTGGCATACTCACAGCCATGACAGCCTCAACCTGCTGGGCTAAGAAGATCCTTTCTCCTCAGCCTTTCAAGGAGCTGAAACCACAGGTGCGTGCCACCATGCCCAGCTAATTTTTGATTTATTGTAGAGATGACGTCTCACCAAGTTACCCAGGCTGGTCTCAAACCCTTGAACTCAAGCAATCCTCTCACCTCTGCCTCTCAAAGTGCTGGGATTACAGGATTAGCCCCCATGCCAGACCAAGGGCAATTTTCTACTTGAATATTTTATCTTAGATTAGTTTATGAGATGTCATTCAAAAGCATCATACATGACATTTTGGGCCTATGGTCCATGGTTGTTCTCTGATTTAGAAGACTTTCTAGTCTGTTCTAAGCTACAGGATGGTTGGGGAAAGGGCGAAAAAAGAAATATTTTAAATAAGGAGTTACTAGTTTATTTAAGCATAATCCAAACTGCTAATAAGGTGACTATTTCTAATTACTCATTTATGTTGTGTGAGCCATTAATTTATTCCCCAATATTGAAGGACAGTCTCTACACTGGGCATTTGCAAGTATTTCAACCAGGATCACAGTTACACTTGAAAATAGAACAAAAATATAAAAGTGCAAAACAACACAGAGAGGACATAAGTCAATGGAATACGTATGAATCAATTAAATAAGCAGCAATTTCCACTCAATTATCAGGAAATTATCATCTTAAACAGATGTGTTATGTTTTAATTTTATGAACTGTTTTAATATTTGAGTCAAACTTATGAAAAACTTCCATCTAAGTTTCATTAAATATGTATGCATATACATATATTTAATGCATGTATTTTTTTTCTAGGAAAGTATGCAGTTATTGTGAAGTGACAATAAAAACAAGATGCACCAACTATAATTTATTTGTCACTACTGGAGAGATGTCTGCCCTATTCAGCTCAATAGAACCACACACTTTAGTAAGTCATTCAATCTGATAGAATATTTCAAAACAAATGGCTGAACACATTTTTTAATTTGAAAATATCAAATCATCAAGTACACGATATGTAATGTCTTTGTTTGAAAACAAGTGTTGATCTTCACTATGTTTACATTGGTCCATGGCTAAGTGCTATTGTCTTTTAAAAAACTATATTTATTATTGCAAAATATCCTATAATATCAAAGCTGTCAGTGAAAAAAGATATGAGATGTGTTAAAAATATATAAAATTTAACCTATTTTGACCCAAGATGGTGAACTTATAATTTTATTTACAATCAAATAAATAAAATATGAGCAAATTCAGAGATATAGAAAGACAGATGATAGTGCTTGGGTCCTCGAAGAGGATCTAAAAAATAAAGGAGCAAGGAAGCTCGACAGCATTCTATCAAGAAAAATATGTGTATTTTTGTTGTTGTTATTGCTGCTTGGTTGATTTAATGGGTCTAGACAATTTCCTGACATATGCAGACATTCAAAATTAAGGCAGATGTATATTTTTCAAAATTATCACTGTACAAATAGAAATTATCAAGGCATGAAGGATGATATAAAAATTAAAGCATCTGCAAACCATTTCTGTAGCAATATTAAAACAAAAATACATAATATGCAGAAAATAACTATTACCAAAACAATCACAATAATGCTGATTTAATATCTTTTAAAATGAAATGATTCTCTAAATGTATTGAAACTAGCAATTTCATAAATGAGTAATTGCACATTATAAAATCTGAGGTTATTTTTACCTCAGATTTTGAGCAGGGAATTTTACAATATGAGGTTTTCTGTGTTTTAAAGTTATACAAGCATGCACTGTAGAAATTTTGAAAATTAAGATTAGTCTAAAACAAAAGTAAAAATCACTTTTAGCTTTATACTTTTAACATGTTTTTTTGTTTTGTTTTGTTTTTTTGAGTTGGAGTCTTACTCTGTCACCCAGACTGGAATGCAGTGGGTGTTCCCAGTCACCGCAGCCTCGACCCACTGGGCTCCGGCGATCCTTCCACCTCAGCCTTCCAAATAACCAGAATTACAGGCACACGCTACCATGCCAGGCTGATTTTTTGATTTATTGTAGAGATGAAGTCTCGCCTGCCCAATCTAATTCCAGAATTCCATTTCTTTTTATATTCAAAATCATTTCTTCCTATAAAAACAAAGTAATTGACACTCTTTACAGAGGAGTAATTGCTCCACCTGATTTTGACTTCAGTCTTTCTTCCTTCTCATTACTTCTCCCATTAATTATTCCTTCTCTTTCATAAATAGTCAACCTCTCATTTAAAGCTGGAAGTAAAACTGATAGTATTGATCCATTTATTTCTATGTCATAGAAATTAAATGTGTCAGGCACAGTAGCTCAAGTCTATAATCCCAGCACTTTGGGAGGCCAAGGTGAGAGGATTGCCTGAGTCCGCAGGTTCGAGACCAGTCTGGGCAACTTGGCAAGACAGCATCTCCACAATAAATAAATAAATAAATAAATAAATAAATAGCTGCGCACCTGTAGTTCCTGCTACTTGGAAGGCTGAGGTGGAAGGATTGCCAAAGCCTGCTCACAGCCGTGCCACTGCACTCCAGCCTGGGTGACGGAGTAAGACTCCGACTCAAAAAAAAAAAAATAAATTTGGGGGACTGAAGCAAGATGGCGACGGCATAGGTGAACTGGTGAGGTTCTCTGAATGTGAGTTCCCAAAAAGGCTATTACTTCTCTTCCCCCATCCCCTACCCCACCACCAACCATGCTGGTGCCAGGCCCGGGAACTTCAGTCCCACGCAGGGCCAGATATTGCGCCCCCCCTGACTGTTGCTGTTCTACTACGTGTGTGGAAGTCTCCGGTCCCAGCCCCCTCCAGATCCCTCCCCAGCTGCATTGTCTCTAGCCTGGCACCAAGCTGCTGGTCACACAGGGAGGCTCTGGGCGCCCGCCCTCAGAGACACCAGTCCCATTCCTGGCTGAAGTACCCTGTAGGGGACCAGCGCCACTCTCGCCGCTCACTGCCTGCCCTTTGGAACTTTGGAGCTCTGGAATTCCGGACCCACCCTGGCTGAGGCACTCAGCGCGAGACCCCAAGCCAGAGGACCCAGACAAGCGGAGAAAAACAGATCTGCTTAAACTGCCTCGCCATTCTCCAGGCAGAGACGTTCTTTGCCCCATCCACCTATCAACAAATTTTACCTCATTTCCTAAGGTCAGATATTGCAGCCTCCTGCTGCTGCTATTCCACTGCGTGCGTGGGAGTTTTGGGTCCCAGCCCCCTCCAGCTCTCTCCCCAGCTGCACTGTCTCCAGTCCAGCACCCGGCACAAAGCCACTGGTCACACAGGGAGGCTCTGGGTGCCCGCCCTCAGAGACACCGGTCCCATTCCTGCCTGAAGTACCCTGTGGGGGGCCCAGAGCCACTCTCACCACCCACTGCCTGCCCTTTGGAACTTTGGAGCTCTGGAACTCCGGGCCCACCCTGGCTGAGGCACTCAGTGCGAGACCCCAAGCCGGGGGACCAAGACAAGTGGAGAAAAACAGATCTGCTTAAACTACCTTGCTATTCTCCAGGCAGAGACTTCCATTGCCCTGCCCACCTATCAACAAACTTTACCTCAGTTCCTAAGGCAACAGCACGAAACAGGAGACAAAGCCCCACCCCTATGCTGCAAAGAAAAACAAAAGGGAGAGACTGGAATCGGAGATCAGAGAAGTGACTCTAGTCTGATCGCTTATTTTGACTTATGATTTTATCATTGAAACTGTTGGTTTAGATCACGTTTGGTGTTTACCTTCTGACTTACACTGTTTCTTGATTTTATAGGCCTGTCTCTGTGTAGCTATCAGTACTCTTTAGGGAATCTTTCTTATGTGTCTTTCTTCACTTCTTCCCGGCCCTGTGTCTCTTTCTCACCTGATAGTTGGTATGTATATCTGTTTTCCCTCTCACACTTCTCTCTTTCGCTTATTTTGACTTATGTTTTTATCATTGTAACTGTTGGTTTAGATCACGTTTGTTGTTTACCTTCTGACCTACACTGTTTCTCGATTTTATTGGCCTGTCTCTGTGTAGCTATCAGTACTCTTTAGGGAATATTTCTTATGTGTCTTTCTTCACCTCTTCCCAGCCCTGTGTCTCACCTGATAGTTGGTATGTATATCTGTTTTCCCTCTCGCACTTCTCTCTTTCTAACTCCCTAATGACCCCCCTTCCTGCATTATTTTCCTCTTTTATATGTCCCCTTTTAAATCTAGGGGCCAAGACTACATACTGCTAAATAGACAGACTGTAAAGCAGAGGGAAAAGTGAACAAAACCAGAAGACCCTCATAAGGAAGAACAGGTCATTGCAGAAGAGAAATAAAAGCAACCCCACCTTCCCTCAAAAACAGAATTGAAGAAGGGGAGGGAAAGGGGAGAGAGGGAGAAAAATCTACAGAAATGAAGGAAAACCAAAAGAAGAGGATGGGTCTCTCCCAAATGCCTGGGAGAGCAGACACTGAGAAAACTGACTTTGGAATGTAAACAATGAAAAGCCCCCAGAATGAAGGGTCTCAAACTGCAAATGTAGATATCAAAACAATAATGGAGAGATTAAAAAGAATTGAGGAGACACAAGAAGAAACTAGGAAGGAGCTGATATCTGAGATAACAGTAATAAAGAATACTGTGAATGAAATAAATAACAAACTGATAAACATGGAAAGCAGAATTACCCAAGCAGAAGAAAGAATCTCAGAGCTTGAGGACCAAAATATAGAAATAACCCAAACTCTTAAAAACACAGAAAATAAGCTCAAAAAGACACAACAAAACCTTCAAGAGATGCGTGACTACCTCAAGAGGCCTAACCTAAGAGTAATCGGACTCCCTGAGGCAGAAAGAGAAATAGAGACCACATTGGAACAAACTTTCCATGAGATCATTCAAGAAAACTTCCCTTATCTAATCAGTGATGCAAAAATTCAAACACAAGAGATTCAGAGAACCCCTGCAAGACAACAAATGAGAAGACCAACTCCTAGACACATAATAATTTGCCTAAATAAAGTAGGCACAAAAGAAAAAATCCTAAAGTCAGTAAGAGAAAAAGGCCGATCACCTACCATGGAAGACCAATCAGAATAGCAGCAGATTTATCTGCAGAAACCCTGCAGGCTAGGAGAGCTTGGAGCCCTATCTTCAAAGTTCTAAAAGATAAACAATTTCAACCAAGAATAACCTACCCGGCCAAGCTAAGCTTCATCAGTGAGGGAGAATTAAAATCTTTCCCAGATATCCAATCCCTAAGAACTTATGCTGCCACCAAACCATCTCTACATGAAACACTTAAGAAAGTACTAGACACAGAAGAAAAGGAAAAAAGAACAGCATTCTTCACAAGAGTACAGGGAAAAGAATAAAATATACACGAACCAACCCCAAAGCCAAAAGAAAGACAAAAAAGAAAAAAGAAAAAACCAAGTGGAAGAACAACAACTCAATAAGAACTCCATGATAGGGACGAACTCTCACATTTCAATAATTAGTCTGAATGTGAATGGACTAAACGCACCACTGAAAAGACATAGAATGGCAAAATGGATAAAAAATCACCAGGCAACAATATACTGCCTTCAAGAGACCCATCTCACTAGAAAGGACATACACAGACTCAAAGTAGGAGGATGGGAAACAAATTTTCAGGCGAATGGAACACAAAAGAAAGGAGGAGTCGCGATCCTAATTTCAGACAAAATACCATTTAAGCTATCAAAAATTAAAAAAGATACAGAGGGCCACTACATAATGATAACAGGTTCACTCCATCAACAAGAAATATCTATCCTAAACATATATGCACCCGACATAGGTACACCAACATTCATAAAGCAACTTCTAGGAAAACGAAAGAAAGACATTGATTCTAACACCATAATAACTGGGGACTTTAATACACCACTCACAACCTTAGACAGATCATCAGGACAAAAAATCAGCAGGAGATCTGGAACCTCAATGAGACTCTGGACCAAATGGACTTAATTGATACCTATAGAACACTCCATCCAAAGACCACAGAATACACATTCTACTCATCACCACATGGAACATATTCTAAGATCGACCACATTATTGGACACAAATCAAGTATAAGCAAATTTAAAAGGACTGAAATTCTACCATGCACCTTCTCGGACCACAGTGGAATAAAAATAAACATTGACACCAACAAAGTCCCAACAAAACCCACAAAGACATGGACACTAAACAGCATGATGCTAAATAACTCCTGGGTCAATGATGACATCAAAACAGAGATGAAAAGATACCTGGAAACAAATGAAAATGAAGAAACATCTTACCAACATCTCTGGGATGCCTTAAAAGCTGTAATAAGAGGGGAATTTATATCCTTACAAACACACATGAGGAAAATGGAAGGAACAGAAATTAACAACCTAACTAGCCACCTAAAGAAGCTAGAAAAGCAAGACCACAAAAACCCTAATTTCAGCAGAAGAATCCAGATCACCAAAATAAAAGCCCAAATCCAGGACATAGAAGACAAAAAGATAATAGAAAAAAATCAATGAAACAAAAAGCTGGTTCTTCGAAAGAATAAACAAGTTCAATGGTCCCCTAGCTAGACTGACCAAGAAAAAAATGAGAAAAAAACCAAATAAGCACAATCAGAAGCACAAAAGATGAAGTCACATCTGACCCTGAAGAAATACAAAAGATCATTAGAGACTACTACGTACATTTGTATGGAAACAAACTTGAAAACCTTAAGGAAATGGAGGATTTTCTGAGTTCACACAACCTACCTAAGTTAGAACAAGAAGAAATTGAGACCCTAAATAAACCAATAACAATCAAGGAAATTGACTACATAATAACTTCCTACAAAAAAAAGCCCTGGACCAGATGGCTTTCCAGCAGAATTCTACAAGACATTTAAGGAGGAGCTGATACCAATCCTACTGAAGGTATTCCAGCCGATTGAAAAAGTTGGAACACTCCCCAAATCATTTTACGAAGCAAACATCACATTGATACCCAAGTCAGGTAAAGATCCAGCAAAGAAAGAGAATCACAGGCCAATATCTTTGATGAACATAGATGCTAAAATTCTCAACAAGATCCTAGCAAACTGGATTCAGCAAAACATCTCAAAAATCATCCATCATGACCAAATAGGCTTCATTCCTGGGATACAAGGCTGGTTCAACATTTGTAAAACCATAAATGTTATTAAATACATCAACAGATGTCAAAACAAAAACCACATGATTATATCATTAGATGCAGAAAAAGCTTTTGATAAAATCCAGCACCCCTTCTTGATAAAAACCCTTGAACATCTGGGCATATGGGGAACATACCTCAAAATAGTAAAAGCCATCTACGAGAAACCCACAGCGAGCATACTCTTAAATGGACAAAAATTAGAACCATTTCCCCTGAAAACTGGAACAAGACAAGGATGCCCACTCTCACCCCTCCTGTTCAACATAGTATTGGAAGTCCTGGCTCGAGCAATCAGTGAAGAGAAGGCAATCAGGGATATCCAAATAGGAAAAGAGGAAGTCAAGTTATCTCTCTTTTCAGATGATATGATTGTGTACCTTGAAAACCCAAGAGAATCTGTCAAATACCTCCTTACACTGATAAAGGCCTTTGGCAAAGTCTCAGGATACAAAATAAATGTACAAAAGACAATCGCATTTCTCTACACCAATAATAAACAAACAGAAACCCAAATAAAAAACACAATTCCATTCACAATAGCCACAAAAAAAATGAAATACCTTGGCATCTTCCTAACCAGAGATGTGAAAGACCTTTACAAGGAAAACTACAAAACACTGCTCAAAGAAATCAAAGCTGACATGAACAAGTGGAAAAATATCCCATGCTCATGGATCGGAAGAATCAACATTGTGAAGATGTCCTTACCTAAGGCAATCTACAAATTCAATGCAATACCCATCAAATTACCAGCAACATTCTTCTCAGACCTAGAAAAAAAAACACAGGAATTCATATGGAAACACAAACGTCCAAGAATAGCCAGAACAACCCTCAGCAAAAAAAACAAAGCAGGTGGTATCACAATACCAGACTTCAAACTTTACTATAAAGCTACAGTCATCAAAACAGCTTGGTATTGGTATAGGAACAGGCATATAGATCAATGGAATAGAATTGAGATTCCAGAAGCAAAACCTCAATTTCTCAACCAACTCATCTTCGACAAAGCCTCCACCACCTACCACTGGGGAGAAGAGAACCTATTCAGTAAATGGTGCTGGGAAAACTGGCTGACCACATGCAGAAGATTGAAACTGGACCCCTATCTATCCCCATGTACAAAGGTTAATTCCAAATGGATCAGAGACCTAAAGGTAAAACCCCAAACCATAAGAACCTTAGAAAATGAAGGAAATACTCTCATGGAAATCAGAACTGGCATCCAATTTCTGAACAAAACCCAAAACCCACAGCTCATAAAAGAGAAAATAGACAAATGGGACCTTATTAAACTGAAAAGCTTCTGCAAAGCCAAAGAAACCATCAAGAGAGCAGGGAGACAGCCTACAGACTGGGAAATATATTTGCCAACACCAGTTCTGACAAAGGCTTAACATCCTGGATCTACAAGGAACTCAAACGTGCTGAAAAGAAAAAAACAAACAACCCCATTATAAAATAGGCAAAAGATATGAACAGACACTTCACAAAGGAAGACATCCGAGCAGCCAACAAACACATGAAGAAATGTTCAACCTCACTAATCATCAGGGAGACGCAAATCAAAACCACACTGAGATACCACCTAACCCCAGTCAGAATGGCAATTATCAACAACTCAAAAAATAACAGCTGCTGGAGAGGGTGTGGTGAAAAGGGAACACTTCTACACTGTTGGTGGGAGTGTAAACTAGTGCAACCTCTGTGGAAAGCAGTGTGGCGATTCCTAAAAGCTCTAAATAGCAACCTCCCATATGACCCTGCAATCCCCCTACTGGGAATATATCCTGAAGAACACAAATCACTCTATAAAAAAGATACCTGCACATGCATGTTTATCACAGCGTTGTTCACAATAGCAAGAACCTGAAAATAGCCATGCTGCCCGTCAAAAGAGGACTGGATTAAAAAATGTGGTACATATACACGATGGAATACTACGCAGCCATAAAAAAGAACAAAATCATGAATTTCGCAGCAACCTGGATGGAACTAGAGTCTATAATACTGAGTGACCTCTCACAGAAACAAAGATCCGAGTATCACATGTTCTCTCTCATATAATGGACCTTAAACATCCAATGCAATACTATACAGAAATGACTGACAAGTACTGGGAAACTATGGTGGGTGGAGGGAGATGGATTAACAGTAGCAAATATCTGTCTGGGAACGGGGAAACACCCCATATCAACAGGGTGCCTTAATGAAACGCAATTGTATACCTAACCCTTAACTGTACCCCACAACTTCATAATAAAAAAATAAATTAAAAAAAAAAGAAATTAAATGTTAGTAAACTTTATCCTAAGGTGATGATAAATGACCTTATCTTCAATATATGTTGTTTTTGACTCTAAATTATATTAATAAGCTTTGTTATTCTAAAGAATTTAAACATACCAAAAGTTGTAGTCAAAAGAGAATGAAAGAACACCATGGTCATTTTATGTATATTGTCCTTTTTATTGCTCTTATAAAATTAATGTCTTTCCTTTGCACAGAGCCGGTCAACAAAACCAAGATATGCCAGATGCAAAGGAGAATCCAGTTCGCCATTCACATGCCTTCATATCCTAGTCTTTTTATCTGCTGCCTTCATTGTAATGTCAGCTATGACCAGTATGGATACTGTTCCTGGTCACACTGGTTTGCACACTACCTCATTTAACATTAAAATCAACTACCACATTATTAATCTCCCCAAACTTGGCATTATGTGTACAATTTCAAACAAATTAGGAAGATGATGATGCTACCTGTCTTTGCCCCTCAATATACCATTTCACTCAGGAAAAATTATACCACTAGCAGTAAATCCTTCTTCTTATAGGTTTATTTCCGGTAGTTATATACTTCTTTGTATATAATTCATAATACAATATGTTGAAAAATGAAGCAATTTCAAAGAAAGCAATACCCTGGGAAAATAAATGAATTGTTTAGAAAGAAACACAAAAGCACTAGGTAAATGCATTAGTTAATGTAGATTTCCATATGAAAACAGCTTTTCATTAGTTAAATAGCTAGAAGCTATTAAAAATTCTATACCTTCAAAATAAAGGATAATGATTATTATTATACAGTCCTTTTCTTTAATCTTAAAAATTAACCATAGTGAGCTCTTCAGAAACCTCAAAACTCCTTGCTATTATAGCTGATAAGATTTCAAGACTGAATTTAGTACAATCATCAAAAATGACAGCTCAAGATTTTATTTGTATCTTGGTAATCCCTTCCTTAGAGTTGATGAGATAGATACTTGTCACCATGTACCTTTGTTTGTTTGTTTGTTTTCTGTTTTGTTTGATGTCAATCACAACATCCACTATGTCAGATTTTGTTTTGACTAAGCATTTTGAAAAATCTTCAGTCCTAGAAAAGCACAATATTTTTACATAACAAGTTAAATATTTTACAGATTCAAACTTGTATTATAAAGTAAGAGAAAGGTACATAAGATAATGATATTCTTTGCTAGAAAAAGGAAAAAAATTAGTAAACTGGGCTTTTGAAATCTACTAGTTAAAATGAGTTAGGAAGGATGTAATATAATATTTAAAAAATTTACAACATACACACTCTTATTGTCAAATGTAACTTTGTTCTGTGATACAAATGCTATTAAGTTATGAATTAAAATTATTTGAGAATAAAACTTTAAAATAATAATTGCAAAGCTATATTTGGTATCATATTTGTTGCTATAATCATATAAAAGAGTGGTTAATGGAATTAGGAACTAGATATGACTATGTAATTCCTGCATATCAAAATGTAAAATAAAACTAGTGTGAAAATTAAAGTATAAAAGGATTTAAGTTATAAAATTAGTGTGAAAACTAAGGTATAAAAGTAAACTTAGGTTGGTAAGCCACCTAAAGATTTCCAAAATGTGCTGTTTTGAAGTTTTCATGCAGACTTTTCCATACACTATGCCTCAGATAGCCATAGCCTATCTGACAAATTTAACATTTCATCATTGGCACATTTACTCTAACTGTACCCATTGCTATTCTATTCCCCATCCTTACATATAGGGTAATACATACCCTATATGTATTTATTTTTCAAAACTTAAGTTAATATCAAACTTTGATATTTTAGTATTGGTAATCCATTAAGTATTTTAAAAAATTAAAAAGCCCTCAATTGACTGTGACTGTGTTTAAGAACAGGTTTCAGAGAGAAGCAAACCAATTGAAGTAGAGGTTTAAATAGTCAAAGTCAAATCTACCTCAGATAGATTTAATAGAAAAAAAGGGAAAATATTAGTAGATAATGCTTTTGAGGGCTACTGGTTAAAATGGGTTAGGAAGTAAGTAACATGACAATATTCAGAAAATCCATTTCATACACACACTTAAGTGACAAATGTAATTTTTCCAGTGGCATATATGAACTGAGACTTGTGATACAGGATCTTATAAATTATCCAAAGTGACAATGTTGTTTTCAATCCTAAAATAAATTTTAAGAAATGTTAAAAATTGATATTTGAATAGGGCATTCCAGTTTGCAAAGCACTTTCCTGTATAAAATCTCATTTGATGTATTCCTATAGCCTTTACCAGTCAATGTCATAAAAATATGCATGAGTAACCCAAAAGGCACTTTTTGAGTGATATTCAAAGTGCAAAGACTGATGCACAATGCAACAACCTCATATTTGTGGATTGATCAATGTTTATAAATTGGAAGTATCGCTTAGACTGAACATTGATCACCCACATTTAATATTTACATCTTGAATTCTATATGGAGAGATTGACAATGAATAATAAATTATTGCATATGTCAGTAATGCAAATTGAGCATATTAAGTTGCTATTGTCATATTAAGCCTATAAAATAAAACAAACTCATTGTTCACATTCAGTTTATCTGTATTATAGTCCACTCAGAAAAATTTGAGTAGATTGGATCAGATTGGAGTTCTATATAGTGATTTATGTGCAAGTAAAAATGAAGTGAAAATTTTTACCTTAAAGTTTTTACAATATTTGAGAAATTAAACTTTGGATGGCAAAAATCTCATTATTTTACAGTTTTAAAAAAATCAAAAATTTGTGGTCAAATTGGGATCCAGCATTTCAGACTTAGTGAATTCCAAAAGCATGAGCTAGTGAGGGGCAACAGTTTTGCCCTTACAATAGAAAATTTGGAGCTGTAAGGAATCTAAAAAAGAGCACCAGCCTCTTGTGGAAAAAAAGAGACCCCAAAGACAGCAGACAGGTATGCAGAGATGCACTAAAGGGCTGGGCAGATCAGCAGCAATGTTTTTGAAAAACTGAGATCCAAGTTAAAGATTCAGCTCTTAAACTTTTGGAGGGAAGGATTGTATTTTATTCATCCTTCTATCTCCATCATCCAGGGCTTAGCGCAGTGTCTGCTACGGAAGTACACAGGAAGTATACACAATAGGATAAGGCATGCTAGTTTAAATGCAGACATGATGCTGGGTCTCAAGAGCTTTGCTGATGTCAGACATTGTAATTACAAACACTATGTTGTTTGTCTGGACTCTGACAACTGTGGGGAAGTAGCTAGTTCTTGCAGTAGAACTTACTAAAATATAAAATAAAAGCATTCATTTTTATTGTAGATTTTGCACTCCTTTCTTTACTGGCTAAAACTGCAGTTCCCAAACTGCTGAGTATGTCAGGTTGTTGGATAGAACATACCGGGTGCCACAGTGTACTTACATTTATGAAGGAAACACAGACATCTATCATAAATTGTGCAAACTACTAGCATGGGGTAATTCACAGTTTCAATATGAGACTACTGTATTTTTTTTCTTCTTTTTAAATCCTTAACATATTAATTTTATTTTTAAAATGTGGGGTGCAATTCAGGATTAGGCAAACAAGTGGTCATCATACAGGTAAAGTGTGGGCCTCCCTTTCATTCCCACTTTGCCTGGTTTGAGATCAGATACCCTTATTAATGCTATGAGCCTCCCCCCAACCCCGGCAGTTTCCGGCTGCTGCCAAACCCTTTCTTATAGTATTATGGTAAATGTTCAGGATCCGCTTATGAGTGAGAAAACATGTTACTCAGTTATTTCTTTCTGAGAGAAATCACTGAGATTACATACTCTAAATTCATCCACATTTTGTGAAGTCCATATGTTGTTCTTCTTTATGGTTGAATAATATTCCGTGTGTATATGTACACATTTTTTAATCCAGTCCAGTTTCAATGGGCAGCATGTTTGGTTCCATGTTTTCGCAATTGTAAATAGTGCTGCAATAAGCATGCGTGTTCAGCTGTCTTTTTTGTAAGGTGATTTAAGTTCCTTCAGTTATATTCCCAGAAGGGGGATTACTGGGTCATATGGAAGGTCAATTTCTAGTTCTTTTAGAAATCGACACACAGTTTTCCACAGAGGTTGAACTAGTTTACATTCCTACTAATATTGTAGAAGCATTTCTTTTCCTCTGCAACCTTACTAGCATCTGTTGTTTTTTGTCTTATTAATCATGGTCAGTCTTACTGTAGTTAGATGGTATTTCAATGTGGTTTTGATTTGCATTTATCTGATGATTAGTGAGGCTGAGCATTTTTTTCATGTGTCTGTTAGCTGCTTGTATATTTTCTTTTGAGAAGGGTCTATTCACATCTTTTGCCCACTTTTTTAATGGGGCTGTTTGATTTTTTTTCCTTTCTGCATGTTTGAGTCCCCTGCAGATCCTGGATTTTAGGTCTTTGTTAGATATGCAGTTGGCAAATATTTTTTCCAATTCTTTGGACTGTCTCCCCTGTCTCTTGATGGTTTCTTTTGCTTTGCAGGAGATTTTCAGTTTGCTGAGGTCCCACTTGTCTATCTTATCTCTCATGGTATGTGCTTTTTAGGTTTTGGTCAAGAATTGGCTGTGTATTCTGATTTCTGTAAGGGTATCTCTAGACCACTATATTTCTTTCAATAGCATCTTCTCGCAAGGCTAGATTTTCAGTGGTTGCTGTGATAAAAAGCAAGTATCACAATACTTCATTATGAAACAGAAATGAAGGTGGTAACATTCAATCTGATTCCAAGGTTTGAGAAGTTGTGCAGTGCATGACAGTATTAAGCTGTTTAGACATAACTACTTAATAATTGGAAGTGTTAGGCATTTCTTTGTTTTGGGAGAGATGAAAAAAAATCACTGAGACACTCAAGGTACTATGATCCAAATATTTGGGAAAGTCTTCTGTTAAAAAATTATACTTCACATAATAAGTTCATTTTGAGTTGAATTTTAATATATTTCTTTTTGTTGGACAAGGTTTTTCAAAGTGTGTGCCAGAGGGCATCAGCACTGTAATCCAAAAAGGTGTCTTGTCACATAATTCATCTTGAAGGTGAAGTTCAAGAAACTAAATCTTTATACTGAAGTCTTCAGATAATTTCAAGAAATGATAAGATTTAAAAATGAATAACTTAGTGAGAATATGAGTCAGGTTGGTCTAGCAATAGGGCAAGCATGTGTTTAAAGACCTTGACAATGGAAACTACAAAACACTGCTCAAAGAAATCAAAGGTGACACAAGCAAGTTGAAAAATATTTCATGTTCATGGATTGGAAGAATCAACACTGTTAAGATGTCCATCCTACCCAAGACAATCTACAGATTTAATGCAATACCCATTAAATTACCAGCAGAGTTCTTCCTGGACCTGGAAATAACAATACAGGAATTCATATGGAAACATAGTTGACCACAAATAGCCAAAAAATCCTCAGCAAAAAACAAACAAACAAAACAACACAAAGTGGGAGGTATCATACTCCCAGACTTTAAATTTTATTATAAAGCTATGCCGGAAGCCACAATCCCTAAAAAGGCAAAGTGGAGGTTACCCGAAAATGGGAGAAATGCTGACTGGGAGCAGAGCCCCAGTGGGAAGTGGCCATGATGGAGGCAGAGCCCCATGGATCCCATTGAAGGACTCCTTTTGATCTTAAAGGAATGCATGCTTAGGCTTGAAAAACACCTCCCTTGATAAACAAAACAATTAGCTAGAATGTGCAAGGATGTGGAATTAGCAGTAAACCTATGTATAGAAATGTAAAAAGGGCTCAACAGCAAAAATTTCCCCCCTGAAGGGACAAGGGAATGTTTTACTACCCCCTTTCCCATGAAATTTTGCAACTTTTAGCTAAAAAGGAAAAATAAGTACTTCCTCATACCCTTTATAAGTAACAACATTGTGATTGATGAGGAGGTGAGAAACTGAGACAGAGTATCTTCAAAAACAGATGTTTTAGGGAAAAACAAGTCACAGACATGCCTTTAGATTTAAGAAACATCATAGTTTAATTAGAAAGAGGGTTAAAATTAAAGTAAGGATTAGAATTAAATAAATAACAGTTATAATTAAAAGATAAATGTTTATTATAGATGTAGCTATTAGTTAATAGTATAAGTAATAGAAGGAATAGGAAATAATTAAGTTTTAAGGTAAACTTAAAATTATACATACTTAATGTAGGTTTAAAATTAAATACATTTAGGATTATAAGTAAGATTAATTTCATATATAAGTGTAGATTTAGACTTAAGTTTTGTTTAGAAATATAAAATGTAAAATAGGTGATAAGAAAATGGCAAGAAATATAGATAAGGTAATTAGAATTAAGAAAGTTAAATTTTTAAATTAATTAATATAGAGTATTAAGAATTCATAGTGGGTAAGATAAGGGTGGTTATATAAAAGAGAAAACAAGTCAATATATTACTGCTAAAAGTGTATTAAGAAAATAGATTAGTAAAGGAAAAGAAATAGAATAGCGAAGGGAAGAGATTCAGTTGGCCTAGAGGTCACAGGTTGTGGTTGATAAATTCTTGGCAGCTGGTGTTTTGTTACATAAATAACACCACAGGTAGCAGGAAGGAACAAAAAGAAACTTGTAAAAGTCAACTTCCCCATAAACAAAAGAAAAAAACATGATGTAAACATTTAATGTGTAACGTGTGTTGCATTTTTGTGGGTACAGGGGTCAGTAAAAAAAGTATATAAGCATGTAAGAATTGAATAAAAATTGGCAGAGTCCTGAACTCTACCCAAGAAGTTGACTCCTGTCGTTCTTCTTCGCCGTTCCTTATTCTCCCTTCAGGCCCTGACTCTCTCCTGGAGCTGGACTCCTGCGAAGCAACAATCATCAAAACTGCTTCATATTGGTACAAGAACAAGCATATGGACCAGTGAAACAGGATAGAGATTCCAGAAGCAAAATCTCAATATCTCAACCAACTCATCTTTGACAAAGCCTCTACTACAAAACACAGGGGAGAGGAGAACCTATTTAGTAAATGGTGCTGAGAAAACTGGCTGATCACATGCAGAAGATTGAAACAACACCCCTACCTATTACTATACAGAAAAATGAACTCTAAATGGAGCAAAGACCTAAACCTCAAATCTCAAACTATAAGAATCTTAGGAAATGCAGGAGACACCATTACAGAAATTGGAACTGGCAACCAATTCCTGATCAAAACCCCAAGTGCCAATACCATAAGAGATAAGATAAACAAGTGGAACCTCACCAAACTGATAAGCTTCTGCAAAGTCAAAGAAACCACCAAAAGAGCATGGAGATAGTCCACAGATGGATTAAAAAAAAACAAACATTTGCCAACTGTATATCTGACAAAGATCTAACATCTAGGATCTACAAGGAACTCAAACATGCAGAAAAGAAAAAAAAAAAGCCCCATTACAAAGTGGACAAAATATACGAATAGACAATTTTCGAAAGAAGACATATGAGCAGCCAAGGGATACATGAAAAATACTCAGTCTCAGTAATCATCAAAGAAATGCAAATTAACACTACACTGAGATACCACCTAACTCCAGTCAGGATGACCACCATTAATAGCTCAAAAAACAACCGGTGCTGGAGAGGATGAGGGGAGAACACTTCTAGACTGTTAGTGGGAGTGTAAACTAGTACAGCCTCTGTGGAAAACAGTGTGATGATTCCTAAAAGATCTAAAAATCAACCTTCCATGCGACCCCGCAATCCCCCTACTGGGAATATACCCAGAGAAACTCAAATCACTCTATTGAAAAGATACCTGCACACATATGTTTATTGAAGCATTGTTCACACAGCAAAAATATCAATCATGCTTCCCATAAAAAAAGACTGGATAAAAAACGTGGTACATATATGTGATGGAATATTATGTATAAAGAAGAACAAAATCATGAGCTTTAACAGCAACCTGGATTGACTTAGAGTCTACGATACAGAGTGATCTTTCGCAGAAACAAAGAACTGAATATCACACGTTCTCACTCATAAGTAGACCTTGAACAATTATTGTAGTACTATAAGAAAAGGATTGGCAGTAGTGGGAAATGGCCAGGATAGGGATAAGGAAGTGGGAATGGCAGTAGTGGGAGTCTGCCTGGGGAAGGAGGGGCACACTTCATCAACAAGGGTGCCTGCATAATGAACATTTGTATTCCTAACCCTGAATTATACACCATACTTTTAAATTAAAAATTTTAAAAAAAGACTGGTTAGGCTTAAGATAACTTAATACCAGAGGATAAGCAGACATAGCCAAGCAAAGAATGGAAAGAAAGCCATTCTAGGCTATAGAATAAAGAATACATAATTCCCAGGGGTTACAGCATGATAGATCCTGGAAAACACAGTAGTTGAACACGGGTAGTCTATTTGATCTGTGTGTTTATGCATAAGTTTATAAGTGAGAGTTGGGAATAGGAGTAGGATACAAGAAGATAAAGAATTGGTGATAAAGAACAAAACCAAAACTAGACCATAAAGAGCCTTTTATACTGTTTATATCTGGTATACTCTGTTTATTCCTTTCAATAGTTAAACTCAACCCTCAAACACAGATGTGATATTCACATTTGAGTTTAGATTCTTGAATTCCATGCTTGTTCCACAGTAGAATTCTGATTAGAATTAACGTGTTATGTTGATCTCATTCCACTTGGCCCATTGATTGTTAAAAGAGTGTCAACAGTTTCTAGCCAATGAAATGGAGTTGGCTGAGATTTTCCTTTCGTAACAAAAAGGAGAAAACTCTCTGACTTTGCTCTTCCTTCCTTCCTATCTGAATCAAGAGCAGCCAGTTTGAGCTCATGAGGCAATCAACACAAGACTTAAAATGGATATGCTAAGAATAGAGAAGAAAAAGATTTTTTAAAATATAGAGTCTCAGTCCCCAGTGGCATTACTGAGCAGCCAAATCAATACCAGAAAGTACTTCTGGACTTCTTATTACTTGGGAAAATATCCTTTATTTGTAAAATTTCTATTGAATATTTCCTTACTTGCAAAGAAATTTGTAAAATAGTTCAGAAGTGACTTTATATGATATACAATCTCTTCATTCCCTCTTTGTTTTAGTTTAAATGGCATGGCATTTGTGCAGTACAGTACAAATCATGGTGCTGTTCCCTCAACAGGGAATGTATTCCATTCCTTTATCTATGGGCAAGCTTCTGTCTCAGCTTTGTCTATAATTTCACTTTGTGCTTTACAATCAGCAACACTCAACCATCCCTAAATCTGCTAGATTGCTTTAGACCTCTTTATCAATGCATGTGCTCTATTCTCATCCTGAAATTCTTTCCTTCCACCCTTCTTGTCTATTTTGAAAACTTATATTAATTAACAAACATTGTGTAGATGCCACCTTCTCTGGTGGCTTCTCTGGGTCTCTTCCCTACAGTCCCCTGAGTGTTAATAATCTGTTCCTCTGTATACTAGATATATTTTTATAGTTGAACTTATCACAGTGTATTATAATTTTTATTTCTGTTTTTTTCTATACAATTGAAAACTCCTTTTTTTTCTTTGTATCCGTAGCAACTGGCACAGTGCTTGGCACACTGTAGGCATTCTATAAATGTTTGTTAAATTGAATGACTTTTAATGTCAGTAGACTGAGCCCAATTTTATTATCTGCCCTCTTCTTTTGCCTTTAATATTAAACACCCTGAAAATATTAATGAAGGAAATTGATATTCAGGCTGAGAAAATTACTTAAAAATTATATCTAATATTATATCCATATGACCCCAAAATACGTGTTGATAAAAGTTTATTTTGGCTACTATTGAATAGCATAAATTTATTATGTCAGCTTCAGTTATCTTAGTTTCTGGAATTAAGCAAATTTGTTTTTGCTTGTTTTTAAATTATACATTATAAACTTAAGTATAAATAGATGAGCAGGAAAGAACAGGTCCTGTTCTCATAAAGTTTACAGTCTAGTGGAGAGAGACAAATTATATTAATCAAGGTCCAAACATAAAGCAGAAATGACACTAGGTCTTCCCAAGGAGGACATTTAATGTATGAAATAGCTATAGTTAGGCAATGATTGAGCTGATAAAAAGACAGTATAACTACTGTAACTGGAACCCAGGGCATAAGTTCACTTGGTTTAAAACTATCGAAGTCTTTTTCAGCCTGCCATGTTCAGGAGCTAAAACAACCCAAGACAGAGAGAAAAGGAGGTAAGTCCTGGATTCTACATGGTTTACAACTTTCAGTTACCTGCTGGTATATGTGAATTGCCAAGGTCTGCAAGAAGTCTGGGAAACTCAGCTTGCAGTGCTCATTCCTGACCCCCACCCCCACCATGACAAACAGAAGAGAGGGATGGTCTAGGAATGTGTCTGAGAACAGTCAGGTCAAGGATAAGCAAAAAAATCAGCAAGTAAACAAATAGAAAAAGTATCAGATGATGAATAATATGTAGAAATGATATGAGTGATAGAGTGAGAACTGTCTTGAATGGTCAGAGAATGCCTCTTTGGGAAGGTTATATTTAATCTGATAGCTTTCTAATAAGAAGGAAGCAGTTATTGATATAGGGATTCATGAGAAAGGACCCTATTTAGGAATAGCCTGATTTTTTAAATTGACAGATAAAAATTATATGCATTTACTATATACAGCAAATTTTTTTTTTTTTTGAGTTGGAGTCTCACTCTGTCACCCAGACTGGAGTGCAGTGGCCGCTCCCGGCCACCGCAGCCTCGACCTGCTGGGCTCCCGCGATCCTTCCAACTCAGCCTTCCGGTAGCTGGAACTACTGGTGTGCGCTACCACGCCCGGCTATTTTTTTTTTGACTTATTGTAGAGAGGAGGTCTCGCCAATTTGCCCAGGTGGATCTTGAACCCTCGGACTCAGGCAATCCACTCATCTCAGCCTCCCAAAGTGCGGGATTACAGGCTGAGCCACCGAGCCCGGGTAAATTTTTTTGAAGCATATAAACACTGTGGAATGACTAAATCTAGTTAATCAGCATATACGTTAATCACATAGTTGTCATTTTGTGGTGAGAACATGTTATATCCATTCTTTTAGCATTTCTCAAGATAACAATATGAGGAGGAACCCCCCCTCCCAAAAAAAACAACGATAACAACAGATTTATGTTTTAGGGGGTGGGCCCCTTGTAGTACACTTGAAATTTTTTCCTTTGGATCAAATAGTCAACCACAGTATTTATCTGCAAGTTTTGAAAATATTGTGTCACAATTTGTGGAAGAAATGTCCCAAGTTGCAGCAAACGGTTGACTGATTCTTCCATCACGACAACACACCTGCCCACACTGCATTGAGTGTGCAGCAGTTTTTTATCAAAAATGGCGTGACCCTCATGCCCTACCTTCCCTATTCACGTGATCTCACCCCCTGGCTTTTTTTGGTCTCCCTGGATGAATAAAGTTTTCAAAATGAAACATTTTACCCATATGGAAGAGGTGAAACAAAATGCATCAGAAACACTAAAAGGTATCAAAATTGATGACTTCAAAAACTGTTTTGAGCAGTAGAAAAAGCATCCCGAGAGGTGTACTGCATCAAACGGAGAGTACTTTGAAGGTGATTGAAGTTTAAACATGTAAGAATAAATACACAATTTGTTATATAAATAAATTACTTTTAGAGGAGTTCCCCTTGTACATTGATAACTATAGTCATCATTTTGTACAATAGATCGCTTGAACTTATTTCTCTTATCTAGCTGAAATTTTGAATTCTTTGACCAACATCGTTCCAATCCCCAATCTCCAACCACCCTAGCCCCTGGTAACCACCATGCTACTCTCTTTTGTGAGCTCAACAGTTTTAGATTCCATATAAGGTATAAGATCATGTGGTACTTGTCTGTCTGTGACTGGCTTATTACACACAACATAATATTCTCTAAGTTTTTTATGTTGTCATAAATGACAAGATTTTATTTTTTATGGCTAATTCCACTGTGTATATGTAGATATCACATTATATTCATTCACCCATTAATGAACACAGTTTAATTTCAGATATTGACTATTGCGAATAATGCTGCAATAAACATAGGTGTGCAGATATCTTTGGATATATACCCAGTAGTGGAATTGCTAGGTACTGTAGTCATTCTATTTTTAATTTTTAAAGAAGTCCCATACTGTTTTACATAATGGCTGCACCAATTTACACTCCTAACAACACTGTACAAGAGTTACCTTTTCTCCATATCCTTGCAACGCCTGCTATATTTTTGTCTTTTTGATAATGACCATTCTAACAAGTGTAAGGTGATACCACTTTGTGGTTTTAATTTGCATTTCCCTGATGATCAGTGATACTGAGCATTTTTTCATATACTTGTTGGCATTTATATGCCTTCTTTGTAGAAACATTTATTCAGGTCATTTTTTAAATTGAGTCACTGGGTTTCTTGTTTAAGTTACTTATATATTTTTTTCTGTTAATCTCTCCTCAGATGTATATTGCAACTATTTTCTTCCGTTCTGTAGGATGTCCCTGCACTCTTGGTTGTTTTCTCTGCCATGCAGAAGTTTTTTAGTTTGATGTAATACCATTTGTCTATTTTTTCTTTGGAGGTCATATAAATAAAATCATTGCCCAGGCCAATGTCATGAAGTTTTCCCTATGTATTCTTTTAGTAATTACATAGTTTTGGATTTTACATTTAAAACTTTCATCCATTATCAGTAGTTTTTTTTTTTTTTTTTTTGAGTTGGAGTCTCACTCTGTCGCCCAGACTGGAGTGCAGTGGCTGCTCCCGGCCACCACAGCCTCGACCTGCTGGGCTCCGACGATCCTTCCGCCTCAGCCTTCCAAGTAGCTGGAATTTCAGGTGCACGCTACCATGCTCGGTTAATTTTTTGATTTATTGTAGAGATGAGGTCTCACCAAGTTGCCCAGGCGGGTCTCGAACCCGTGGTCTCAGGCAATCCACTCACCTCAGCCTCCCAAGGTGGGGGATTACAGGCTGAGCCACCAAATCCAGCTTTTTTAAAAAATGTGTTGTGAGATAAGGGTCAAAATTCATTACCAGCACCAATTATTGAAGACACTATCCTTTTCCCATTGTTTGTTCTTAGCACCTTTATTGAATATCAACTGGCTGCAAATGCATGAGCTTTTGCTATTCTCTCTATTCTGTTTCACTGGTTTCTATGTTTGTTTTTATGCCAGTACTATGCTGTTTAGAAACAGTTTTGCACAACATTTTGAAATCAGGTAATGTGATACCTCCAGCTTAGTTCTTTTTGCTCAAGATTGCCTTGGCTATTAGAAATCTTTTGTGGTTCCATATGAATTTTAGATTTTTATTTCTGTGAAGTCTATCATTGATATTTTGACAGGGATTTCATTGAATCTATAGATCACTTTGGGTTGTATGAGCATTTTAACAAAAGTTATTTCTTCCAATCCATGAGCATGGGACATCTTTTCATTTATTTGTGTTTTCTCCAATTTCTTTTATCAGTGTTTTTTGTTTTCAGTGCAACAATCTTTTAACTCCTGTATTAAATGTAGATATATTTCAAAAACAGACAAGAGGCCCAAATAGCTGAAGTAGAGTGGGAAATGAGGATAATGATCCAAAATAAGCTCAAGGAGAAAGAAAAAGAACAGCTTCTGTAAGAACTTTTTAAAGTAGCAATTTTATTCTGAGTTCAAAGGAGAAGCCATTGGAGGACTTTAAGTCGAAAAATGACCATATTTATCTACTTTAAAAGTTCACTGTGTCTGCTTTATGGTGAATTCATCATAGATAATAGTAGTACAAGAGAGGTGATTTAGGCTGTTTTGATGGTCTAAGTGAGAGACGATAGTTACTTAAATTAGGAAAGTTTTAATTAAAATAGAGAGTATTGGATATATTTAGAATATGCCTTAGAAAAAGACTCCAAACATAGATAGAAATTGATGGATTGGATATGGAGAAGTGTAATTGAGTAGTTACTACTTCTACAAAGAGCCTTTTATAAATAAAATGCTAATTTAGCCTGCAGCATATAGACTTTCTTCTATTTCCATATTTTGTTTAGCTGTGATTTTACAGATCTTTCCTTCTTCTTGCTGCCTCAAATATCTTGTCTCTCTCTCCTTTTACCCATCTTGCTTACACTAAAAACATTCTTATTGCTAAGACATCTTGTCTCTTTCTCTCTCATTTTCTAATTATTTATTTTATTCTCATTTTATTTCAGTATTTATAATCCATCTCATTTTATTAATGAAAACGATATGGCATCTTTCATTTTATCCAAGTTATGTTGCATGTCCAACATAATAAGGGTATTTTTTTAGCAAGATTTGCATATACTTAATAAAGTTGAGGGTTTCCCTATGAAGAATTGCAGAATATTATATCTGAGCAATTGTTAAAATTCAATACGAGGAATTCTGATCAATGTGACTTTTTGAATTTGCATTTAGGTTTTCCTTAATCATTAACAGTAGTACTAGGATAGAGTCAGTATTTTTAATTATAACATTTTTCAAAAGAATTCCCCTGTAACATAAAATGTCTGGAATAAAATACATGCAACAGTCTCATTTTTAAAGATTTGTAATTACCTTTTGTTTACCCAAATTATGAATATTCTCACACTACCTAGACGGAAATAATTGCCTTATCCATACATAGTTTCATTAATTAAAATTATTTCCTAAATGCAGTATATTAATATATTTCTAAATATGTACATTTAAACTTTGCCTCAATAAAGTAGCACCATGATTTAAATTGTTGATGGCCTCAAATTGTTACTTATATAAACTTTTTCTTTGTAATATTTTCACTGTAACATTGCAATCATAGCTTGTTTTCCCCCTCCAACAAAGAGAAGACTGTGAGGGTAGACAGTGTAGAGTGTAGAAAAAGTATTAAACTAATCAGAAAATGTACATGGTATAAGTACTACGGTTTGTTATTGATGTTATTTTCTTTTAAGTTTGCCTACCCAATTTGAGTATTTCCATAAGTCATATATTTTAAGTGTTCTATCAGCTTAGATAGTTTCACTATTTCTTCTATACACTTATACAACTTAAAACATATCTATTTTTTATAGATTTAGTTTTTATGACAATATTGTACTCAGCAGTCTGAACTACAAGCAATAACAGAATAATTATACTCTCATTACTCTTTATTTTCAGACCTAGGTAATATGACTTTTAAGGAGTCTTCTCAAAGAGGGCTGAAACACCTTTCCATGTATGCAGTAATCCTAGTATGATAAGTCATTATACATTGATTTTAAAACATAACATGAGAGGAAGGTGACAGTACAGTTTTACTCAAATTCAACACAGTAAACTGTTTTTAAGTATCTAAACTTTTTTTGAGTTGGTGATGAAAACAAAATAGAATTAATACTGAGTATGAAGGTAAGAAAAGCACATAAGTGATTATTAAAGTCAAATGAGCTATGAAAGTAGATCATACAAATTTGGTAATTCTTGTCATACCCAGCTAAAACAGAGACAGGAAGTCATGTCGGGGAGGCATTAAGGATATATAAAATTGCTCTAGAAATGATTTCTCTGCAAGTCTGGCAGTTGAAACTACCTGTTGTAACCTGAAACCAATTTTATCTATAACTGCTGAAATAACTTGCTGCAACTTTAGGACTAATTTTGTCAACTGCCATCACTCAGTGATTGGAGCTTCCCACTTCCCCCAGAATTTTACTAGTACCAATGAGTCTTCTCAAGTAACAACATATACCACTTCTTCTTCTGATCGCACCTCTAGCCATTTCCTTTTTCTTTCAACATACTGAAGACCATTCAGTCTATGTTTATGCCCCAAATTGCAATTCTTTCTTCCCAAATAAAATGTTAAACTTGGAGATTGATATTTACATTTTTATTTAACTTTGAAAGGGCTAAGAAAGTATTGATAACATTTATGATAATGAAAGAAAGACGAAGAAATATGTTTATTTCAGCATTATTCACAATAGCAAAAACATGTAACCAACCTATGTGCCCATCAATGATGGTACTGGATAATAAAAGTGTAGTATTTATTTACCAAGGAATACTATGTAGCCATAAAGAGAACAACATTATGTTTTTTGCAGCAACATGTATGCAGTTGGAAGCCATTATTCTACACAAGTTAACACAGAAATAGAAAATTAAATCCTACACGTTCTCACTTATAAGTGCAAGCTAAACACTGGGTACACATAGGCATAAGAATGGGAACAACAGCTACTAGGGACTGGAAAGGTGGCAAGGGCTAAAAAACTACCCATTAGGTACTATGCTTACCATTTTGTTGATGGGCTCAATGGAAGACCAAAACTCACCATCATGCAATATACCCATGTGATAAACCTGCATATGTACCCTTTAATCTAAATTAAAATTAAATAATAAAAAAGGGGAAAAGAAAATCTATCTAAAAGAAAAAAGAATGGATAGGTGTTTTATAGGTAAATATTGTCAGGATCATATGCCACATTACAGAATGATAAAGGGTAGAAGAGTTTGGAAGAATAATTTGTCTTAAGCAACTAGTAAACCTCAAGGAAATACTTTTATCTTTTACATGTCTTTTAAAAACTACACACCACACAAATTATACATTTTTCTGTAAGAAGCAGGCTTAGCATTCTGTAACACAATGTGGTAGAATTACAAAGATAATAACCAGAAAGTGAGGTTTGAGCTGTATATTTGAGCAATATAATTAAGCTGTAAATGCTGGATTGCAAATAAATACACAAGGAAAATATAAATGTACACAAGGGGAAAAGAGCACCAAATTGCAAGTCATAAGCCCTGGGTTCAAGTCTTGAATTTTACTTACTAAGTGTGGGAACTTCTGGCATGTAAGTTCACTCCTTAGCAAAATAGAAATATTGAAACCTACAGTGTAAAATGATAAAGTAATGGTGTTAAAAGTGCTTTTAAGTTAAAGTATGATGCATGCCTTTGTATAATAATTTATATTATATCACTTCTTAATTCAATGAGATATAGGGCGATGTAAACTTTTGATCAGGAGGTACTATAGCAATTACCCCCCAATCATTTAGGAATCTTTTTTCCCGTAAAGTCAAGTGTAAAAATTCTTACACTAGAGTAGAAGATTACTGTATTGCTATTGCTCAGGTGAGATGTTTTAAGTATGTAAAGTAAGAGAGAAGCAAAAAGTATTAAAAATAGCCAGTTAATGAGATAGAAATAGAATCAATAGGTTGCAGGATGTTGAAAAAGAATGAGGATTTAAAAAATCTGAATTCACTGGGGGAAATAATAGGAATATCAAAAAAAGAAGAGAAAGACAAGTAACCTAGGATTTACTGAGTTTTACTTTGACCTGGATACTTCCACTAGGCAATTTTATGACTGTTAGATAGTCTCATCCCTCATGATAGCCTTTCAGTTTTGTGTTATTCTGTCCATTTTTACTGAAAAGGAAACTGAATTTTGGGAAAATGACTGGAAGGATTTGAAATTAAGTTCATCTAACTTGAAAATCCATGTTTTTCACTTTTAATGATATAAGCCATACCTGTTTTAAAGGAAAGATTAGTTTAACTTTTCTAAAGTTAAAAATAAATATCCAAATCTCAGAAGGATGAACATGATAAAGACCTGAGAGAAACACAGAAAGATATGATTATGAATTCTTCAGATATGATGGTATTCTTAAAGAAGAAGATAAAAATGAAGAAGGGAGTTTTGATGATGTAACTCCAAAAATGCTTGCTTTTAATAAAAGACATAAGATTTATATAATTTGAAGAAAAACTAGAGTATGATGCTTACTTTTAGAAAATGAGAGGAGAAGGTGGATTCAAGAAAGGAGCAAAAAATGGGTGGGTAGGCGGGCTATGCTCAAGGAAACCAAGCTATTTCTTAGTCACTGAAATAAAAAAAGGTATAATAATTACAGACGGTTATCATGGTTACAGTGGTTATAACTGTGTGGTAGGGAAAGAAACAGCACAGGGTTAGGCTATTCTTTAGGACAGTTTACTCATGAAGTAATCATAGACAGAATACATTTGGAATCTTCCATATTTGAATGGTCTCTTTGCAATTACCAAAGCTTTCCAAATGAGTATACTATCATACTTAGACAGCCCATGTTGGGGGAATAGGCAAAATGAGTCCATATTCTAAAGTGTGATGGATTTACATTACAATAATAAGCTTTTCCTGAATATACATATAAGGTAGTGCTTTACTATTACCAGATGAGTAATATGGTCCCTGCTGTTTCACTGCTGAGATATACCACTCTTTTAATAATCCAAACAAGAAACCAAAATTGGAGCCAACACTGCTGTTCACTTTCCAGGGAAGAACAAATTCATGTCCCTGTCTGGTGACATCTCTTTTGACATCTGCAAAACTCCCCTTTCCCTTTGTTCCTCTGTTTCAGGCAGAGAAGGCATCAATTAAGGCATTTCCTGCAGAAGAAAAGTCTGAAAGGTAAGGATCCCACAAACCCAGCTTTCCCAGACATTAGATTATAATTTTAAGAGGCATTTAAATTTTAATTCATTTTTCAACAAAAAAAATGCTGGCAACTTTATATATCTTTGACCACATTTCTCCCTTTAGAGCCTGTTATATTCTACAGGTATTTCAAAATAGAAACAAAGCTTTTAAAACTCAAAACACAGCTGCTGGGACTCTTAGTTGGAGATTAGAGCAAAAAATGGTAAGCAGAATATAATATGTAAGATTGATTTCCTCAGTGATTATAAAAATATTGATTATGTGCATACAAGAATGTTTCTGTTTCATCAACTGCTGTCTATTTTCTTTTATGAGGAGGTTGAGGTCCTGTTACAAACTCATGTGATTACAGAAAATGGAAAAATGTTAAACTGCAGTTTTGCTGTTTTAATCAACTCAATTCATTACATTTATTGAATTTCCTTTGTCAGGCATACAGGAATATGAATAATCATATTTCTAATTCCAAGGATCTTACATTTAGAAAAGTTTCTGAAAGACAAGAAAAAAATATTCTAGTACTTATAATGAAGGTACACACAATGTTATAAAGTTAATAACCAGATTGCAAATGATTGGAAAAATAAGAAAAGCTTTATAAAGGAGAACTTTGAGTGAATACTTGAAGAATGTATAGGATACCATGGGAAAAAATGCTCAGATATAACATTCTGGGAGAAAGAAACAACACAACTAAGTAGTCATGGAAAATCAGATACTTTTGAGGCAAATTGTATGGGACAGTTTGTCACCACACATAATATGGACAGAGAGTTGAAGATATCTTGAGGCTTTTTGAAGACCAAAACTGAATAATTTGTGTATAAGTAGGAAACAGGAAAGCTCTGTTGGTGTTTTATATTGAAAAAAACCATCATTTGTAGGATATGGTCTGGACATGGACTGTTTCCTCCTCTCCCTTCCCCCTAGAATAGTGTCTGGCCAAGGATGGTCCTTGAAGAGTATGCATAGTCCCAATAATGAGTCATGGGGTTCAGGTAACCAAGCAAAGTTGAAAGCAATGTGGTTGTCAAGTGTAATTAAAATAATTGTAAACACCAGACTGAAATGTGATTAACTGTCCTGCTTACCCATAAAACTGTTTTCAGTGGAGTCTCTTTCTGCGCTTATCTGCTGCCATCGGTGCAGCCTGTAAGTTCTAATAAACCAAAGTCTTTACATGTTGGACCTCTGGATGACTTCTTTGGAGTATGTAAAGGACCTTACACACAAGCCCTCTCAGCTTTGGGGTTGCCAAGTTATATTATATTGCCACAGATGGAAGACTAAAATATAAATAACATGTATGCAGATGAGAAGGGGAAAAACGTGCAGCTGGTAAAGCTGACATCACAATTTTCTAAAAATTTATAAATAAATGGTAACTGAGACACTGACAATGGACATGGAAATGAGGGAACTATTCTTAACTCTTATATATTTGTTAAAATTGATATACCTCTTTTCCCCCTCTCATTCATAGAGATTCCTGACATGCTAGAATGATGGAACAGTATGTTTGAGTAAATCTTTCAGTAAATCTTTCCACATAAATATTTTAATAATATATTAATCATTAAAATACCATGTATATGTGCATATATATAACTTAATTCAAAATATAATATAAAACCACTAGCATGTGCTCATTTTTAATTTGTGATAGGCTTTATTTTTAGAGAATTTCAGGTTTATAGAAAAAATGCACAGAAAATACAGAGGGTTCCCATATACCATCTCTTTCTCCTCAACACACACACAGTTTCTCCCATTATTAATATTGTGTATTAGTGTTGTGCACTTGTTACACTGATAAACATTGATCCATTTTATTAAAGTTCATAGTTTACATTAGTGTTCACTCTTAGTATTCTACAGGTTTTGACAAAAGCAGTGTCATGTGTCCACCATTACAGTACCATACATAAAAGATTCACTTCCATAAAATATATGTACTGTGCACCACCTAATAATTACTCCCTCTGTCCCCCTGAACTCCTGGCAACCACTGAACTTTTACCGTCTCTATGGTTTTGCCTTTTTCAGAATGTCATATGGTCGGAATAATACAGTCCGCAGCTTTCTCCGACTGGCCCCTTTTTACTTAGCAATACAAAGGGGAATCACCCAAAAAAGGAACTTATTCATTTATAAATTGTGTATTTATTCTTGCATATTTAAACTTCAGTCACCTTCAAAGAATGCTATGCAATACAACTATCAAGACACTTTTTCTACTGCTCCAAACAGTTTTTGAACTTGTCAATTTTGATGCTTTTTAGTGCTTCTGCCATTTTTTGTTTCACCTCTTCCATAAAGGGAAAATGTTTCCCTTTGAGGATTTTTTTCATCTGGGGAAACAAAAAAAATGTCACTGGGGGCAAGATCACATGAGTAGAGAAGGTGGGGCACGAGGGTCATGCCACTTTTGGTCAAAAACTGTTGAACACTCAGCATGGTGTGGGCAGGTGTACCTGTAAATCACCTGTGATGAATGGGCAAATGCATTGTAAGAATCTCTAAAAAAATAAATAAACAAATAAATTCACTGAAGCTCAACATAGCCTCTTACAACACTAGCTGGTAAGTGTGCAGATGGGTTCCTACAGCACTTACCTAGCAGGAGAAGCCTGTACTACAAGGGGCCTGCTCTCCAAAGGAATTTTGATGGGAGTCCCCAGTTGTATATCTTTAAGTTTCTTCATGTCTTTTTTGCAGCTTGAAAACTTATTTCTTTTTGAATGCTGCATAATACTCCATTTCATGGATGTACCACAGTTTGTCAATTAACACACTGAAGGTCACCTTGGTTGGTGCCAATTTTTGTCAATTATAAACAAAGTTGCTATAAACATTCATATACAGGTTTTCTGTGTGGTCATAAGTTTAAACTAATTTAAGTTCAATATAAAGGAGTATGATTGTTGGTGGTCTATGTTTAATTTTTTAAAAAACTGTCAGTATGTCTTCCAAAGTGGTTTAACATTTTGCACTCCCACTAGTAATACGTGAGAATTTCTGTTGTTCCATTTCCTCACCAGCATTTGGTGTTGTCCATGGTTTAGACTTTAGTTATTTTATAGCTGTATGATCATATAATCATATAACATTAAAACTTTTATTTTAATTTGCAGCCCCTAATAACATGATGATGAGCATTTTAATATGCCCCTTTGCCATCTTGTATATCTTTTTTTTTAATTTATTTTTTTGAGTTGGAGTCTTACTCTGTTGCCCAGACTGGAGTGCAGTGGCCGCTCCCGGCCACTGCAGTCTCGACCTGCTGGGCTCCGGCGATCCTTCTGACTCAGCCTTCCGAGTAGCCGGAGTTACAGGCATGCGCTACCACGCCCGGCTGATTATTTGATTTTATTGTAGAGATGAGGTCTCGCTGCCCAGGTGGGTCTCGAACCCGCGGGCTCTGGCAATCCACTCACCTCAGACTCCCAAAGGCGCGGGATTACAGGCTGAGCCATCGAGCCCGGCTCATCTTGTATATCTTGTCTGGTGAGGGGTCTGTTTGGATGTTCTACCTATTGTGTAATTGGTTTGTGTGTTTTCTTACTGCTAAGTTTTAAGAAGATTTTTTGTATATTTCAGATATAGAATTCATCTTTATCAGATAAATAAATTGTAAATATGTCCTACCAATCTGTGGTTTGTTCTTTCTCTTAACAGTGCCTTTTAGGGGCAGGAGTTTAACTTTAAATGAAGTACAACTTATCAATTGTTCTTTTTATTGATTGTACTTTTGGCATTATATCAAAGAACTAGAGTATCGCATGGTTAAAGGGCAGGGAAACTTGCCATGAGTTCTTATACTATTTGTGAGAAGAGACTAGTGCTTTGATCCAACAGCCAATCTGGTTTTCATAGATGGAGGTAGTAATTCACTGACTAATCACTAACCAATGTTCCTTTGAAATGATAAAGACCTTTAGGTAAAGAGTCAATTGATAATCTAAACCCAGACTAAAAGTACATTACTTCATAATAAACTGATTATCTTTTGTCAGTGGTTTTCAAAATTTCATTTAGCAGCTTTCCCTTTATTATTCCCTAAGGCAATTCCTATAGTTCATCTGAGAATGATTATTGTATAATACTTTTGAAATACATACAAAGTCATTTTCTTCTTTTTGAAATAGATGTGTCTGCAATTACTTTAACTGTTGTTTCTAAAGCAGTGATATACTTACAGATGAAACTGACCTTGAAAGACAATCTAATCCACTCCTCATCTAGAGGTTCCCCCAACTTATATCTCTACTTGAAAATTTCTTTCCTCCAGATCTATGTTTCTAATATGTATGCCTGAAAGAATTACTAGCAATTTCCCAAATGTACAGAGCCTTATCGTGCTTCTGCACAATCCTTTTTATGTTTGTACCTGGGAAGCTCAGTAATGCTAGATAGAAATTATATAATCAGGCAGATTCATTATCATCAATCAGAAAAGGGCACTAGAAATTATTTAGGAAGGTAACATTTCCATATCAAACTTGCTCTCCCACTCTTGGTAAAAACTATTTCTTATTTTTCTCTCAGTCTTAAATTTCCTCTACTGTCCATCCCCGTCTCCCTATACACATATTTTCATTTGATGGCCTTGCTAGATGCAGCATTACCAAAATAAAAGTAATAAGCATAAGCTCTCTCTCATCTTCCAATCACAAAGTCTGTGAGTCTAGAAGTAGCTCCTCACCAGGCTTCTATCTTCCTTCCTGTTACAGTGAAAATAATTCCCCTCTACCTATTCTTGGGATCCCATTTATTTTCCTACAAAATTATGTTCATTTACTTATACCCTCTCTTTCACATATCATCAATATATTCCTCTCTATAGGATTATTTGCATTAGCCAGTAAACATACTTTGTTCTATTGGATCTCTTAAAAGAATGTCTCTCTTAACTTCCTAATGACTACACAACTGCCCTGTTATTTTTCTGCTATATATAACTCGATGTTCCCAAGCTGTTATTTATTTAAACTGTCTTTGTTCCCCTTCTACATGTTTCTTTGCTCATACTATGCAAGTTTTAATATATACATTTGGTCTTTTAATTATTTTAATCTATTTCAGTAGCTTTATAGGACTACAAATAGTGTAGTTACATGGATGCATTGCATAGCGGCAAAGAAGTATGGCTTGAAGTCTTTAGTTACTCTTTAGACTATTTAAAGTGGTTTTCAACCTCTGTCTTCCACTGTCATTTACTTTTGTTAGCAACCTTCATGTTGTCAAATTCAAAAGACAGTCTTTGGTCCTCATCATACTCAAAGTTTCAATAGCATTCTGTATTCCCCACTTCCCCTTTAAAGCACTTTTTTCTTTTGCTTCAGACATCGTTTTAGATACCCTGCCATTCATTTGGTCCCTCACATGATTTGATAGCTCCTTGTATTCCATTAGTTCATCAAACAGTATAGATCTTTAGGACTATGTCACAAGTGATCCTGTCTTTCTACATATTTTAAATGATGCATTCTTTATTTGGAAGAAAGTGTGGTGATTTCTGAAAGAACTAGAAACTGACCTTCCATATGACCCAGCAATTCCCCTATTGGGAATATGCCTCGAGTAACTCAAATCATTCTGCTAAAAAAATACCTGCACACACATGTTTGTTGCAGCTCTATTCACAATAGCAAAAATATGTAACCAACCATGTTGCCCATCAAAGCTGGACTGGACTTAAAAAATATGGTAAATATACACAATGGAATATTATACAGCCATAAAGAAGGACAAATATACAGACTTCGCAGCAACGTGGATGGATTTAGAGACTCAGTGACCTATCACTGAAACAAAGAACAGAGTACCATATGTTCTCACTCATAAGTGGACCTTGAACAATTATAATACTTTAAGAAAGGGATTGGCAGTAGTGGGAAACTGTCAGGGGATGAGGAGTGGGACTAGCAGTTGAGGGAAACTGTTAGGGGAGGGAGGGGCACACCTCCCCAAAAATGGTACCTGCATAATCAACGAATTGTACCCCACATCTTTACAAATAAATAAATAAATAAATAAATAAATAAATAAAATTCAGATGTTCTCAAATAAAGTCCTGTAAATATTTTAGAAGTTTATGGTTATATTCATGTTGAAATAATATTACTGGTTTCCACTCCAACTAAAGCAAAATATAACTTTAAGTCATCCTGAAAGATCCATGGGTAAACAATTTCCATAGATCTATACTCTGTGAAGTATTTTTTTCTATTCATGAGGATATTATTTAGAGTATCATTTGTATTTTACTCAAAAAATATAAAGAAGTAAAAACTCAATTGTGTGGTATATATAACTATAAACATTACCATAAATAATTTAAAATAAAATTTAATTTACCATACTTTGTAAAAATATTTGTGAATTTTAACTCAATTATCATTTAGTATTTTTATAAGATTTTTTGTAACTTTTATTTGTAAAATACTACAATTAGAAGACTAATAAAAATTACAAAATTTTAAAAGGCATTAGTTAGTTAAACATATTAATTACTACTACAGTATACTATATATATTCTCTAGGCTGTTAGTAAACATAATTTCAAATTAATAAAGTAAATACTAATTTTATGTTGAAGAAAAACTATATTCAAGTTACAATTCCTAGCCGAGCTCCGTGGCTCAGCCTGTAATCCCGCAATTTGGGAGGCTGAGATGAGTGGATAGCCTGAGCCTGCGGGTTCAAGACACGCCTGGGCAACTTGGCCAGAGCTCATCTCTACAATCAATCAAAAATTAGCCGGGCCTGGTAGCCCGCGCCTGTAGCTCCAGCTACTCGGAAGGCTGAGGCGGAAGGATCACCAGAGCCCAGAAGGTCGAGGCTGCGGTGGCCGGGAGCGGCCACTGTACTCCAGTCTGGGTGATAGAGTGAGACTCCCACTGAAAAAAAAAAAAAGTTACAATTCCTTCTAATAAATACAAATAAAATTTTTTTTGTTGTTGTTGTTTTTTCGGGTTTTTTTTTTGAGTTGGAGTCTCACTCGGTCGCCCAGACTGGAGTGCGTGCCGCTTCTGGCTACCACAGCCTCTACCTGCTGGGCTCCGGCGATCCCTCCGCCTCAGCCTTCTGAGTAGCCAGAACTACAGGCACGCGCTACCACACCCAGCTGATTTTTTGATTTATTGTAGAGATGAGGTCTCGCTACCCAGGCGGGTCTCGAACCCGCGGGCTCAGGCAATCCACTCACCTCAGCCTTCCAAATAAGATGTTTATAGGACATTTTCTGGAGGGTTTCAAAGGCATTACTTCACTTGAAACTCACCATTGTTTGTGGTAACTTTGATTTACATATTACAGAAAAGGAAACTCAGACAAACAGAACTGAACAACTTACTCAAGATGTGACAACTAAGAAGCAGAATTTGAACTCAGACTTGAGTCTTCAAAATCTACTCTATTGTTTTTTACTTACTGCATAATAATAAAATTAATCATAAAGCTGTGAAGATGGGGACGGCACAGGTGGGACTGTGAGATTCTCCAAAAGTGAGTTCCCATAAAGAATCTTGATTTCCTTCTGCTACTACCCCGCCCACCACCAGCCGCACCGGTCGAGGCCTGGAGACCCTCGGTCCCACGCACTGCCGGCTATCGCGTCCCCTCTGCTGCTGCTCCACCCCAGGCACACCAGGCCCCGACTGCGCGGAGCTCTCAGCTCCCTCCCCAGCTACACTGTCTCACCCAGCCCCAAGCCACCCACTGCCACCTGTGGAGGCCCCCAGATACCACCTTGTGGAGATCTGGGTTCCCTTGCTGGCTACACTGATCTGCCCGGCATTTAGCTGCTGCCAGCTCCCTCCCTGGTAGGATGCCCCACCCAGTCTCAGGCCGTGGTAGCCCGTGGAGGCCCTCCATACCTGCCCCTCAGAACTGCAGGCTCCATCCCTTCCTGGGGCACCCCACCAGGTCAAAAGTCAACGCTACCCATGCAGGCCCCCAGCATCCCTTGAACTCTGCACTCCTGGCCGGGATTCAAAGCCACAGCAGGTGCTTGCCACAGCAGGTGCTTACCCCTCGGAGTTCCGGGTCCCCACCAGGGCTTCTGGGTCCCCATCCAGCCCTATCTCAAGCCACAGGTGCCGAGGGAGGCTCTAGATGCTTGCCCCTCAGAGATACCAGCTCCATTCCCAGCTAAAGTGCCCTGTGCAGGGCCCAAAGCAGATGTTGCCACCCGCCACCCACCCTTCACAGTTCTGGGTTCCCACTCTGGCTGAGGTACCCAAACCCATCTCAAACTACCGTTGCCCAGGGTGAGCGTGATGCACTCCTCCCCCTCAGAGCTGCAGGCTCCATCTCTACCTGGGGCACACCTCCAGGCCCAAAGGAACTCTGTCCTTCCACCTGGGCTGAAGCACCCAGCCCCGCCTTGAGCTGCCACCCCTGTGGAGGCCCCCAGTGCCTGTGCCTCCACCATCCAGGGAGGTCTAAGGCTCCTTCCCCGTGGAACTCTGGATTCCCTTAGTGGCCACACTGCCCCACCCTCTAGCCACCCTGACTACTACACTGACCAGCAACATCCAGCAGTCTCACACTCCACTTCTCCCAACTCACCCCTGACTACAGTGGGATCAGAGAACAACTGGAGCCCTGTGACCAGGCAGAGACCTGCAGTGACTCACACACCTAGCTCTGCCTAACCTGCAACTTGGGAGCTAAGACCTCATGGTTGTGTAAGGGAACAGTACATCTTAAGGAGGTTGGTCAGCTTGTGTGTCTGTATGATTATATCTCCTAGTTTGTTTGTTGTTGTCGCTGTTTTTTGTTTGTTTGATTGTTTCTGTTTTTGTTTTCTCTTACTCTTATCTGTCTTCAGGTGTATTTTCATGTATTAGCGGGTACCTCTATTTGTTCTCCCTTTTACTCTCCTGTCTCCACCTTCCGCTTCCCCCTCTCTCTGTTCCATTACTTTCCCTTTTCTTACATCATCTTACTTCCTGGGAGCAAACCAATACCCCCACTTAATGAACAGATTACAAGGCAGTGGGAAGCAGGATCCAGTGTATCCATACACCTGTCAGTGGATATTGGGATCTCCAGATAAATTTTCAATCACAGCTCCCCCCCTCAAATAAATCTCAAAGCTGCAAAAGGTATAACCCTCAACCTGCAATCCAGCCTCAGAATTGAACAAAGCCAGAAGATTCACATAAGAATAGGAGATTGAGAAAATAGAAGCAAGAAACAACCCTGCCACCCCTGAACAACAGATTTAAAGAGGAGAGAGGAAGAAAAAAATAACAAAGAAAAAAGTGGGGAGGCAAATCTACACAAATGAAGAAAAATCAAAAGAAGAATATAGGGCTCATACAGACCCATGGGAGATCAGAAATTGAGAAAACAGACTTTGGCATGCAAACAATGAAGAGTTCCCAGATTGACAGGTCACAATCCTACAAACCCAGACATCAAGACATTAATAGAGAGAATAAAAAGAATTGAGGAGAGACAAGAAGAAAATAGGAAGGAATTGATAAATGAGATAACAGCAGTAAAGAATATTGTGATTGAAATAAACAACAAACTAATAAGCATGGAGAGCAGAATTAGCCAAGCAAAAGAAAAAAATTTCAGAGCTTGAAGACCAAAATACAGAACTAACCCAAACTGTCAAAAACATAGAAAAGAAGCTTAAAAAGACAGAACAAAACCTTCAAGAGATGAACCATTACATCAAGAGACTGAACCAAAGAGTAATTGACCTTCCTGAGGCAGAAAGACAGAGAACACACTGGAACAAACATTTCATGAAATCATTCAAGAAAACTTCCCTCATCTCATCTCCGAAGCAAAAATTCAAACATAAGAGATTCAGAGAACCCCAGCAAGACAACAAATGAGAAGACCAACTCCCAGACACATAATAATTCTCCTAAACAAAGTAGATATAAAAGAAAAAATCCTAAAGGCAGCAAGAGAAAAAGGTCAGACTACCTACCAGGGAAGACCAATTAGAATAGCAGCAGATTTATCTGCAGAAACCCTTCAGGCTAGAAGAGCTTGGAGCCCAATCTTCAAAGTTCTCAAAGATAAACAATTTCAACCAAGAATAACTTATCCAGCCAAGCTAAACTTCATCAGTGAGGGAAAATTAAAATCTTTCCCAGACATCCAATCCCTAAGAAACTATGCAGCCTCCAGACCACCTCTACAAGAAATACTTAAGAAAGTATTAAACACAGAAGAAAAAGAGAAAAGAATGACAGTGTTCTTTACAAGAGTACAGGGAAAAGATGGAAAACACACATGAATCAACTCCAAAACCAAAGGAAAGACAACAAATAAACTGGAACAATAACAACTCTATAAGAACCTTATGACAGGGAAAAACCACCAAATTTCAATAATTAGTCTGAATGTGAATGGACTAAATGCACACTGAAAAGACACAGAATGGTGAACTGGATAAGAAACTGTGACCCCATTATTTGCTGCATCCAGGAGACTCATCTCACTACAAGGAATGCACACAGACTCAAAGTTAAAGGATGGAAAATGAGTTTCCAGGTCAGTGGCCCACAAAAGAAGGCGGCAGTTGCAATCTTAATATCAGACAAAATAATCTTTAAGCTATCAAAAATTTTAAAAGATACAAAAGGATACCACATAATGATAAAAAGTTCAATCAATCAACAAGAAATATCCATCCTCAACATATATGCACCCAACACAGGAGCACCAGTATTTATAAAACAACTACTTAATATACTGAAAAAAGATATTGACTCTAACACTATTATAGCAAGGGACTTAAATATCCTACTGACAGCTCTAGATAGATCAATGAAGCAAAAATCAACAAGGAGCTCCAGAACCTAAACTTGACACTTGACCAAATGGACTTAGTAGATACCTACAGATTATTCCACCCAACAACCACAGAGTATACATTCTAATCATCACCACAAGGAACATACTCCAAGATCAACCACATTCTTAGCCATAAATCAAGCATATACAAATACCACAAGGTTGAAATCTTGCCATGCACATTTTCAGACCACAGTGAATAAAAATAAACATTAAAACCAACAACATTTCCCCAAAACCCACAAAGACGTGGGCACTAAACAGCATGATGCTGAACAACAGCTCGGTCAACACTGAAATCAAAGAAGAAATTGAAAGATTTCTGGGATAAAAATGAAAATGATGAAACATCTTATGGAAACCTCTGGGGATGCCATGAAATCAGTTTTAAGAGGGGAATTCGTATCTCTACGAGCACACATCAAGAAAATGGAAAGATCATAAGTGGAGAGCCTAACAAATCACCTAAAGGAGCTAGAAAGAGAAGACCATGAATATCCCAACTTTAGCAAAAGAATCCAAGTCACAAAAATAAAAGCCCAAATACAGGACATAGAGGACACAAATATAGAAAACATCAACAAATCAAAAAAAGTTGGTTTTTTGAAAGAATTAACAAGATTGATGTGCCCCTAGCCAGAATGACCAAAAGAAAGAAAAAGCCCAAATAAACACAATCAGAAATACAAAAGATCAAATCACAACTGACCCTGATGAAATACAAAAGATTATCAGAGATTACTATGTACACCTATATAGAAACAAACATGATGGGAGTGTAAACTAGTGAAACCTTTGTGGAAAGCAATGTGGCAATTCCTAAAAGCTCTAAATATCAACCTCCCATATTACACCGCAATCCCCCTACTGGGAATATACCCTGAAGAAAGCAAATCACTCTATAAAAAAAATACCGGCACACGTATGTTTATCACAGCATTGTTCACAATAGCAAGAACCTGCAAGCAACCATGTTGTCCATCAAAAGAGGACTGGATAAAAAAATTTGGTACATATACACGATGGAATACTATGCTTTCATCAAAAAGAACAAAATCATGAATTTTGCAGCAACCTGGATGGAACTAGAGTCTATAATACTGAGTGACCTCTCACAGAAACAAAGATCTGAGTATCACATGTTCCCACTCATATAGTGGACCTTGATCATGCAATGTAATACCATGAGGAAATGACTGACAGTGGTGGGCAACTATGGAGGGGAGGAGAAGGGAGATGGGATTAATGGTAGTAAATATCTGTCTGGGGATGGGGAGACACCTCTTATCAACAAGAGTGCCTGAACAAAGCATATTTGTATACCTAACCCTTAACTGTACCCCACAATATCATAATAAAAAATACTGATTATAAAAAAAAACAAGAAACAAACTTGAAAACCTAGATGAAATGGAGAACTCTCTGACATCACACAATCCCCCCAGGTTAAAACAAGAAGACATTGAGACACTAAATAGACCCATAACAACCCAGGAAATTGACTCTGTCATACGAAAACTACCTACCAAAAAGAAGCCCTGGACTGGGTGGCTTTCCAGCAGAATTCTACAAAATGTACGAGGAGCTGACGCCAATCTTATTGAAAGTATTCCAAGCAATTGAGAAAGATGGAATTCTCCCCAAATCATTTTATGAAGACAACATAACACTGACACCCAAACCGAGTAAAGATCCAACATAGAAAGAGAACTACAGGCCAATATCACTATGAACATAGATGCAAAAATCCTCAACAAGATTCTAGCAAATCGGGTCCAAAAACACATCTCAAATGTCATCTACCATGACCAAGTAGGCTTCATTCCCAGGATGCAGGACTGGTTCAACATTCTCAAAACCATAAATGTCATTAAATACATCAACAGATGTAAAAGCAAGAACCACATGATTATCTCATTAGATTTAGAAAAAGCTTGATAAGCTTGATAAAATCCAGCATCCCTTCTTGATAAAAACCCTCAAACATCTAGGTACAGAAGGAGCATACCTCAAAATAGTAAGTGCCATCTATGACAAACCCACAGCTAGCATATTGCTAAGTGGTCGGAAACTAGAATCATTTTCCCTGAAAACTGGAATAAGATAAGGTTGTCCACTCTCACCTCTCTTGTTCAATCTTGTGTTGGAAGTCCTAGCTCAGGCAACTAATCAGGGCTATACAAATAGGAAAAGAGGAAGTCAAGTTATCCCTCTTTGCTAATGATATGATCCTATACCTTGAAAATCCAAGAGAGTATGTCAAAATCCTGCTTGCACTGATAAAGGACTTTGGGGAAAGGTCTCAGGGTACAAAATAAATGTGCAAAAGACAGTTGCATTTTTCTATACCAACAATAAACAGGCAGAGACTCAAATAAAAAGCACAATCCCATTCACAATAGTCACCAAAAAATGAAATACCTCAGCATCTTCCTAACTAGAGAAGTAAAAAAAACCTTTACAATGAGAACTACAAAACACTGCTCAAAGAAATCCAAGAAGATACAAACAAATGGAAAAATATTCCATTGTTCATGGATAGGAAGAATCAGCATTGTTAAGATGTCCATCCTACCAAAGGCAATCTATAGATTCAACGAAATGCCCATTAAGGTACCAACATCATTCTTCTCAGACCTGGAAATGACAATACAGAAATTTATATGGAAACATAAATTACCACAAATAGCCAATACAATCCTTAACAAAATAAACAAAGCATGAGGTATCACACTTCTAGACTTCAAACTTTACTACAAGGCTACAGCAATCAAAACAGCCTGGTATTGGAACAAGAACAGGCACACAGACCAATGGAACAGGATAGAGATTCTGGAAGCAAAGCCTCAATTCTTCAACCAACTCATCTTTGACAAAGCCCCCAGTAAAAACCACTGGGGAGAGGAGAACCTATTCAGTAAATGATGCTGGGAAAACTGACTGAACACATGCAGAAGATTGAAACAGAACCCCTACCTATCACCATACACAAAAATTAACTCTAAATGGATCAAAGACCTAAATGTAAAACCTCAAACTGTAAGAACCTTAGAAAATGCAGGAAACACTCTTATGGAAGTTGGAACTGGTAACTGATTTCTGATCAAAACCCGAAGTTCCCAGACCTTAAGAGATAAGATAGACAAGTGGGACCTCATTAAACTGACAAGCTTCTGCAAAGTCAAAGAAACCATCAAGAGAACAGGGAGACAGCCCACAGAATGGGAATAAATATTTGCCAACTGTATGTCTGACAAAGGTCTAACATCTAGGATCTACAAAGAATTTAAACACACCAAAAGGAAAAAACAAACAGCCCCTTTAAAAAGTGTGCAAAAGACAAGAATAGACACTTCTCAGAAGATATACGGGAGGCCAACAGACACATGAAAAAGTGCTCAGCCTCACTCATCATTAGAGAAATGCAAATCAAAACCACATTGAGATACCACCTAACCCCTGTAAGAATGGTCATCATTAATAAAACAAACAACAACAGATGCTGGTGAGGATGTGGAGAAAAAGGAACACTACTACACTGCTGGTGGGAATGAAGACTAATACAGCCTCTTTGGAAGACAGTGTGGCGATTTCTGAAGGAACAGTATCAGGCTGTTTTGATTCCACTTTTGGGAATATACTCAGAGGAATGCAAATCATTCTACAAAAATGATCCTGCACGCGTATGTTTGTTGCAGCTCTATTCATAGTAGCAAAAACATGGAACCAACCATGTTGCCCATAGAAGCTGGACTGGTTTAAAAATGTGGTACATATACACAACGGAATATTATGCAGCCATAAAGAAGGACAAATATATGGACTTTGTAGCAAATTGGATGGATTTGGATTCGATCATACTCAGTGATTTATCACAAAAACAAAGAAATGAATTCCATATGTTCTCACTCATAAGGTGAACTTGAACAATTATAATGCTATAAGAAAGTAATTGGCAGTAGTGGAAAACTGTCAGGGGAAGGGGGACATGGGACTGGTAGTTGGGGAAAACTTCTAGGGGAGGGAGGGGCATACCTCATCAACAAGGGTACCTTCATGATCAATGTTTGTATAGCTAACCCTGAATTGTACCCTACATCTTTATAATAAAGAAATAAATTTAAACAACAACAATAATAAATTAATCTAAGTCCTCAAAAAAGTGTTCTGATAAAGTTAATATATTATCTAAATAGGTACTTTAAATAATGGAATATTATTATAGCAAAACATCAATAGAATGTAACTGCCACAGTTTCATGTCACTAGGTCTTCATCTTCATATTATTAGTTTTTGAAAATTGAAATTGAAGTAAACATTCACATGATAAATAATGATTTAAAATATTACCTAAAATCTGATCCAATTCTCTTCCCATTTTCTGGTTCTCCTGGATCTGGGCATAAATTGGAAGCTGTCTTAATTCCTCCCTCATTTACTGTACCAAAGGACAAAAAAAAGAAGCAAAATGAATATGATTAGAAACCAAGTTTGATATTTATTTTAAAATTTACATAAGATGTATTCTTGTATTTTGTTATTACAGTCACCATTATTCAAGCATGGAAAGTTAAACTATAAATGCATAAACCAACAATGAAGACAAAGGTATTTTTTTCTGTGTATATATCGATAAGAAATTAAATTTAATATTCATATTCGATGACCTATACTATTTTGAGTGTTAACACATTAATATTAATACTTTTATTTTTAATGACTGTCAAGTGGCAAAATCTCTGGAAACACATTTGCAGAGTATCAGTGTCCAGGGATTCCATTAATCATTGACAATAAAGAAGTCAGTCATCACTTATGACAATGTCATTTGAGTCCCTGCTATTTTTAAAGTTGTAGTGAAAAATATGAATGTATGTGAAAAGCTTAAAGTTATTAACACTTCTGCATTTGGTATATAACGAAGTAATCTGATCTGCCAACATTAAAAGAAAACAATGGTGCAAATTACTAGGATTGTCATTAAATTATGTTATAATGCTGGAAACTAGAACAATGGCTTTACCCTGAAGCAATTTCCATAAATACAATTTACTTAGCCATTGTTCACATTTTCAGGAGTTTCTTCAGAGCACCCAGTTAATAAAAGATGTATTATTATTTTTTTCAGTGAATGTTATCAAACTGGACAGCTAACTCTCCAAGATAGATTTCATTATTCAACTAAGTAGTTCTGAAATAAGTGAGTGATGTTGTTTAGTAAATTCAATCTTATCTGGTCATGGTGGCTTAAGCCTGTAATCCTAGCACTTTGGGAGGCCCAGGCGAGAGGATTGCCTGGGCCCAGAAATTCGAGACCAGCCTGGGCAACTTGGTGAGACAACCAATACAATAAATCGTCTCTACAATAAATAAAAAAATTAGCCAAGCGTGGTGGTTCATGGCTGTAGTTCCAGCTTCTTGGAAGACTAAGGCAGAAAGATCACCTGAGCCCAGCAAGTCGAGGCTGTGGTGGCCCCGAGTGTGTCACTGCACTCCAGCCTGGGTGACAGTGAGACTCAAACTCAAAAAAAAAAATTAATCTTGTAGTAAACTGGAGAAGAGTTTCTGTTGTTTTGCTCTTAGCACTTTCTCTGTCCATTTTAAGAAAATAATTGTGCCTAAGTAGAGACCAGAAAGTAAAAAACATATACCTTGCAAAGATTGTTGTCTCACACTGTGAATTGGAATCACTTGCAGATCTTTAAAGAATAATGATTCCTTCTTCTGCCCATAGAAAGTCTAATGAAATCAGTCTAGGGTCGGACCCTGTGCATCATTTATTGTTGTTGTTGTTAGTAACTCTTGATCTGTGATTCTAATGTAAAGTCAAAGTTGAGAACCACTAGACCTTTGGATCACTTAGTATCAAATTGATTATAAGATGATGGCCCAACAGTCATAAGTGTGGTAAAGTTATCACCTCTCAATTAAATATAAAACGTTTGCATGTTTCCATCATTCTAAAAAGCTTACTTTCCTAAGTATCAATAACAATATCCTTCTTGCCAACTTTATTGCATACTTACTAATGCAAAGTTTGTAATATGTTTGTGTTTCTTGGTTCTCTAAGCTGCTATTCAATTCTTCTTTGCCTTTTTTGGAATTTTCTTTCTTTTTAATTTTTTTTACTCTCTTACTTTGGCTGATTGCACAATAGCAAACAAATTCAAAGGCATAAACCATATTCGTATTTCTCCAATGGCTTAAACAGTTATCTATTTGCTAATAACTTCTAAGCTTTTCCAAGCTCCTTTCCTCTTTCAATGGCCTATTTGATTATCCACCAGCATTACCATTGTTACTTCATCTATATAATCAAATTCAAACTAATTACTTTGACACTTTTGTGGCTCCATTAAAATCCAGTTCTGATTCATCTTGAATACCAAAGAAAGACTAAACTTCCTAAAACCCAATTGTTAACTACTGCTTAAATCTCCAATGGCTCCAGAATTTGTACTATATCAACTGCATTTCTCACTGATCCCCAGCATGTACCCATCTCTCCAAGTCCAAATGCCTCCTCATTGCTCTGCAATTTTGCTGGTCAGACATACTTACTCTATACATTGTTTCATGTTTTCCTTTTCTTCCTTTATAGTTATCAAACTTCTATCTAATATTCAAGACCCAGCTTAAGTCCCACTTCTTCCAAAAGATAATTACTCATTTTTCCATACTATTCTAATTGCTCCTTTTACATAACTTAGAACATTTTATTTGGACAATTTAATATTTAATTTAAAAATTATTTTATTATACTATAAATTAATAGTTTCATATACCTTTAGTCATCTATATGGAGAGCTTATATACTTGATAAAAATAGAGGACAAACATATATATTTTAATATACCCACAAAGCCTAGATAGGGACTAATATCTTCTCAATAAATGTTCTAGTTGTTTGACTGAAAACATCTTACAGATTGTTTTCAATGAATTCGGCATTTTCTATAAAAAGCTCCCACTTGCCAATCTTTAAAAGCTTTTTGAAAATATTGTAGCCTATGTTATTAAATTTTTAATGTGGGGTGCAGATGAGGAAAAGATGTGACATGACTTAGGTTTAACTACTTTCTTATATTACAATATATAACAGATTATAGGATAAAACAGTTTGTGAATATATTATTAGAAAGTAAAAATTATATTTTTTTCAATTTCACCATCACTTCAGCTTAAAATAATACTTTTATAAATACTTTTATATGAAATTAATGATAGTTAACACATGATATTATGTCAGGAACTATTCTACATACTTATGTGTACTAACTCATTTAGTACTCAAAACAATCTGAAGGATAGCTACTATTACTCTACATCTCCTACAAGTGAAAAACTGAGTCACAGAGTGGTAAGAAATGCGTCCAAAGTCATGTTGCTAGTTAATGCCAGTCTATATTTAAATCCAGGCAATCTAATTCCAGAAATTCTACTTCTAATCCTTGAGTCTTCCAGCCTGTCCAGAAAGCTCAGCAAGGCAGAAAACTATGTCATTAATTAAAATTCAAAATAGATTTGTAAAGATTTTACCTTAAAAAGCAGAGCATATTTACAATTTCATCACTTTCACCTGATTAATCCCAGTTATTATTTTAATTGTCATTTGTCTGTTTGAAGTATCATTAAAATCACTTCTTTTGGACATCTAAAATAGGGGAAAGACTTCCCAATTTAAAATGTAAGGATAATGAGAGAGCTTTTGCATGGGATATATTTATTGTTCTTCAATTTAAAATGTTTAAAATAAAAAGGAATAAAATGTATAATCTTTTATTTCCTTTGTTGTTTAGATATTTCAGAATTGCCCATAGCCAAATGATGCCAAGACATTCAAATGAAGTTAGTATTCATTCAATCATCTGCTTTCACTTCACAATGCCATTGAAGCTTCTTTTAATTTGAATAGTAATTTGCAGCATTGTAAGAACATGAGTGCTCTTTAAAAGTTTTATTACGTGGGCAGGGTGAATAAGCATGTTTTCTTAAGCCTTCTGATTTTATGTAGCACATAATCTATGCTAAAAATAAAAATAAGGATATTCTGTGTGAAATTCACCTCTATATTACCTCTTCTAGCTGCTTACATCACCATTTTTCTCAGTTTTAAAAAATTAGATATTTAATTTTTATTACAACTTATAAAATACAGTGTTTTTGAATCGTGTTTTGAACTCAACTTTCTCATGAATGTCAGCATTGTGTTATTTTATACTAACATACTTCAGATTCTATAAAGCACTGCCTCTTAATTCATTTAGCTTCCAAATAAAATGTTGGATCCTTGAGTCCTGAAATTGTATTTTAGTCACTTGTTTGCCTTCTTAGTCTAGCATAGTGCTGCCATGGAGGAACTATGGAATGAATGGATAATATGAGTGAATAAAAGTATGGATTTGAAGAATAGAAAATAAAAGCACAATAAATTATGAAAGATTCACAGTTTCCTTATAATTCCACTTTAATGTTTTTAAAAGGCCCACTAGAAAAAGTTGACCAGAATACTAGTTAATTAAATTCAGCATTCTAAAAAAATATATATATTTTTTTAAGACTTTAAAAAAACTATTTTCTTACTTTCTTCGCAAAACTTATTTTTGAAAAAGCACAATATGGGGCAATTTAGAGTTCAGGTACTAAAGATGAAAACAAAAATGTGAGTTAACCATTTCTACAACTATGCTCTTTTCATAAACGCTGCTGGAGCTTCCTAAATCTCTTGTTAATTCATTTCTTAGGTAAAATTTAAAGGTGCCATTATGAGATTACATGTGTTAGCTATGTGTGTATTTCTCATCCTCCATGCTCATGTTCAATTTTGGCCATGCCAATAATAGGATAGTTTTTTGAGAAAAAAAAACTAGCTTTAATTTTTGTTTTGTTTTGTTTTATTTGAAAGACAAATGCCAGGTAAAAATTGTCTTTCTTTTTATTTATTTTGTCCTGTGTTAAATAAATGATATTAAAGAGAAGAAGACCTGAATATCAACTTGATAATAGGTATATAATTATGATAAACTTAAAACAACATAATTCTTTGATTGAATGAGAATTATTTATATTCAAAAATAAAAATAAACATGAGTATTTTTAAAATAAAATGCAATGGATACATGTAAAACATGCCTTAAAACTGTTAATATTTTCTGCTTTATATTAACTTTTTCTCTAACAATCTTAAATAAAATATTTCTTAAATAAACTCATTCTTTTTTACTCAGAGATTTCTTTACTTTTTCAGATACATCGTCATGTTTAAATTCCCTTTTTGTTCATCTTCATGTATATGAGGTCATGAATATGAACAATGAAATTAATATATATTTTATTTCTACTAAAGCAATATTCCAACAAGTATAGGTAGTTGAATACATTTTATGATGCTTTGATAAGGTCCAGATTTCTTAGTATTAATAGCCTGATTTTCCAGGGACATCTGGAAGTTTGAATCATGTAACATATAAAATAATAGTTGTGTAGGAAAAAAATGTGAAAAGGGAAAAAGTCTAATATCTTGTAATTCTACTTAGAATTCAGAAATAAATATATTGATAAAAAATTAGAAAAATCTGTAGTAAACCTAACATTTAATTCTGCTAACATTTATTTCATGCTGACATGAAAAAATTTAATATATTAGGATCATCTCACATGACAATTTTAAAAAATTAATATTTTCTAATACAGAAAATATCTTTCTAAAATGTGTCAAATATTTAATATATGGGTCATATTGTAGCAATATTTATTTTCCTAAAAACTGATAGTGTCAATCTTGAAAATAAGTTTTTAGCTCCAAAAATATATGAATAATAATAATAATAATAATAATACAGCTAAATCCTTTGAAGTTAACTGTTTAGTGCTTACCAATAGGAAACTCAACTTGATCAATAATTCCCTAGTGATATCTGCTGGTTTGGGTTACTTATCCTCAAGTTAAACTAATAATTTATACTTGACACCATAAACTAGTAGCTAACGTAGAGACTCCAAGTTTATTACTTGGTAACTGACAATGGCTCCATTTGTATCATTCACTATTTATATATACAAGTCAATAAACATATAGGTAAAATCCTTTTTGGATATAACTATAATGAATAATTTTTGTTAAAGAAATCATTGTAAACTTACTTTATCAGGTAAGTGGGAATTGAAGAAAAATAAAGTTAAAAATATACTATTGTTGAAAAATAAGCAATAATAACATAACAAAATTTACAATAGCCACTCTCATATTCTGTCAATATGTTATTTTATGCTATGTCAGAAATGACTTGTTTCAAAGTTTCTAATATACAACGGTGATGTTGGAATTTCTACCAACTGCTATTAATTTGTACCACAAAAATGCATAGTTCTAGTAAAAAAGTTTGTGTTTGTTTATGGTACTTAGATGAATGCTTTAATTCAGTTTGTTTATTTATTTATTTAATTTTTTTTTAGAAAGCAGGATTTATTGAGAGGACAGAAAATCTCCCATAGTGGGAGGGGACCTGAGGGTGTTGCCCTAATTCAGTGATTCTTAAACAGGAATTTTAGGACAAACTTTAGATGACTCATAAAGTCCTCAATTTGTAAGCAAAACTGTTTATTTCAGGCAATTTAAAAAGTTTTTCATAGCGTCAGTAATCAATTAATTAATTTTAAAGACTTAATTTTAAGGGTTTGAATAAATTCACTCAAATTAGGAATTTTTTTCCATTAAATAAAATTATTATAAAAAATATTCCTTAGAAAAACATTTTTGTTGAAATGTAGATATATTCCAACAAGAAAACCTATAAGATACCACAAATTTTAGGAATTTTAATCATTTTTACCCTACATTCTAGGTTACAAACCCTCCATGTCCTCAACATGTAAAATCAGCAGTTTTTTTAGCATCTTAAAATATGAAATAAATTTTGCCAAAAATAATTTAAGACTGGGAGTATACAATGCTAATCCATTAACTCAATGCACATTTAAATACAATAAAAGATTGAATAATCATCATGCATGTTATATAGATATTAATGCAGTTAATTTGGTAAATACATGAACATTTTGGTAGAACACACACAACACAGACACCACAAACTTCACTCTTGCACTAGAGAAAGTAACAAAAAAGAAGTACACTCACAGATAGAAAACTTGTTGCTGTTGTCTTTCCCTGGAAACAATTTAAATCCTCTAGATTTAAAATCTATGGCCTTTTTCACTAGTTAAGAAAACAAACAAAAACATGTATCAGGAAATACAATTTTAAAATGAAATTCAAGTTAACAAATTTTGTTAGCATGGAATTATGCAAGATAAAGAAACCACTTTCTTAAGCCTGCTTTGGGTACACAGAAGAAAAAATTTTAAAAAGGCAATATAATCACTTAGTAGTAAAATACTAAGCAATGTAGAAGGATTTTAAATATTCTACAGGGGAAACCTATATAAATGTATAAGTATTTTTTTAAATGTTCAAGTTTTTATATAAAAGCAGTATCTCAACACTTTATTATAAACCACTTGAATTCATCAAATTTTATAGAATAAATTAAACTAGAAAATAAAAATGCTGGGGTATTAGAATAGTGGGAAGAATTTAATGACCTTGGTTTTAAAAATAAATTACCTAAAAGTTTAGCCTATTTGAATTATTAGGGAAATTTAAGAAAATGGCTAAATTAGAAAAAAAAATACATTTTAATATTTCTGCCAATAATAATCTCCATGCTTTATCATTGCATTTAACACTGTGTTTACTGTTCGTCCATACTGCACAAAATGTATAGAAAGTGAATTACAACTATTTGGAGCCCATCTAAAATATCTTGCTATTATTTTTAGATATTTCATTGTATACTATATTCATAGAGATATAACTAGTCTAAAAAATAAATTTATATACATCCAATGGAGTTGGGAAGTATTTTTTAAAAAACTTGAAATATGTTAAAAATATTTTTTCAAGTAATTTGGATTATTTTCTTTTAAGCATATATTATTTGATTAACTACAGTTGCAATGGATTTTTTAAAATGTGATAAGTGATAGTACAAAAAACCACTTCATTTAAAATTTTAAATTATAGCATGTGAAATGAGCAATCTCAAATTAATTAAAATACCACTAATTTTTTAAAAAGTTATACAATCTCTCCTAATATGATATTTAAGTATCAATTATTTTCTTTTAAATGTTTTATTGTTTATGGATACATAATAGTTGTATATATTTAGAGGATACATGTAGTATTTTGATACAAGCATACATTGTGCAATGATCAAGTCTGGGTAACTTGTATTTCCATCATCACAAACATTGATCATTTATTTGTGTTGGAAACATTCCAAATGTTCTATTTTAGTTATTCTGAAATATAAAACAAACTATTGTTAACTATACATGCTCTGTTGGACTATCAAACACTAGAATGTGTTCTTTCTAACTACATTTTGTACTCATTATCCAAACACTCATTACCCTTTACCACTTCAAATATTTTCTTCTAAAAAAGGAAAAGCATAACTAAGAAAGCAAAGGATATATTTAACTTCCTCAGCTATAACTTATAATTCTTTACATATTGCTTTTTATCAAGTATATAGAGAAATATAAAGCCTTAAATATTATGCAATTAGGGTTTGTTCATGCAATAAATTTGAAAAAAGCAAAACTGACTTTTGTCAGATAGTTTTAAATTACTATTTCACTATTTCTGAACTGTCATTCTACCCAAATTAGTACAATTTATAGATATTTTATTGGTTTTTTGAAATATATCAAGGTGATTTTTTTTCTTGTTAATACTTTCAAAAGTAGGAAGGTAGAGAAGGGTCTGATTGTTTAAGGGAATATCTAGTTATAAACTATCTATATACACTACATATATTTTAAACAGAAGTAAATGATCATTGGAGGAGGATTTAAGAAACTAGATTCTCAGCAATCATGGGTTTGTGATTTTGGACAAGCATCCGTTTTTTTATTTGTTTCTTCTGTTAAAGTAAGTAACTAGGACTAGACCACTCAATCTCTTTATAGTTCCAAGACTCTGTATCTGTTACACTTATCATAAATGAATGACTGTATCACTTACAAATGATGCTTTTGTTGTGCTTCTCTTCTACCTTCACCCCCACTCCTAAGGTAACCTAAAGTTTAATTCTTCTCAAGTGATCAATCGCTCTAAATTTAGTTCTTTCACATGTGAATTTTTCTGCTGTCTCTAAATACTTTTTAACAAAATTTGCATTTTGTATTTGTGGCCTAATTCTAAATGTTCCCATTCCAAATATGAACAATGAGGAGGTATATACCTCTACTTTTCACTGCATTATAATATTTGACTTTATAAGTATTACAAATGAATCTGAAGGTCTTATGGTAATTATAACACAAATCTGCAGTTCAAAAAGAATAAATAAAACTAAATTAAAAGACTTTAATGCCAAAGAAGAAAATTGCAGAAGAATAAAATTCTGTGGGTCAAAGATTCAATGTTAGAAATAATATTTCACTAATGTGTGTGGAGGGTGGTGTTATATGTGAGAAGGCAGTTTGATGTGCATGCCTATAGATATCTAGACTTAATTATTTGGTTGCAGTCAGTAAGGGACAATACCTTAAGATAAAAGCTAGTGAATGCTTCTGGCAAAAAAGAAAAAAAATGTCATGTAGGGTCAAAAAGTTTAAATATCTTCCTGGTTCTATGAAGGCATAGTCATTTTATTTTTAAGTGTTTACATATCAATTTATTTTGAATATTTTGAGTAAAAACTGTAATATTTTATCAAATATACACATAATGTGCATTTTCATGAAAACATTTTTAAAATGAACATTGAATCAATTATAAAACCCTGCTCTAAATCAGGTGTCAGTGATTCATATCACCTATATGCAACACAAATATAAATTTTGCCATGTGTAAAGGGACATACAATAAATCTTGACATGTTATTAATAATGAGTGTTTCCATTGACCATATTTAACTTATAAAATTACATGATTTTTTAAACTGATGCATTTTAGTCACAAGCATGTGAAGTTTATTTTATTACAGAGTCAAAATTAAAATAGCTTATGGCTTTTTATACAGGTTAAAAAGATGTTAAGACTGTGTGCTATTTATTGAAATTCCCTCCACTACACGGTGAGTCCCTTAAAGGCAGGGAAAATATTTTCCCATATTATGATTGTATAAATGCATGAGTGAATAAATGTAATACTATTAAATCTGGTCTTTCAACTAAATATATTTTGGTGGGAGAATTTCCTTTATTGATCATGAATTAAGAAGCGTGGGATGACAAAAAAATAAATGCTCAAGGTGAAACTTTTTCATCTGTAAGGTGATATTTACACAGAATAAAACTGCATATGCACTAAAAAATTTAGAAAGCATTAAATGCAGGATCTATAGACAATACTCTAAGTTCTATGCCTTTGTTTTCTTTTGTCTTTCACATGCTAAACAATTTTTATCATTCTTGTTAATTTTTATTACTTTTTTGGTTTGACTCCACTTTTCATTTAATATAACAAATACTTTATAATATAAGAAATGTCTGACAGAAATAAATATTAGGCCAGCAATCAAATCTCCGCTTAGTTTTAAGCTCTGTACACAAGGAAAGCCACTTAGCTTTTGTAACCTTCATTTAAGCAGGTTTAATTTTAAACCACATAGTGGATTATCACTTTGGCATCCTCCATGGCAATTATTTTCTGTTATCTTAAAAATCAATTTGAATTCTAAATTGCATTTTAAAACTTACAGAAATAATATGATTTTGATTGAATGTTACTTAGATTTCATCTTACTTTCATGTTAATCAGCTGAAGTAACTTATTTGAAATTATTTTAATTGCCTATTGTAGCAATCTTATATTCACATATATAAGTAATAGCTTAATTTTCTTTCAAATACCAACTTTTTGTGGATTGGAGTCATTTTTCTTTATTTTTATGTTACAGAATCTTACTGTAACTTGAGAATATATGGTATTAGAAAAGAAAGCAGACTAGGAAGTGGTAGACTTAATGTTGGTGTTGTCTTTATTGTTAGGAAATTAATTATTATAAAGTGTGATAGAAGGAATTCAAGTATTAGTTGCAGATATTTGAAAAGATGACCTGTAAGTAGTTTTTATCACTGGGCTTCTATAAATTAAAGTCGTAAAACATTTCCTCGATTCAAGTTCCTCATTTGAAAATGGAGTTCTTCACTACATAATCTCAAAATTTTAATATTGGCAATTTATGATTGTATTTCATTGCTATGTATAGATAGTGAAAAATCTATAATGTGAAGAAAATTTATCTTGAAACAAAAAAAGACACATTTAATATTAGTAGAACATTTTTTCAACTGAAAATATTTTTACTTTCAGTTTGTATGGGGCTCCCATAGAAGACAGTGGCATTATTTGTAAAACGTTGCTAGAACATCCCAAAGTCCCTTTCATTTTTAACTTAGGTTATATCCTAATACAATAATAAAGAAAAATAAATGCAATATTATTGCTTTGTAATTATATTAGTCTTCCAAGTTTGTAGTATTTATTTTGATAATCAAGTATCTTGGAAGGGGCAGTACCTGCATTATAAATCTGCAATTCAAACAGATATTGATATTTCTTTTGAAAATTAAATAACTTCCCATGAACAAGCAAGTCATTTATACCTTACTGATTTGTTGTTGTTGCTTATTTTTGCTTCATTTTAACTTTCTTTACTGTCCTTTTATTTATTTATTTATTTATTTATTTATTTATTTATTTATTTATTTATTTATGTGAGTCAGGGCCTCATTTTTGTCACACAGGCTGAAGGGCACTGGCACAATAATGGCTCACCACAGCCTCAACCTACTGAGCTCAAAGCAATCTTTCTGCCTTAGCTTCCCAAGCAGCCAGAACTACAAGCGTTCACCATCACACTTGATTAACTTTTTTATTTTTTACTTTTGAGGTCTCGCTATGTGGCCCAGGCTGGTCTCAAACTCCTTGGCTCAAGGAACCTCTCACCTTGGCCTTTTAAAGTGCTAGGATTACAGGTGTGAACCACCACACCTGGCCTAACTTTTAAAATGTACAATAATAATGCCTTTCTCTTCCTCTTTTGTACTGTGTTTGATATAATACTTGGATGTGTAATTCCTATTCTTTTATTTTGAATGAATTAATTAAATCTTATCTTTCACTTTATATTCAACTAATAAATGATACTACTAAAAAATAATTTCCTTTAAACTTTTTGGATACTGAAATTAACTAATGTGTCTGTGTATATTTGGTTTTGGGAATATGGCACATCTCACTGTTAGACTTATTTACATGGGTACCAAAACTAATCAGTCACTGTCTAGGAGATTTACTACTAGTTAAATTACATTAAAACACAGTGTGTTATTTCTGGCTTTTCTCTCACTGGTCTTGGAAGTAACAGAACTGTATTCGAGTCCTATTAGACATGGGACTTGTTGATTAACTTCTCCATTTAGTTCCAAGAGATTCATTCATTTACTTTTAACTATTTAGGAGTAGAATTTGGACCAAAGGAAAGACTATTGTAATAATAATTCCCAATTCTATCCCAACTAAAAGATATTTAGTGGATATAAAAGTTTTTAACTGTTAAGAGAACAGATTTTGTTCTTTTACTTGTTTAAAAGTGTAGGTAGTGGCTGTATGTTATAGGTCTACAAACAGTAAAATAACATTTTTTTTCTACACCCAGTGCTGATTGAACAAAACATTTCTCACAACATATTTAGCATGAAGGCTGCTAACTGATGTCTCCTTACATATAATCATTAGATGAAGAAAAAGATCAAGAAACTATGCTGATCCCAGAGTAAAAACTAGACAATATTCCTGCAATGTCTGCTTTAACATCTTTCATATAAGACTTACTACTAAATTGATATTATGAATTTCTGAGAAAAAATATTGTTTTATAAATGTTTCTGTATCGTAGTTTTAAAAAGTCATCAGTGATATGCTGCAATTAGATCATGTTTCCATAGTATATAAAAAGATATGATAGAAATTTCAGCAAGATACTCTTAAGTGTCTCATAAATCTCAGTGAAAAATTTCTATTTTAAAATATATTAAAAGTAAATAAAGATATACTTTAATTATATATAAATAAATAGAGAAATAATACATATAGAAGTGATAATGACTACCAATTGGTTAGATAATTAGTGGTGTAACCAAATATTTTCTAAAGTGCAGAAAAAAATTATTTGAAGAGACACACATATTAAAGATGTGCAAGATCTCAAATATTTTCAAATACAAATGATGAGATTGAACTAATAAAATGTATTAAGGAACGCTATGTGTCTAGAATTACTTAAAATCTTATTGTACTCTACATTTAAAAATAACTAGAAGTAATGTAGTTCAGAATAACCAATATATTTTTTAAATCTTAAGTTTCTATTTATGCTACCATGCTCATTTGTAGCTAGCACTTAGTCTCACAGATAAAATGTGTAAATATAAAGTGTAGTGCTGCTCAATTTGTAGTTGAAAGAAATTATATAATCACATATTTTACCACTATGCTTTAATTCTATAATAAATTCTAGAAATCAACATATAGCAAGAATCTTCAAATGTTACTTATTTGTATTAGTGCTATTATCATTTATAATATTAAAGTCTCAGAGGCCATTCCAAATAGAGATGTGATATACTAAAAATGTGATATGCTAAAATGTGATATACTAAAAATGTGATATACTAAAAAATGTTTCAACTATTTTGTATTATCTTTTTCACTATGTATAGATGTTTACAAATTAAATGGCTTATTTACCCTGAATTTCTATCTTAAATTTTACTATTTTATTAAAAGTTAGAAATTTAGAAAGTCTCTTTCCCCTCCAGCAAGCCTCAGATCAAAATAACACATTTAGTAGAAATGTATATAAAAGTATATTATGAAAATGTATAAAATTATATTAGAGTATATAAATATATGAATATTTATTCAACATATTTTAAGATACTCCTTTAACAGGCCCTTTTTTCTATTTTACAAAAGAATATCCTTAAGTTACAATATCTCAGTGTTTAAATGAAGTCAATCTAGACTCTACAACTTTGGAATCTTATTTTTTAACCATTTTAGACTAAGAAAGGAGGGTATTTTTTTTTTTCACTTGGAAAACAAGAGTGGTGAGCATGGAAAGAAGACATCAGGTTTCATGTAATCAATTTGTCAATTTTCAACAGTTATTACAAATTGAATTAAGTTTATTACTTTTTATTTAGGAGACAGTGGACAGATTATATAACTGGCAGCAAAATCATTCAATTAATTATTTGATAGAGACTCTAAAATTTGCATATAGTCTTTCTTCCTTCCTAGATATGGAACAAATTCAGGGATCCATAGTACTTGTACAGATACCAGCAGATGCACCCGCAATGCTTGGCGTCACAGGTCTTACAGTTATGGTGTGCTGTAAAATGTCAGGAGTGTATGAAAATTGTGAGATTTTTATATTCTCCTTAGGGATTCTTATAATTGGCATAATAAAATTCAACATATGGAAAGAGTTACCATTGGTATGGTTCACAGATACTTTTCAACGCGTCAAAACTGCCTGCTTTTAATTAAGTTTTTAATTCTTACTTTCTGACAGCTTCAAATTAACAAACTTTTTAAATTGTCTTTGATTCTACAGTTAAATGTTAAGATTCACTCAGTTTATGCATTTTAGGTGCATTTTTATTTTGATATACTATATTCACAGAAATGATTTTGTTTTATTTTATTTATAATTTCTTTTCTCTTTCATCAGTTAACTTTATCATAAATAATTCCAGTATAAAATGTAATGTGAAAAATAAGATTAATATTTTCTTACTCAAGAAAAAATAATTTCACATAGCGTGTTTGTTCTACATTTAATATCAGAGATCACTTATGTACACTATTATGCCTTCTAAAATGAGATTAATTAAGAAAAAAGCAACTTCTTGAATCACAGTGATCAAAGTTAATGACTCTTTTTAGATTATTGGCAGTGGAACATATTCTGCCACTACAAATTTCATTAATGTAGTCAATGACTCTAACGCAAAAAATTAGATTGCTTTAAATTAGATGCTTTTATTATTTAAAAATTAATAATAGAAGTAATCTAATAAGTAATAGCATTTCATCATCCTTGTGATTTAAGATCATTACATTTTACTTAAGTTTTTTTACTAGAGGCCTTCATATATCAGCACCTGCATTTTGTTTGAAACCAATAGTTGGTCTCTGAAAGTTGTGTTTAAGGCAGGGTTGTGCTGCTAAATTTATGACTGTTTAGATGCTGAAGCACTTATGATTACCCATTTATCCTGTCCAGATCCTGTCCCATTTGCCTCTCCAGATTAATTCTCCTCATTCCCATTATTCTGTGTGTAGTTGATCTAACAGACTATTTCATCCTTCCTACATGAATTATGGCACCGCATTAACAAGCACTGGCATCAACTCGAAGCTTGTTTGAAAACCAGAATATAGAACACCACTACAAGCCTATTAAATTAGAGTCTACAGTTTAAAAAGATCCCCTGGTGATTCTTTTGAACAGTTAAACTTTTAAAGCACTAGGCTCTATCAATAGAATTCTTTAACCTTTGGAGAATACCAAGAGGAAGACTAAGGGAAGGAGGGAAGTAAGATCAGAATTTTTATTCTACAGAGTTCCTCACCATTTTATTGATTGGAGTTGTCTAGGATGCTTAAAGGTCACTGGTTCTTTCATATCAGTCTGCAACACACGACTTTGTCTCACATCTCACTCCCTTAATCCCAACAGGCTGGGACTTATACAGTACAACTGTTGCTACCCTAGGTGACACCATGATCCCTGTGGTTCCTTTATATTCATTCATTTAGAAATAGTCCTTAGGTAGGTAAATCGCCCTACAAATTTGTCAATGTTTCCTTGTTTCCAAATGGATCCTAATGGATCAACCACTGGTACATGGAAACCTCTAGAGATTTAATTTAAATAAAGATTCTAGAAACTATATTCAACAATATATCTTAATTTGACTAAAACCACTGTCATGTTTCAAAGGATAATATCTAGGTAGAATTATTGGTGGCTGTTCGCCATCATCTACAACTGGTTGCTAATTTCTTAGAAAATGTTTTGAAAATCTAGACCACAATGGTGTTCTTTTCTAACAATTACAGTCACAAGAAGCACAGAGAATTCACAAAGAGTAGAGTAGAAAAAAATTAAATGACTTAGTTGTATTAAATTTGAAGTGCAACTGAATTAAAAATAAAACTGGCAAGAAAAAATATGGCGAGTTATAGAAATCTGAGATGAATTGATTGTTATTCATTACTTTGGTATAACTTATACATGAGATTGATATAAAGTGATAAATCAAGCTGCATATTCCTGTTTTCAATATTCTATATCAATATTGCATTAAATATTAGACTATATTAAAATAAGGAATATATTTTTTTCCTAAGGAAGTAAGCTTCCTGAGAAACTTAAAAATCTGTGTTAATCATTTCCTCAATTTGTTCATATTTATCTTTACTTTAAGGGATTCTTAGAAATTAGAGTATATTTCCTTCTTGTAAAGGCTCCAGAAAGGGGCAATATCATTTACTGGTGGTGTGTCTAAAGTATTAGGTACTCTGTGCGTACTGTCTTATGCAAATCACAAAATATCCAGGCATAATTACATCCCTCTTTTTACAAATGTGGAAAAAGAGAGAGGCTAAGTGGATTGCCTAAGATCACACATATACATGTTAATATTTAATTCATTTGACTCTGAAACTTCAGTTCTGCATCTATATCATCACCTACAAATAATAGCATTCTAATCACAACTCTGAAGTGTGTATCTTGTGTATCTTAGAAAACCATAATTAAGTGGGATTAGTGTATCCTTTCCTCATTTATTCTTTTTAATACAAAGCTGGTAATATAAAATTTTAAATAATCAACAAAATATAACTGTGTATGTTTTAACTTAAAATGAACTAAAAGCTTCATTAACTGGATTTAATACTGAATAATGACAATGATTATTTGCTGGTAGTGTCAAGTATAACTGCAAGGCTTAAAGCCTTATAATACTTTATTTTAAAAGTGTGAACAGATGAATAAAAATAGTATAACAAAAGCCAACTGCTATATAAAATGCAAATCATCATCTAGTCTTTTCAGTAAAATCATCTTTTGCTACATTCCTTTCTAATGAGAAAGTTTGGAAGGATTGACAAAACTTTTTTTTCCTACCCTAATGTAAGTCTACTCAATAAAAAAAGTTCTAACATTTCTGGGCTCTGAATAAAATTAATCTAAAAATTTCTGTCATTTTAATCTTAGTGTTATGAAGAAATGCCATTTAAAGGCTATTTTAAAGAAAGACCAAGCATCAACAGTAAAAAGCAATAGTCCATGATTTAGAATACAAATGATGCAATTGTGAAGAGAAAAATATCCTATGCAATGCATCCTAAACCTAACACCATGCTGTTTTGCCATATATGAAGGTTCTGCTCTTCCTAAAATTATAAAGATTAATTGTGTGATTTCACTCTGTGCACAGCAGGGCAGCCATATGCTCTAGAAAACTACATGCAAGGAAAGCAGCTTGTTGCAAAAGTGGGTGAAAATGCCCTGAAATAATTCTGAACAAGATAAAAATGTCTCTACATAGGCCCATTTCTTCATACTCCAAAAGGCAGAGGAATCTGCTTTGGCTTCCGTTTTGAGCATAAATAGAAAGTCTAGCCCCTTCAAAATATTTTAACAAGGAAAAAGATTTAAAAGTCATACATCACATTCACTGTGACCATCTCATTCACAGGTAAAATAAGCTCTGGTAATGATTTGGGGAAATCAGCTACATACATACTCTTTCATCTCCAGTCTTTAAAGTTAAGCCTTCCCTTTGGATCAATTCAGTACATATTATCTTTCCTTATTTGCCCAGTCTATTAAAAAAATAAGACATAGTAAATGCTCATATAAATAATATGCTACCAAGATAACTGATTAATGATTACTGGTGAGCATAACAATGTGGAAGAAAATATGATAAAACAGTATTCATAAAATAAGACCATTGTTATGGGATGATAGCTTCAGTTAATGTGAAAAGAAGTAGGTTTCCTTAAAGACCTACTTGAAGAAAACAAGAGCATAGAGTCATCAGAAACTCTTCAAATCTCTACATACATCACACTCAAAAGCATGAATTGAAAGGTAACTTTGGATAAAAATGTTAAAATGATTGCTTGCAGCTCTGTCATTTTTGAGTAAAATAAATTTTCATTACTTAATATTACCATACAAATCCTCAGGCATTCATAATACTTTTGTCTAATACCTTTTAAAAATGCATAAACTTGTTAACAAGTAAGTTCTAACATTTTTTTCTCCCATTTCTTCCTAAAGCAATTTATTTCACAAAATATAAAATAATTTGAAATATAAAAATATATTTACTATTAAGAATGACATTGTTTTGACACTGTTGTGACAGTTTCCCAAACGTAATGAAATACAGTAATGGAATAGAAAATGAGGATGATATTCAATAAGTAATTATGTACTTAAAGAATAAATGGGTACATTTCTGGACATGAATTTTTAAATTGCTACAGATACCAACATTAAACACAACTTCCCATAAAATAATAATTTAATTAGGGAGAAAAGTCAAGAGAACAATGAAAAAAAAATGATAGGATATTGATAAAGCGTACAATAGTCAATATTTGTATGTCATTCCCCACCTCAAATGTTGACAATTTCCTATCTGTTACCTGTATTAACTTTATAAATATTAAAGTTCTCACACCAAAATTGGTAATTAATTAATTAAATGAAAGTAAGTAATCTTATATGAATCATATGTAACCAGATAATCATTTAACAGATAAATTCTATAGACTATTATTATTATTTATTCTTTAAAGATGCCATAAAGATCAATATATTAGTCTCATAAATAAAGGCCTGGAAATTCAAGCAGTAGAATGCAAGTTCACCACTTATATAAAATAAGAAAATAAAGCTTAAATATTCACTCATCATAATTTTCAGTTTGGCATTCAAGTTTTGCATACTTTTTTTTTCACTGTTATACCATAATCTAGCAGTTAGCCTTTCAGAGATTTGAAACACAGTAAGTAAAAAAGAAATTAAAACTTGGTGGGTTTTTGTTATTTGACAACATTTGAAAATAATGTTGATTTCAAGGTGTACCATTTAGGATAAAAATTAAAATTATGATTGAAAGTTTGAGTTGATATGGATTTTATCATTCAACCATTCATTCATTGATTCTTTCAGTAAAATTATAATGAGTGTCAATTGCTCAGCCATTCTTAAGGTTGACAGAGTTAATCACTGTCATTAAAGTAGATCCAGAAAATCCATTTGCCCTGAACTATCCTTTCCACTTACAAATTTTCCACCATTAAAGTCACTCTTAAAAAAAATAAAGTTTATCTTTTACTATATTATCTGAAATAACTTATTAACACAGTGATATTCTACTGGAGAACAAAAGCTCATAGGGAGTAGACAGTGTTGGTCTATGTGCAGCTCTCACTGCATGATAATCATCCTCATATAAATTCTTGCTACTAAGCATATGAGCATAACCCTGAGACTTGTTTGAAATACAGAATCTTGTATCCAACTCCAAACCTATGAAGTCACAATCTACGTTTAAGCAAGACTGCTTTTGAATTGTGTCCACATTGATGTTTGAGAATCACAGTCTAGAGCCTAGATTTCAAGTTAATATCAACCACTAATTACACTTGTGTATGTTTTACTAATTTGTCCGCCTGTTCCTGTTTACTAAGAATTCCTTCTTCAAATTCTTGCTAAGGAGATTTCTTTTAAAAATACATTAGTCAAAGTTACCTCCCTGCTAAAGCTCACCAATGACTTAATTTAAAACTATTTTCCAGGGTGTAAGAGCAAAATGGTCTGTTTCCCACCTATATTTCCCATCTCATCTACCTTACACTCCTCTTTGTGCACTGAATGCACTTCAGGTATACTGATTTTCTTTTTATCAATTAAAATTCAAACTCTTTCTAACTAGCTCTTTTGATATGCTTTCTCCTCTGAGTCCACAGTATAACAAAGCATAAGTCCAAGAGCATGCATGTCCCTTCCTGTTATCTAGGTCTCAGTTTAAATATTAACTCTTCAAAGAAGCCTTTCCTGACCATCCAAAAACTAAAGTAGCAATCCATACATCACATAGCCTGTTTTGGTTTTCTGCACAGCCTTTATTATCATCAGACAACTATTCTTTTACTTTGATCTTGTATTTTTCTCCCCCACTTAAATACATGTTAAATAAATCAGGGTCTACTAAGTTTTGCTTAATAATGTATACTCAACAACTGAAAGACAGCTTGAAACTCTGGGAATATTTGTGAAAGAGAAAGAAAGAAAGAAAGGGAGAAAAGGAAAAAAACAGAAGAAAGAAGTAAATAAAAGGAAATAAAGTAAAATAAAAGAAAGAAAAAAATGGAATGAGGTTAATAACCAAGTGAATAAATGAATGAATAAATGACTAGATATATATTAGAATTTGGAAGTGAACAGAGTAAGAATAACACTCTCATTTGCTGTTATAAATAACAATGTGTGAGATAGAAGTAGGTTTGGACTCCCAAAATGAGAATTAAAATTTAAGGCATATATGTGGGCATTGGGCCCAGAAAAAAAATATGTACATGTGGCTTATTTCACATTTAATAGATTAAGTAGGATGTCAGTCTCTAAATTCCTTGATGGTATAATTGGCTACCTCTATGTTTATTTTTACACTGGCCATAAAATTAAATAATTATAAAAATAAGTACATATCCATTCAACACCAAGAAGAACTATAAGGTGAGGGTAAATATACTAATTAATATACAATATCTCTGGATATAATCATATACATTTAGGATTAGATGGACCAGCAACAGTCATTATTTGGACATTCTTTGATGCTTCAAAGACTTCCAGATACCAGATTTGTTCATTCACCAACATACGCTTGAATGTCTTTGGGAATTCGTTGCTTCCTGAGACATACAATCTATATTTAACAAAACTGATTGTTAGAACTGTCTTCTTTAAAATAAACTACTGTGTATTTTCCTGAGGTTCCATACGCTAAATTCTACAACCTAAGCCAGGGGACGGGCTTAATCTCTCTTACATAAAATAACATATAAAACATTTAAGAACAATTATATCTCATCCTTCCTTACATATACTCATTCTATAGTAATTCTTTCTCTTATAATTGACCTATATTTTTTCCTCTGCAACTTTTCCTTTGGGAATAGAGATCATATTTAATATGCTCTTGAATTCATCACAAGCTTAGTAAAAGATATAATGTTCAATAAATACTAATTCTTGATTACTTGGCAGGTGTATGTCAGTATCCATAATGATATATTTAAGTAACTATCCATAAATTAACTTCTTCATTATGATAATGCTTATGGACATTTTTCAAAAACTGAAGCAACATGTTTAGATTGAAAAATTCATACTCTATTAATGTATTAATAGAAATATTAGTTGCTTGCAAACACTTGATGATATTTAAAATATATTTTACATGTGACCATATAACCTATTAGTGACAGGCACAGTAATGTACCTAAGACAAAGTAGAGTTTTTTTTTTTTTTTTTTTTGAGTTGGAGTCTCACTCTGTCGCCCAGACTGGAGTGCAGTGGCAGCCCCCGGCCATCGCAGCCTCGACCTGCTGAGCTCCAGCAATCCTGCCGCCTCAGCCTTCCAAGTAGCTGGAACTACAGGCACGTGCTACCACACCCGGCTAATTTTTTATTTATTGTAGAGATGAGGTCTCGCCAAGTTGCCCAGGTGGGTCTCGATCCTACGGGCTCAGGTAATCCACTCACCTCAGCCTCCCAAGGCGCGGAATTACAGGCTGAGCCACCAAACCCGGCTGACAAAGTAGAGTTTTGATGTAGTACAGTGTTGAAACAGTTTTTAGGTCAAAGTTGTTACATAATACAGAATCTTAACTTCTGAAATAAATTGGAAATATAATGTGTATATGTGTCTAAAAATTTACTGTTTTCTCATTTTTGTTTACCCATGTAAATGTTCAGATGAGCTTACTTAAAAATATAAATTATGGAAAAAAATTTAAAAAAATTCCTGCTTTTGTATTAAAATTGTTTATTAGAATAAATTCTGAATTAACCATTCTTCCCTCAAAACCAAAAATAAACATTGATCAAGGCACAACTGTGGCAGAGACCGTATGAAAACCTTTTCTCATATTTCTATACTAATATTCATTCATTATTTTATTCATTCAAGATTCATTTAGGTTCTAATGTATGCAAAACAGTATTAAGTGATATTAAGGTAACAGTAACATAAATTGCAAGCACAATTGAGTGTCCTTCCTTAAGAAATTATTGTCATTAAAGATAATATTTGAAGTGTTTTGTTTACACCACAGCAATTTGTTTTAACATCACTTTTCTTGACGATCATAGTAGAATGATATTTCTATTATTATTTTTTCAATATGTGGACAAGTTCTATTGTACTTATTGCTCAAGATCACAAAGCCAAAAACAGAGTGTAAACTCACTTCTCTAGCCCCCAAACTCAGTGTTAATAGTGAGCAATTTGGTTTTATCCTTTCATTGAGAAAAATTTTCTAAGAATTTTTGGCACAGCTATGTTATGTTTAATGCTCACAATTACCCTGATATAATACCATGATATGGTCATAACTATTTTACAAATATAAAAATTGAGCTCTAAATAGTCATGTGACCTGAGCAAGCTCTCACACATACTAGGTGGCAAAAGTGGACTCAGATCTAGGCAATATGGGCAATATAGGCAATGATCATTTTGATGAGCACTGGACACTAATATAGCAAAGTATGGTGTGGTGATAAAATGTAGTTTCAAGATCTAAGCCAACATTCTTTATTAGTATTTTCTTTCTCTTTCAGTTATTTTTATTTCCATGTCTAAAGATTCTTTAAATGGAGAAAATGAGAAATGATTTTCCATTACTGAGAATAAGTACTTAAGAAGATAAGTTAAATTAAATTAGTGATGTTTCGACTATACTACAATAACAAAATGACTTAAAATAGTACCCTATAGTACTGAAAATATCTTTGATAAATTTTTAAGATTTTTCAGATTATTCATTAATTTCACAGTAATTTATAATAAAATAGTTAAAAAGAGTTTATTTCATTTATCATGAATTAACACATAAATTTGAGTCAGCACATACACACCAAGTATCAAATATTGTATGCAATTTCATTTTCATGTTTTGCGCTCATAATAAGATTGATGTCAATTATAAATACTTTAATTGGCCCAGGTTATTAAAACAGATAAATTGGGAACTAGTGATGATAAAGAGAAACTATCAAACAGAAAGTGAATTAAAAAAATGAAAAATAGCATGGACTTGCAGATTTCAAAGGAGCCTATGCTGTAACAATCTTTGTCATATTTATGCTTTAGATTGTAAATAACCTCAGAAATGTAATATCCATAATATTAAATTAATACTTCACAAAAAATTTATTGACTTTGTAGTATTCTAGTGTTTAATTATAAATTTTCTTGATTTTATAAATGTACAAGGGTTATAAGCAAAGCATTTATATTCAGTTTCATTTTGTGAATTTTGAAACAGTAATTCAATAAAAGAAATATATTACTATGGGGTCATAAAAATATGGGTTGTTTTTTAAGAAAACTGATCTTTCCATAACTGACAAAATGGGGTAGTACTGAAATAATTAAAAATTTCATTATACTGTAGAAGCCTTTAAGTAACTTAAGTGAATCTTCTAGCTAGCTAGTGAAATTGTAAATATTTATTCATTAATTTAACTATTTTCTAAATACAACTATAGGTCAAACTGTTTTAGTCACTGAGAATGCAGCATGAATAAGACCCACAAACTACTTAAATCCAGAGTCTAAAATTTACATGAAAAGTGATAGGACTGGTGATTACAAGTGCAAGGAAAGTGCAGTCTACAATGACAGGTTATAAAAGAAGTATCTAACCTTCCCAGAGGTAACCATTTAAGCTAAATTCCAGAAAAGGAATTAAGATGATCTGGTTGAAATGAAAAAAAAAATATTGCTCATCAGAGTGGCTTGAGTAGAAAAGAAAATGGTGTGACTGAAAAATTAAAATATTTAATTGTTTGACAAAAATAATAGAATGATTGTGAGAATTATATGAGATGAATTTGGAAATATGGGCAAAATAAACCAGATCATGCAGGTTCCTGTGGGTCATCACCAAATCTCCACTTTATTCCTAAGGTCACTAAGAAATCACTGAAACCTTTAAAACAGTAGAGTGATATTGTTGGTTATCTATTTAACCAGTTCATTCTGGCTACATTACAGAGAGCTAATAAAATAATTAAGAATTAATTTTTTGAAAAATCTTTAAAAATGAGCAATTGGTTTTGGATAATGTTTAGCAACTGTCAATTTAAAAGCATATTAAATGACTCCCTCTGCATATCCACTGTAACTGCTTTAGTACTCTGATCAGTATTAGTTTTCCAAAATCTTTCTTGTACCACCACAATGTGTTTCTCTATGTCCTCAACTCTACTGCAATCTCTTAAAGAAAGGGAGCATGTATGATTGATCTTTGTTTTTCTTAGTACAGAATCTAGTAGTAAGCAGCATTCTAGGCACATTGGTTGAGCTAAATATATATTTTTTATTAACACTACTTTGATGTCAGCCATTTCCAATTCAGAAATCTGGACCTTTTAGGAATCATGTCTTTGAAGATTGTTTCATGTCTAAAAATAAAGCTATATTTTAAGGGCTATTAAAAACATTAAGCAATAGGCAGAGGATAATAGGCTTCCCTTACTCTTAACATTAATAACCTTTTGCCCATAATGTTAATGTTTTGTGTCTAAAGCATAAAAGATAAGTAGCTAACTGAAATTACTGAATAGGAGGTTACTGAGCAAAAAACACAGGAGCCAATTTTTAATTAAAACAGAGAATTGACATAAGTATGATAATTTAAGTACTGAGCATAATAAAGCATATAAAATTCAAAATTTTTTCCATATAAGATTTTCTATTTAATTTGAACATCAATAGCTGAAGAATATTTTTTTCCAAGAAAATGGCACCACTGAATGCATATTGCATTTAAAATTACTATTTTAGAAATAATATGGGGAAAGGTACAACAGGTATTGGCTCTCAAGTAACACTGGGAGATTATAATAACAACTGAGAAAGTTTGAGTCCTATTTGGGATCTATCAAGGAAATATCCTTGATGCTTAATTAAAATTTACTTGAATATACTTAAGATTTTATATGGAGTCATCTTTAAAGCATGTTATTTAATCTAATAATTGATTATTACCTATGATCTTTCAATCTGAATTATTTTGTTCCAAGTTTTATACCATATTAATTTGTATCTGCAAAGTTCCTTACAACACTTGATAGGAAACTTTAGCCAAAGCAGTATTTGCATTATTAGTTGATTTTTACAATAAACTTGTAAGAAATTGCCCTCCTTCTCTTTGATGGGTGATGAAATGATTTCCAGTTGGTATTTCAATGTTAGTTAGGTCATGCAAGCTTCCAAATAGACTAAAACAACTAAATAAATAAACTAAAACAACTAAATAAATCACTGCTCCTTTATCAACATTTTAATATAATTTTCACTCATTTCTAATTTCTGTTAGTAAGAAAAAATTGTTTACTTGTTTAAGCAAATCATAAATTTTAACATGATCCCTGTCTTCTTATGAGTGGTAATATTCATGGTAAGAAAGTGAATCGAAAAGCGGGGTGAACTTGAATCAATCTTTTTTTTTGAATTGGAGTCTCACTCTGTTGCCCAGACTGGAGTGCAGTGGCCGCTCCTGGCCACCGCAGCCTCGACCTGCTGGGCTCCGGCGATCCTTCCGCCTCAGCCTTCGGAGTAGCCGGAATTACAGGCATGCGCTACCACGCCCGACTGATTTTTTGATTTATTGTAGAGATGAGGTCTCACTGCCCAGGCGGGTCTCGAAACCGCGGGCTCAGGCAATCCACTCACCTCAGCCTCCCAAAGGCGCGGGATTACAGGCTGAGCCTGGCTTGAATCAGTCCTTTAAAGGAGATTACCACAGGCTAAACATTTATTTTAGTATGTCTCATTAAAAAGAATCAAAGTAAGTACTTTTAGTATAAATTCTAACTGAAATGAATTTCTGAGATTTTTTAATGATTTTCAATTAACATGTTAAAATGTCTTGATTTCTCTTCTTATGTGCTGTAAGCACCTAATGATTTTCCATTACTTAAATCATGGTCTGTACAAACCATGTCTAATCACAGTCAGTTTAGAAAATATATTACAATGTGTTGGAAATAAAGTTGATATTTTATACTTGAAATATGTTCAATTAATTAACATTCCCAATGATGCATATGTTGGTATAAATGAAGACTCTATTTTTTACACTACTGTATTTTTTTTCCTAAACTACTCTAAGATGCTCACCACAAAAAGAAACAGAAAAATATGTTTGCTATACTTCCTTATTTGGTAAAAGGTAGACTTATATTAATCGGGTAGAAAATTCACCAATATGTGATTTGGTTTTACAGCATTTTTTCCTCTAATAAAATGAATTTAAAATGTAAGGAATATTTAACTTTTGAAGTCATAATATCACTGTATAACAGTTACCTTTTGAAAATAAGAAATTTTTTCTGTGTAATCATATGTAATCAATAGGTAATTTAGAGATAAAAGAGTAAGCTATATAAATCAATCAGCAGACATAATGTTTCTATTTTCCCAGTCAAATTATCTATTTTCTCAAATGTGAATTAACATTTGTAAAACATGAAAATCTCATACCAACACTGAAAATTACTGCATGATCTGAATCATCTACATAATTACTATTACTTATTATTACAAATGGGCTACTTTAATTTCCTGTTATGTCAACATCATAACTAGTAAGGAATAAGTAGTAGGTATTTAGTACTTATTTTTACTATTCTGTTTATTAATATTTTTTCTTTCTACTCTTACATCTTCCCCCCCCCACCCTTTGCATTGCACTTTGGTTTGCTTTATGTTAATTTATGTACTTTCAAATTATTCCAGTCTTGGCTGCTACTGTCTTCATTTTTCAGCTACTTCGAACTATTTTTGTTCACTTTCTACATCTTGGTTCTCTTTCTGCTATTTCTCTAATGAGAATCATTACCAAAATATAACTTCGGCTGTAACTAAATGGGCACAAGTAAAATAACATCCAATACCTCTATGAGTAACAACTGCAAGCTCTTTAGTTCTTTCTATCTGTTCAGCTTGTCTTGGTCTTCTCCTTGTACTTTGTGTATCTGCTTGATGAGGAGAGAGCCCGTCCTTGGACGTGTTGGGGTCCAGACCTGAATTTCTGAGATTCGTAACTTGCACTCGCTGTTCCTCGGAAAGTCTATGGATGGTGACAGCTGTAACACTGGATACAGTAACATCTGCAGGTGTGCTAGCAACAGCAATAGCACCAGTGGCAGTCCTGTTATGCTCCTCTAACTCACCAGTGGAGGTAGTGTGGGTCAATGTAGAAGAACCTGTGGGACACAGTAGCACTAGATGCTAACTTTTTCTTTTAAATTTTGTTGTTTTTTTTTTCTGATAAGTTTAGTCAATTATATTCTCTTCTATTACCTTAAGGATAATCAACATGAAGAGGCAAAACACAAACACGCCACTAAAATGTGAAGCACACCAGATCTGCAGGTTTATATCAATCAAACTACGGATAGATTTTACACACAAAACACCATTTTCAACTGTATTATATTCAGGGGAACAAGGTACAAGAATAAACCCTTTAAGTGACCCTGAATCAATCTTTTTTTTTTCAATATAGAGATGAATTTTAGAACAAATGCCAGGCGAATGACAGGTTTTGACGGAATGGGTAACTGTGTAACCACACTTTTCTCCAAAGTATGCTTTGAATAGTCTGTGCCATGTCTTTTCATAATTTCTGGAAAAAATAAAATTTTCTGTCTTAAGATAAGAAAGTGAAGAAAGGAGAATTTAAAATCAGAGTCAAAATGAAAACAAAATGATGGGGGAAAATGAAACTCTAAATAACTACTGTATGTAAATGTCTATAGTAACCTCCTTTGCCATAGAGCAGCTAATATGGTAAAATATTCAATATCATGAGCTACATATACCATAAAATTTAGTGGAGTTTTAAAAATTAGTTAATAATTTTAAGTAAAATTTTATATAAAACAATTTTGAACTTATTAAAATTAAACAAAGTATTTAACTTCAAATAGTTTAAAAATTAACTATTAGCATGAAACTTTTATTCATACAGCATAGTTTTAATCATTGATCAAGAAACTCCAAATATTTTATAAGCTTTTCAAGGTATGTAGGTGTGTGCATAATATTACCACATCCTTATTCTCATTAATTTTTTTATAATTTAAAAATATGTATTCAAAGTGTCTACTTAGAGTTTTCTTTTTCCTTTGACTTAAATTTTTTAAAAGGCTGTACTTGGTAGTATATAATACTTATGTAATGAAAACAGTAATCTTATAATAGAAGCATTAAACTGAATGAGGATATATTTAAAAGGATCTTGACAGCTAAAATCCTTAACAAGAAAAGAACGTTATTGCATTTTGGAGCCTTAGCTACTAATTAGGAATTACAGACAGATTCTGGTTAGAAAACTTGAAAACTTCTGAATATTTTTTTTAAAAGCCAATGTTTTAAATTACAAAGTGTATGTATGTTTATTTTTCCAACATTTCAAAATTCTGATGACAATGTTTGATTAGATATTTTAGACAAAATTTCAGTACTTTAACCATTCTGAGATAGGACAATGTAAGGTTGCATCATTTAATATGATTTGAGAATATGCTGCTTTTTTTCCCTCTTGTGCTAGATAGGTGGTTAGTAGGACTAATAATTCTGCTTTCTGCCTTAAACTCAAAAAATGAAGAAAAGAAGTCAAACTTAGAGTCGTTCATTCATAGGCAAACAAAGAAACCCATTTCTGCTACTAATTTTTCCATCCTAAATTGTCATAGTCTATTTGAATTTGATGTCGAAATTTAGGATAATTGAATGATAATTGTATTTTTAGGGGGCCAAAAGTAAATAAAGTATGACAATTATCCAATTATTTAAAATATTTTCAACATATTTGAAGCATCAGTCAAAAAAAGCTGCTGTTGAACATTTATCCAAATTATTTTGTGAATAATCAATTTAGTAAATTAGAGGGTATTAAATTCATGTTGATGAAGCAAATCAGCCTGCAACATTTACCAAGTTTTTATCACATAGTTAAGCAGTAACTATGCTTATGATGCTAACATACAGTAATTGATCTCATGGTAAATCACACAATTGGGAAGTTCATGTGTTCATTACTATGAAATCTAGTCCATATTATTCTCCTGGGAAATTTAATCAAGCCTTCTATTTTTGAGAGACTATATGAAAGCAGTATGAAAAACTAATATTTTAAAATTTTTTATAACTTCATCATAGTTTCCAGGCTTTCAGATTTCATTTGAGTCATTAACTAAATATATGTCAGTAATTGTAAGGTAAAAGTATAAGAAATTCTGAAATGTGTACTCTATTACAAGTCTGAGCATTCCTACTTTTAACAAAGGGCTTAATTTAATTATTATATTCCATCAGAGTCATTATTATTAATCCCAAATAATCACTTGCAATTGAATCAACAATTCTGGTGTAACTATTGAGAACAGACTTACACTGGTTCTCTAATAACTCAAGACCTCCACACCAATTCCAAACACCCATTTTCTTAAAGACCCCAGGTGATAGTTCCAGACCAAATTTGGAAGTTAAAACTGATCTTTGGTCACATTTAGACCCCAGGACTTGCTAGCAATCCCAATTTTAAAATCTTCTGCATTAGGTCTGTACTTCCCACTAATGGTGGTGGTAATTCAGTACTATTCATTTAACCTGAATGCAGGATTGGGATTAATGTTAAAGTAAAGCATTAAAAATACAATTTATTTAACAATTGTCTAACCAGATATGTATTCCTACCAGATAGCTTGCTAACCATTTCTTATATTTCACTTATTTATTGTGTTCATATTATTTCCTCTCCATAGTAAAATGCAAACTCCCAAAGGCTACAATTTTTGTATATTCTATTCATTTACTGAATACCTAGAACCTAGAACAGTCCCTGGCATATAGTAGATGCTTAAGAAATATTCATCAAATGAAAGAATAAATGAATGAATGAATTTAAGAAGGCAAAAAGCATACTCGCAATGATCAAAATAATAAATTTCACAAATAATATGTGATTATGATTTTCTACCGTGGCAAAGTTGCATTTCAAACAGTGACATGAATGAAGAGCACTTCCAAAGCAGGAGAGCAGATAATTTTGTTTTGAACTTTCAAAAACATCACTTTGAAAAAGTGTGGAATTTGAAGATTAGTTGTATAAGTAAAAAATACTTTAAGATTTTTGTTGTTTCCAGATACAGAAGTTACCTCTGTCAGTGTGAAATGAATTAACTAATATTCAAGTTTCTGTAGAGTAAAAAGTGGATATATCTCATGATGTGAGAGAGCAGGAATGCATCTAAATTTAGTTCGGTATGTTTAATACAAATGGTGGATCTATAAATAAATAGCACCAATCTTTTTCCTTGTAAGAGAATGAAATCATCAATAACCATACAGTTGTCATATATCTGTATAACCATTTTATTAAAACTGTAAAACAATTTGGAATACTGATATTGGTACCATTTTAAATTGGCAGTGTATGAAACACAGATTTTCAAATTGTCAAAATGCACCGTATAACAGTTTAAGAACACTCAAAATTTTTGAATACTTAATTGTTTTATGAGGTAATTGCCAGTGTTGGAAAAAGCCTTAGAATTATGTAAAACAACAATTCAATATTAAATATGCATATAGCTATTAAATGTTAAAATAGTATTTTATGTTCTCTGTTAAAAAAATAAGAATGCTGCACAATTATGTAAACATTGTCTTTGAAAGCACAGTTAAATGTATATATTACAAGACATATGACTCAAAAGAAGAAAATGTACATTCAGAAAATTCATTCCTCATTTGAAATCAAATAATGTATATAAAGTGTAATTTATCACAATTAAATTATCCTGTCAGGCTACTTGAGATATATTTAAAAATAAGATGTTCACAATATAAAATGCATATAAAATATGATTTTATTAATATTATTCAGCAAACATTCCCAATATAACAAAAATAAAATGAAATGATATACATATATAAACATGCTTCTATAAATCATAACTATATGTACTCTTTGGAATTATGATAATGGAAAGTAACATATGCTATGTAAATTGGCAAATTCATTTAATAGCAATATATACAATATTAATTTGATTTTTAATTTTTTTAAAGTTAAAATTTGAAGGATTTTTAGTTTTAGCAAAATATGTACCAAATAAGACCTGTGATCATTATTGAATCTGAACATCATTTATTAAACTTTTGTTACTATAGATCATTTTTAAATTTCATGCTATGTTGCTTTGCAATTATTGTTTAACTCATCACAGAAATGAAGAACAATATATGTTCCTAGAGATTTGAATGCGTGATCTAAAATATGTACAATTATATAAGTACATGTAAAAATAACTACATATTCAAATAAGTAGTTTCTAGATACTTGTGTTTAGCATATTATTTTAAGTAAATTAGCTTAATATATTTTGTTCCTTCCTCTAATTTTAGTGTTTCATAGGAAACATTTGAATGGAACAAAAACAATAATGATTTTGTGATATTTTAACATGTAATAAGGAAAAATGCAATAAACGTTTAACATGGAAAATGCAAAACAAATATATATATATATATACACACACACACATACAAATAACACCAAAATAAGTGCAAATGCTATTAATGTTAAAATTGTATTTGAGCCATCATTTAAATATTAAATATTATAAAAATTTTAGTATATATAATTTAATTTTTGTTTTCTATTTTTCTTCTTTCATTAAATATTATTTGCATGAAACTTACAAGAAAGCATGCCGATAAATGAGGATTCCTGCAAACTAATTGAATATAAGGGTGTGAAGTGAAACAAAGACGCTGATTTGTTGCATGTTAAATGTTACAGTTTCCACTAAGCATATGGTAGCTGGAAAATAGCTAAAATACTTTTCATTTTAAATTCCAGTATCCAAAAATCTGTATATCTTAGTATTTAATAATTTAAATTGGTGGATGGGTGCATACTATCAATATTTAAGTTAGAGAAAAGATGAGTAAACAAATAGAAAGTAGCTCTTAAAACTGTAGGATAAATGTGAATGTTTTAACTTTAATCAATTGTTATTTAGTATAAAGTTGTCTATCTGGTTAAAATAATTTTAATCGAAACCTATAAAAAGAATTAGTTTAAAATTTAGCTCTAAATGGTCTTGTAAAGTTTTCATTTTAAATTAAAATGCTGCATTTATGTTGAAACTGCATAAGATTGAGATCTTAAGATATGTTATTTAGTAAATATAATATTTCTTTAATTACAAGATTCGCCTCTAAGAAAAAGCATTTAAGTTTTGCAGGTGGATTTGTTGTCAATTTATCAGGTACAAGTGGTCGTACTGATATTATATGCAAAATGAATGAGTGAGTAAATAAAATATTTGCAATTTAATATAAAACTAATGATAGTAAGATTGTTTAAGTAAATGTAGTGAAACATCTACTAAAATGATATTATAAGTTACTTAATGACTGCAAAAAAAATTAATCAAATTATATACTATTCCAAATTGTTTACATGCAAGATAAGAACCCCAAATTATAAGTTGAAATTTTAATAAATGTGTCAAACAATATGTTTGACAAAAATGTCAAAAATGTGACAAAAAAAACCAAAAATGTGTTAAATAGTTTTTTTCTAAATGAAATACAGAAAACTTTTAGAAAGCATTAAGAAAACTACTTTGTTGGTTCAACCAAGACAAACTTAAATACACATATAAATGTATGAATGTTATACTAAATATCACAGATTTGTCCTAAAAATGAGAAAAGATGGGCATCTCATTCTTAGAATTAAAAATAGAATAAGAGTATGCTAGAAAAACTATTTTGAATGAAGTACTGCAAGACACTTGAAGATAGTGTCTCTCTCACAAATGAACATTTCTTGCTTCACCCAGTTGATTAAGATGAATTTTCAGAGTCAAGCTTCAACATCTTATCACTCTAGTTTTCATCTATTTTGAAAGTCTCTACTATGCCTAAATTTTGGTGTGTATACTGACAAACACACATACCATTTGCAGAAATAAATCTCCACAAAATACAAACTGATCTTTTTTATGTAACTAAGTGTAATTGTCTTTTAAAGTCACAATACTGATAAGTTGAAGACCTACATTTTAAGAGAAGTTTCATGATAGCATTGTTACATTTAACAAGAAGAAGAGAAAAGAATAGAATGCCCATTCCCATCTTTCTTCAACCATCAACCAGGATCCTTCATTTTTAGTTCTCTTTGTTGTCACAGCTCTCATCTCTTAACAAGAGTAGAAGCATCTGTCATTCTGGGTTTCCCCCAAACAAACAAAGTGAAACTTCACACACACTTGTTTTATTTCCTTCCACACAGAATCCTGTGGAATAGCTGCCAGCTCTCAAGAAAGATATTTTTATTTCAAGATATCCTATCAGAAACACTGCACTTTTGAAAGCAGAGACCATGTCTTATACATGATTATCTCCTACATCGTACTGAATATTTCATAAGTGTGTGAGGGAGAAATGATGGAATAAAAAAAGGCTAAATGTACTATTCTTTCTAAAAAATGTCGACATTTTATTTTATATTCACTTAATATTCAATGAGTACTAAATGTATTTTTAGGATGTAGACAAGTAAGAAATTGAATCTGCTCAGATATGTTCAAACATTGCAAAAACATTGCAAAAAATTTTACAATATTACCACATTTTATACTGCATTCAGTAGAGGTATGAAAAGAGAAGAGGAAATATCTAAGAACATGTAAATTACTCCTTCATTTGTGTTTTCTCAAGTGAGGGTAGTGTTTTCCTTTTCTTCTATCTTACAATGCCCTTCTCCAAAAATAATGTGTTTCTTTATATCTCACAATGCCCGTCTCCAAAATGTGTTTTATAATGATAGTATTTGTTATTTTGAAACAGAAGGAAGAGAAGGAAAGAAAATATGTTGGTGGGGTTACCTTTTATACCCACAATGATTGAAAAAAAAATAAGAGAAGTCTTTCTTTATCCTGAGTTTCTCATCATGTCCCTGCATCCTCCCTACATTGCCTTTCTGAATGTATCCTTGTTTATCCTTTTTCTTCCACAATGATTGGCCTTCAAGTTTGGGGAGAAGCCATTATTTTTTTTTTTTACAGATTTTAAGAGTTCTTTTTTTAATGCCTAAAATATAGGTGAAACTGTTTTTATATATGTGATACAATTTAATAAGAGTAATGAAGCTATCCTTACTCCACATCTTCCTTTCTGTATACACCAATGATATTAAAATATTTTATTTAGGGTTTAGTATTTCCCAAAATTATTATCTTATAATCAGACAAATAACTTTCTGGTTGACAGAGCACAATACTAGAGTAATTGCTTAACTATTCAGCTTGAATTAGTTTATTAAAAAGTTTTCTTCTCTGAGAAAAAACACTTGGGACAATTAAAGAGATACATGTTTTGGGGAGAAATGCAAAGCTTACTGCAAGACCATTTAATAATTCTTATTGAGGCATTTGTCATAAGTTGATATCTGATTCCATATGACTGTTATATGATTGGGAGAACTGGATTCATTATTAACAGGTGAGGTATAAGGGAGACGTGGTGGCTAGAAAAGGGCTGACATTCTGTAGGAGAAACTATTATGCTCAAGTAAACTAATATGCTCAAGTAAAGCAGCCTAATAAGAAACTCAGGCCAAAGAAAGTCTTACTCTCCTGCAACATACACTCTTTAGAATGTTTCTTATTCTGTAGCAGCACATTGATTGGTACCAGGAGTTATTTGCTTGAAAATAAACTGCAATCTTGACTTAACATGTTGGAAGGAAAAAGATTTCCTCAGAAATGGTAAGAACTTAAAGAGTTTATCCTCAAAGGCTATCATTAACCTGAAAGGCAAATATATTACATATTGGAGTATTATATATTGCTACATGATTAGATACTTATAATATGTATGTCCCTAGTTCATATTTAGAGATAAACCTTCTTATTTGTTCAAGTAATTATTATGCTAATTTCCTTTTACAAATACTTTTTATTTGAAGGTTATACGTTTAAAAACTTGTCTTTTAACACCGTCAGTTAAAAAAAGGTATGAATCATATAAAAATGATGGCTAAGATTTACATTGTTTATATTTGATTTCAAATGTGCTTTGTTTCTTTAGTGTGATTATGACAACAGGTGATGTTAACATTTAGACATAAAATGTGGAGATCTGACCAATGAAGATCTCAGAGATCATTGATTTTAATGTAACATCTGGGCAACTCTCTTTGACTCTTTCTATTCTGGAAGTAAAATGTTTGATCCACAGGGATCAAAAGGTGAAATTATATGGTTAATTAGAGTTTCTTTCACTCAAATCTTCCCTGGAGAACAGACAGAAACGTTTGTGTTTTAATTACAAAGAAATTCCATTTCATTTAGCGATGAACTATACTTGGAAAGACAGGAAAAAAAATTAGTGAAATATGAGCGAAGACATTAGGCAAACTACATGTGCTTTTACAACTTTGTAACTATGAAAAAAGAAACCCCATCTTGCATTCATTTCAGAACATGCAAACATTATTTACTTAGTGAATATTTAGAATTCTCTATCCTTTCTACAAAAGGAGGATGAGGATCTTTCCACTTTCTCTGTATCAGTATCATTTTAAACACCCTAACTATAAAACGTATTGCATTCCATTTTCCCTCTCTCTCTTCATTGCTATTTCACGAAGACAAACTTAATGACTACTATACTTTAGATCAATAGATAGATGAGAGAGAGAGAGAGAGAGAGAGAGAGAGAGAGAGAGAGAGAGAGAGAGAGAGAGAGAATGAATTAATGAAGTTTCATCCCTGAATTTTCAAGTAAACTGCCTATGGCAGTTTAAAAAAATAATCCAAGCAATGTGTTATGTTTAACATAGGATACACAAAGAACTAGGAAAACACAACTGGGAAAACCCTTAGCTATACTTGCAGAAACCAGGAGGATTTTCTAGTTGAAGAGACTTTGGCAATAATCTTAAAGGATGAGTAGGTTTTGCCTGATACATGAGGAATAAAATAACATTTTAGTCAGAGGTAGCGGCTTAGAAATAGGTGTAGTAGAGGAAAAGGCAATACTTAGGAAACTAAAAATTATTTATCATGGCAGGAATGAACAAAGAGCAATATAATAGTAGGCACAAACCTATAGAGTCATGACATTTCAACTTAACTTGAAAAGATGAGGCATTACTGAAAGATGATAAGCAGGAGACTGATAACTGCAAGACTAGTATTTTAGAAAGATTGTTCTTCCTAAAATATGAACAAGGAATTAAAGAAATATATGGGCTATAGACAAAATAAACATTTAGCAATAGGAATGTTAGATTTAATAAATAAAAATATAGACCACTCAGTTAAATTTGAATGTCAGTTTAACAGCAATTGTTATATCATTTGTTTAATTTTTAGTATAAATATGTTCTTGAGTACTTGAGAAACATTTATTTAAAAAACATCATGTTTAACTGAAATTAAAATTATCTGGAAAACCTAACTTGAAATTAATTTAGATTTGCAAACTGAAGATTTCCTACATACCAAGTAAGTGAAAACTAATAATAAATATTATTGACATAAGTATGGTTTGATGATCCTATGAAAACTTTAGGAGTAACAGAGAATGGTGACAATGCAAGGACATCTAGACAAAAGTAATGTAAGCATCCTTTTATTAAATGAGAAAGAAAAAGAAGACAAGTTGTATATAGTGTTCTGAAGCCTTTTATTCTTTGTGTATTTAAGTTCTACATCCTTCTTTTTAGTATTAAAACCATCTAATCTTGTAGCCCTTTATTTATTATGAAAGTATATGGTCTACATTTGAGGGAAAATGTTTAGTGAAAATTAAATCCATAGATTATTCATATGAAAAAGTCAAATTTTAAAATAATGATTCAATCCATAGAAACTTGAAGTTCTTTCCAGCAAGAACTTATCGTTCTTTGAATTGGATCCAGACACACTTCATGGCAACAAAAATTGAAGTTACTCAGTCTCAAATAATTGAATAACACTTTTTAACCTGTTAGGATTTTTTCCAGGTGATAGAAAACACAAAACAGAAAGCAGAAATTTAATTATCTTGATAGATGATAGATAGATAGGTAGATAGATAGGTAGATAGATAGATAGATAGACAGACAGATGACAGAGAGAGAGATAGAGAGGGTCTCTACAAGTCTCCCTCACCTCCTCTCTCCCATATATGAGACTATTTACCTATGTATATTTACGTATACATCTATATAAATAGATAGAGATAAAAATATAGATGTATATATAAATATACACAGATCTATCAATCATCTATCAAGAAATGCCTAAATTCTGAAAAGGTTTTTCAAGTGAGTGTGTTCTGTTTGATCAGGATCATACACGTTTTATTTGATTTGACTTCAGATAAAAAATATTAATGAAAGCAAAAATATCTTAGTATAGTTTTAAATATTCAAGAGTTTTATATCTACCCTGATAATTTTATATAAATACAGGCAATATTATGAAAGTTCAATCATTTTTGTGAATTATACTTTTAAACTTCATTAGGGTAAGAAAGACATTCCCCAATTGTCTGTGAGAAGATAACTTTATATCTCTTCAAATTTGTCAAAAGAGATTATTAAAACACTACATTGTATTTGACATTCTAGTATGTTTACTTTAAATGATTAAATAACAAAACTGTTTAAACAAAAATGGCATTAAGAGCAATCAACATTTAGGGAGCACTTAGCATGTGCCAGATATAGCCCTAATTAATTCATTTAATTCTCAAAAGTGCCCTATGGGCCAAGGATAGTAAAGCTCAGAGCTGCTTCACGACATACACTAGTCTGGCAAAATCAGAATATAGACTCAAATTATGTAATCCACAAACCATGATCTTAACTCCTATGAAATCAGTACCTCTACTTAGTCCCTCCAATAAATACAGCATGTAACCACTTGTGTCTGATCAACATGTTAGTTATTTATGTTTTCGTTGTATTTCTTTTCCATCACTCATTCCTCAACACAGGCCCAATAGCTTCAAGGTTCCTTCTACAATTCCTTTGTCTCGGGGGAGGATTCTTTAGCAGAGCTAAAAGGAAAATTTGCTTTCTGTAGATTTTCTCCCAAGCTTTTGTTTTCTAACAGGTTAGGCCTCTTCAGAGGATTACTTCAAGTAAAGAGAGGTATGCAATGACTGGGGTAGATAATGGGATTTGGGGAGACAATAAAGATGATGTACACACACTCTCTACTGCATCAAAGAAAAGTGGAAGGTCCAGGAAACTAGATTCTCACTTTTGGCTAAGATTTTCTCACTCAGGCTTTCATTTTGGAAAGCACAAGAACATCTGCCTTCACAGAAAAAGTGACTTTGGAAGACAGTGTGGCGATTTCTGAAAGAACTAGAAATTGACCTTCCATATGACCCAGCAATCCCCTTATTGGGAATATACTCCGAGGAACTCAAGTCATTCTACCAAAAAGATACCTGCACATGCATGTTTGTTGCAGCTCTATTCACAAGAGCAAAAACATGGAACCAACAGTGCTTCCCATCGAGGTTGGACTGGATTAAAAAAATGTGGTACATATAAACAATGGAATATTATGAAGCCATAAAGGAGGACAACATGGATTTTGCAGCAACTTGGATGGATTGATTTAGAGTCGATCATACTCAGTGATCTATCACAGAAACAAAGAACAGAGTACCATATTTCTCACTCATAAGTGGACCTTGAACAATTATCATAACACTGTAAGAAAGGTATTGGCAGTAGTGGGAAAATGCTCGGGGATGGGGAGTGGGATTGGCAGTTGAGAGAAACTGCCAGAGAAGGACCAGGGGCACACCTCTTCAACAAGGGTATCTGCATAATGAACATTTGCATACTACACCCTGAATTGTACCCCACATCTTTAAAATAAAAATAAATAAATAAATGAATATCTTCATGGAAAAAAAAAATATGGGTTTTTTAATGAAAGTCTTTCTCCCTGTTGTCTAGGTACTACAAAGGTCTCTGAATTCTTCTGCCAATAAGGTAAGAAGAAGCTGCCACGTGCTTCTTCTACCCTCACCCCACTATGACCTAGATAGAATTTTCCTCCTGTCAAGTATAATAGAAGCTCTCAAATATATTTGAATTTAAAAGAATGAAGTAACATTTTCTGCCCCCCATATCTGTGAATTAAATTTTATACCTGTTTAATATATGGATATATTAAAATGCACAAAACAGCCCAATAGCTTGTCTTTTTTTAAAAGTAATTTAATTTCAGCATGACATATGATACTTTTGTGTTCTTATTATTTTCTCTTTTAACAATTTGAGTTTTACTCTCAAAAAACATTTCTTAGTAAATTATCTTAGTAAATTATCTTAGTTTCACTTATCTTTAAAAATTATCAGCCAGGTTCGGTGTCTCAGCCTGTAACCCCGCGCCTTTGGGAGGCTGAGGTGAGTGGATTGCCTGAGCCCGCGGGTTCGAGACCCGCCTGGGCAGCGAGACCTCATCTCTACAATAAATCAAAAAATCAGCCGGGCGTGGTAGCACATGCCTGTAATTCCGGCTACTTGGAAGGCTGAGGCGGAAGGATCGCCGGAGTCCAGCAGGTCGAGGCTGCGGTGGCCAGGAGCGGCCACTGCACTCCAGTCTGGGCGATAGAGTGAGACTCCAACTCAAAAAAAATAAATAAATAAAATAAAAAAAAAATAAATAAAAATAAAAATTATCTCCTGTTCAATAGTTATAAGATTCATATATATATATATATATATATATATTTTTTTTTTTTTTTTTTTTTTTTTTTGAGCTGGAGTTTCACTCTGTCGCCAGACTGGAGTGCAGTGGCCGCTCCCGGCCACCGCAGCCTCAACCTGCTGGGGTCCGCAGCCTCTACCTGCTGGGCTCCGGCGATCCTTCCGCTCAGCCTTCCACGTAGCTGGAACTACAGGCGCGCGCTACCACACCCAGCTAACTTTTTTTGGATTGATTGTAGAAATGAGGTCTCACCAAGTTGGCCAGGTGGGTCTCGAACCCCGAGGGTTCAGGCAATCCACTCACCTCAGCCTCCCAAAGCGTGGGATTACAGGCTGAGTCACCAAGCCCGGCTCATAAGATTCATATTATCCTCTCTTAGACTTTTTACCATATTGCTAATTTGGATTCTTTTTTTCCACCTTTTTTCATGGATAGAGTTTCTGTAAATTTCAGGTTTCTAGCTGTTACAAGCATGGGTTTCTCCAGTTTTCATATATTTCTTGGAAGCAATTTTCTTTTTTCTCAGTCATATATCATATGTATTGCTCATGGAGAATGGATGCTTTACTATGAGAATTTTTGTACCAAAGACTCAGTAATACTTCAGTCCTCAGCAACTACTCCCCACTGACTCAAGGTCCTAATTATCATAGCCTAAAAATTATTGATTACTTACCTCATGCAATTTCCATAACAAACACTTTATATTTAACCATCATAATGACTACGGGCAGCAGATACTACGATAATTTATATAGTTGAGGGTATATAACTTAATTTAAGTCATTCATTCATGGTTTATTCAAGTCTTTATGCCTTAGGTCATTCATTCATTCATCCGGGTATTTAGGCAACAATAATTTATTGAGTGCTTACTCCATGCCAGACATTGGATCCTAAGGGAAGCAGTGCAGACAGTGTGTTTCCTAAGACACATTACATTCAAATGGGAGACAAAGAATAAACAGATTAATATAAGAGCAGATAATTAAACAAAAAGTGACTTTTGAGCTAAAATCTTAATAACATGAAAGAGTGGTACATAAAACAAAAAAGACCTGATATCTGGCACTTTTATTCAGACTGTCAGATTCCATAGACTGTTTTCTTAATCTTGATGACATACTAATTCCTATTCAGTTGAGGATTTCACTTTATCACTCTATAATTATGTTCCACAGTCTCTTGTGCTTTATGTTTCTATGAAATAGTATTTTTAGTCAACATCGTATTTTATGCTGAGAATAAAATTTACATAGCTAAATACCATGTTTCAGAAATAAAAATTAAGTTGATAGCAATAGCATCACTAAGTTTCTTTCATTCAGTAAATACATATATACTTAGTTTCTACTCTTTACTAGTCATTGTTGCATGCTAGAACAGGATGTGAAAAAGGAGATAATATGAGCAGGGAGAGAAATAATTAAACAAAAAATAGCAAAATATGTTTGATTTTCATTGGTATGTTAGATTAAATATGATGATAAATTCTTAATAACTCTTGAAATCAAGAGGTAGAGTTTATTTCAGGTGACTTTGCAGCTTTCACCTTGGCTCTCTTGGAATGTTTCCCTCAGATTGTCACATAAGGAAGTACGTCTAGGCTGCTAGAAGATAAGCGGGTCAAGGAGGAAAGATTAAACAATCTCACCGACAGTACTATGAATGAGGCCATATTGGACACACACAAGCACGCACACACACACACACACACACACACACACACATAAAATTTGGAAATCTATTTTAAAAATAGACTACATCCCTTTTACAGTAAGAAATGCATGATAATTTAAAAAAATCAGCTTGACAATTGTTCATCAGCACTCCTATTTATTTCTATTTTATTTTATTTTAAAGATGTGGGGTACAATTCAGGGTTAGGTATACAAATGTTCATTATGCAGGTACCCTTGTTGATGAGGTGTGCCCCTCCCTCCCCTGGCAGTTTCCCTCAACGGCCAATTCACCCCCCCCTTCCCCTGGCAATTTCCCACCACTGCCAATTTCTTTCTTATAGTATTATGATGATTGTTCAAGATTAGCTTATGAATTGTTAATCAGCACTTCTAATCACCATGAAATAACTAATATATCACTGCATTAATTTAATTATAGTGCTAAGTAAAGAAAATTGATATTTTAGTCAGCATCTGAGGCCCTATAATGAGTAAAGTTTGATTAAACATTTTTGAAATAGTAAAAAAAAAAAGTTAGCAGATCATCATAGTCTTCCAGGAAATTGCAGAAAGTTATCACTAGGTTAGACAATGTTTAAGGTCCATAGTAGCTCTATAAATCTATAAGAATAAAGAATTTCTTTAATTTAATAAAACATTTATTTTAATCAATTGCATTTCTTTCTTCCTTCATCCTTCTTTCCCCTCTTTTTCTTCTTTCTTTTTCTCTTTTTTTCTCTTTCCTCCTTTCCTTTTTCCTTCCTTATTTCTTTCCTTCCTACCTTCCTTCCTTCCTTCCTTCCTTCCTTCCCTCCTTCCTTCCTTCCTTCCTTTCTTTTCTTTCTCTTCTCTTTTTTTTTCTTTCTTTTTTCCTATAAATGGTATTAATTGTTAAATATATTCCAGTAATTTCTCTGGATACTAAAATGATCAAATAAACAAGTAAAAAAATGCACAGTAATTTCACTAAATATTAGTGCATGAAGCCACAAATAGGAGTCAGTAATAGTGAGTACCTGAATTGTTGGGAATAGTCTAATTCATCATTTCTAAGAAGAGGATATTTGTGCCCATTCCTGAAGCGTACGTAAAACTATCTGTCATGGGAAGATTTGAGGGCATGAATTTCTACTCAGAATGAACAGTGAACCTAAAAGATCTAAGGCAGAAAAAAGCATAGTATGTCTAAGAAAGTAATGACAGAATGTTACGTATTAGAAAATTTTGGGCTTGTAGACTATTATAAGAAGTTTGGATTTTATTTTTTTAATTTGTTTTAAGCCAGCAGTGAAGAGAAAAGACCTCATTTAAATGTAAAACAAATCACTTCAACGTTAATGGATAGTGTGTTTGTGTGCCTGTGTGTGTGTATGTGTGTTTAGGGAGTTGATGATTGTGGTAGTTTACTGCTATGATGAAAAATATGTGCCACAGTGGCATGTGGGGAAAAAAAAAATGAAGCTGGTTTCCTGGCCCTTCTCCCCACGAGAGCATCGCACAGACGAAAAAGTTCGAAAATCGCTATTATGGTGCTTCTGCACTGGAATGCACATTTGCAAAGGCTGAAAAAGCAAATACATCAGATCAGAGATTCCATATTAAGAGCCAAGAGCAGGATCCATGCAGAATGAGGAACTGCCTGGGATGCTACAGAAAGCATAATGAGTACTGAGATTTAAAAAATATCCAAATGGCTAATTGAAACCAATGTTCCAAATAAATAACAGACCAAGTGACGGGAATGCTAAAAGCTGAGAAGCACAGTCCCTGAAAGAAACAGATGCTGTGAGCAGCAGGGAGATACCAGCGCAACTGGCACAAATGTGACTGTGAATAATACTCTTGCATGACCCTTAAAACCTATCATACATGCTTGAAAAGTATATCCAAGGCAATCAGAAAATTTTCATTTCTAAAGTTTTAAGGAACAAGAAGGATGCCAAGACTAAAATGGGACCTAAAAATAGGATGAGATTATGGCATTCTACAGAGTGACATGTGTTGTATTAATTCTTGAATTAAGAAAAGAGACTAATTTATCTAATGAAAGGCATGCATTATTGTTGTTTGATGATTCATTTAATAAATATGTATTGAGTGCCTATTATGTGTTTGGATATACTTTTCCAGAGTGTATAATACTCTTATGCTGAAGATATGAAAGTAAAAACAAAATAAAGGATCCTTTCAGCAGAGTGAATAAGCAACCTGCAGAATGGGAGAAAATATTTGCAAACTATACAAAGGACTAATATTCATAATCGATATGGAATTCAAACAAACCAGCAAGAAAAAAAAAATAATCCCATGAAAAAAATCGCAACTGACATGAACAGACATCTCTCAGAAGATATATAAATGACCAGCAAACATATAAAAAAAGTTCAACATCACTAATTACCTGGGAAATTCAAATTAAAACAAGACCACCTTACCCTAATCAGAATGACCATTATTAAAAAAGCCCAAAAGCAATAGATGGCATGGATGAGGAAAATGGAATGATTATACAGGGTTGGTGGGAATGTAAATTAGTGCAGCCTCCATGGCGTTTTCTCAAAGAACTAAGAGAAGATCTGCCATTCAATCCAGCAATCCCACCACTGGGTATCTACCTAAAGGAAAAGAAGCCATTATACAAAGAAGACACTAGTATTTGTATATGTTTATTGCAGCACAATTCACAGTGGCAAAGATGTGAAATCAACCTAAGTACCGATCAACCACTCAATGGATAAAACACACACACACACACACACACACACACACACACACACACACACACACACAAAGGGGGGAACCCCTCAACAAAAACATAATTATGGGCAACCCCCCTCAAGTCCCCTCCCACTGTTGGAGCTTTTCTGTCCTCGCAGTAAATTCTGCTTTCTCAAAAAAAAAATATATTTTTTGGAGGGTGGGTCCCTGATAGTACAGACATCCCCCACTAGGTAAGTGTTCTAGGAACCCACTGGCATCAGTAGACCAGCTAGCACTGTTGTAAAAGGCTCCATTTTGCTTCAGTGAATTTTTCTGGAGATTCTTTCAACACATTAGACCACTTCATGATGGATGATTTATAGGAACAACCTGCCTACACTATATTGAGTGTTCAGCAGTTTTTGACCAAAAATAGTATGATACCCATGCTCATCCTCCTCCATATTCAACCGATCTTGCTCCAGTGACTTTTTTGTTTCCCTGATTTAAAAAAAAAATCTCAGAGAGAAACATTTTGCCTAGGTGGAAGAGGTGAAACAAACAAACAAACAAACAAAATACAAAAGCAGCACTAAAAAGTATCAAAATTGATGAGTTCAAAAACTCTTTTGGCTGCAGAAAAAACATCTCATTAGGTATATTAGACAGTGAGTACTTCAAAGGTGACTGAAGTTTAAACATGTAAGAATAAATACACAATTAAAAAAATAAACACATACCAATGTTTAGGGACCTACCCTCCATATATGTATACACACATACAAACATACACATGCACATGCACGTGCCCATCATGGAATACTATTCAGACATATATTTAAAAAAGAACAAATCATGTATTTTGCAGCGGCTTGGATGGAATTGGAGGTATTTATCCAAGTGAAATAACTCAGGAATGAAAAACCAAACATTGCATTACTCACTTATAAGTGGGAGTGAAGCTATGGATATACAAAGGTGTATAGAATGGTAAAATGGTCACTGGACACTGTGGTAGGAGGAGGTGGGAGAGGGGTGAGGGATGAAAAAATTACACGTCAGATAAAATGTATGCTAGTTGGGGTGATGGGTATATTTAAAGTCCAGACTTCTTCACTGCTATGCAATTCATCCATATATCCAAAATCCACTTGTACATACCTAAAGCTATTGAAATTACTCATATACATATATATTAAACATATATATAATCTTATAATTTTCTACAAACATCCATTTTGAGTGATGACATATGTACAGTAAAAATACGTCTAAAATGTAGGAAAAAGATCATATTTTAGAGGGGGTACAGATACAATAAACCAATAAATTAACAAAGAAAGAAAATAATCCAAAAGTGAACTGAAAAAATTTAAAAAGTGGCATAATAGAGAGTGACTTCTACCTGACCAATGAAGGGCTCTTTGAGAAAAGTGCTATTCAATTCCAAAAAGACATAAAGAAGCCCATCACATGAAGGCTGGAGAAAAAGAAAAAATTCCAGAGAGAAGCTCAATGTTGCTGAACCTCAGGCAGAGAGAAAGGTAGGGATAAGTTTAGTGATACATATAGGGGTTAATAAGGTAGAGGCAAATAGTCAACTGTATAAAAAGTTTTATTATTAATATATTAGGAATTTATGGTGAGATTTTGAGCCTGACCTGTTTTGTTTTTTAAAAAAATCACTTTACTATTGTGTAGAGGATGTGTTACAGTAAGACAGGAGAGTCAGGGAACACAACAGGGAAAAGGCTAGTGTAGTAATACAAGATAGAGAAAATGTTTTTTGTTTATTATAGAAAATGTGTCAACTTAACAGGCAAATCAATGATTATAGCATGATTAAAACTAAAAAAAATTAGACATATTTTAATTGATTTCTTCCAAATATCAATTATAGTTGCACAATTGTACTGTTTATGCTTATCAAGAATGTTTGAAAAGCAAACAGCCTGCATATATGAATCAATGTCCTATATTTTCATTAGACATGTCCATCTCAATGAACATATACACAGCTACTAGCAGAAACAAGACTGTGGTGAACAATAACTTGATGCAAAATACAATAAAACAGGAAAGAACTACCAGTGTACGTCATTATTATTACTCGAATGAAAATAATAAACACAATAAAGAAGGTATACAATGCTATTTTGTTAATTTTTTTCATGAAAAATAATCAAACAGAAAATTTGCTATATACATTCCCAATGTGTCTACAGTAGCAAGATACTGTGACAGATGCTTTCAAAAATACCTTAGTAGTACAATGCTCTGGGAAGTTCATGGATTTGGATCCAAGTTAAAAACAATGCTCATTGTTCTACACTGCACTTACATCCTACAACTTAATATTCATCCCCTCACATTACAATGCACTTCAGTGTATGTACATCAGTGTGTATCAGAACCATATTTACTTATAAATTGGAATACATGTACCAGCAACTGAGTTCATTTCCTCTCAAATGGTGAGAAATATTGACTCTGCCAATTAAAACTTATAGAAATATATGTCATCTGTATAAATATCTTTTATTCTGATATTTGAAAAGAGGCAACTAACTGTAAGAGTCTGAAAATACATAAATATAATCAATATAAAATATTCTATGAATAAATTTATTAATAAATTAATAAATAAAAATAAAAAAGTAGTCATTCTTTAAAAGATATCTTCTAGATTCATAATTCTCAAGGCAATATTCTCTGTCTGAAGAGGACTATAAAAGTTAACATGGCATCGATTTTACTTTAAGGGAGATATAGAATATATACAAAATAGCTACAATTAAGGGCAGAATGGGAAAAAAGAAAGATCATATTTGAATTACTACACAAGAAAAAATATTAAAAAGATTGCATTTGAGTAATGTAGACAACTTTGAAGGAACCAATTGTATAAAGATGAGGAAGTATGGAAACACACACACACACACAATGACAGCAATTTCATTTTAGTGTGCTGTGTGACTAATTAGCAAAGGAAAATGTCTAAAGGGTAGCTTTGAAGATTCCAAACAGAAGCAGACTTCTGTTGCTCTCTGGCTGCCTAGAAAGCACAGTTCTAGTATTAGATATTTTTTTGAAGGATTTTAACCTTTCACATCTTTTAACTTTTATCTCTAATTTCCAGTGCTAAGTCTTAGTTGGAGGTGTGATGAATATTTAATCTAAAATTTACATTATGATATATTAAGTAACTGAAGAGCTTAAATATTTAAGTTCTAAATAATTAAAAGTCCTTAAATAAAAAACTAAAGTAACGAGTATAACCATGTCTTAGAACTTGATTTTAAAAAATCATTTAGTAAAATCACAAAGATGTCAGTAAAATGAAAATGAGAATCCTTGTCTCTAGTTTTCACAATATAACAAATAATAATATTGGTTTCTGACGGAACTCATGCATAACTTTGGTCCTATTTTACCTTTAATTGCACTGGGTAAGAGCATGGACTGTGATGATGTCACACAGGCAGGGCTATAATTCCTTACTCTAGAGTTTTTCTAGAGGAAAATTTCAGGAAATTGATTAATATCTATGAATGCTGTAACTCTTAATTTGGAAAATAAAGAGAAGACACCACATCATATACTGTAATGATAAAATGAAATATAAAGGATAAAATATTTGGAACACTGCCAGGCACGTAATCACTGTTTAGTGATAATGGCAAAAACAGAAAGTTAACAGAGACTACTTATTAAAGGCGTTTGGAAAAGAACAAAAGTATTTTCTTATTTGGCAAATTAGATTCCAGCTCTTCAATAAACTCTTCACACAGTTATAATTTTATTAACTAAAAACTCAATTTATAAATTAAGTATTCTTAAGCCTCTGATTCAACCACAAAGTAGTCAGTCAATGTATTCAAAGTTCTAATGTAAGCAGTGATTCAGGATTCCTTAGTAGATACTTGTTTTTCCCATGCAACTGACTCTATAAAATTTAGTTGTGTAAATATTTGATGTATGAATAATAGTTAATAAACAGGAAGCATGTAATTATTGACTAGAAAGTTTAAAGTTGTCAGAATAATTACATCATAAGAGTAAAATATAAATAAAGATGATAATTTGATTGTAAAATGGACATTACAACTGCATTTTTATTTAATTTTATATGTTATCATCAGAAGCTAAAATATTAATTAATTGAAGATTTGTACAGATTTGACAGTTTGCTTCCTATATTGAAGTTCTCTTACCATTCTGGTGATCACAAAATGGTGAACAACCAATATCGATGCTAAAATTTATTTCCCAAATCTGTCTTTTATTAACATTATCCTATTCCCATAAAAATTTTAAGTGAAATATGTAGTGAATTATAACATACAATTTGGTATAAGAAGATTTAAATTCAAAATTTATCTGCTTGCATCTTTGTTTTATTCAGGATTTATTTCCTAGTTTTCTTACATATTGCTTTTCTTTGGTTCCTACTCATGTTGGTCAGCATTGGATTATTTCCCTTTATCATTCTGCAAAATGATTTTATAAATTAAATTATTTTAATTTTTTATGATGTTGAAATGGGTAACTCTTCCCTAATTGAAAAAAAATAGCCTTGGATTTAGCTATCATTCTTTGAGAATAATGTAAATAAAGAAGCATGACTTTATTGGACATTATTCAGTAAACATATATTTTCTTTTTCCTTTTCATTACCCTGAAATACTTATCCTTCCATTTACCAAAAACAAACTCATAAAGAAACAAAAGTAATCTACCCACTTGTGCTCTAGATCACATCCTGTGGCACCTCTGGGACTTTGGTGTTATGTTATCTTATTTTCTTTCCTGCATCATCAATTTATCTTATTCTCTATGGTCATTCACATCACTACATAAATATGTTCTCAATCTCTAAGGTTAAAAAACAAAAATGAAGTAAAAGCATCTTCTAATCCTAAATTTCTCTTTTAAACATCTTCACATTTCTATCTTTCCTCTTAGTAAATTTCTTGAAAGCATTGTCTCCACAACCTATTTGCATTCCCTCACTTCACAATTACACCTCAAACAAATTTGTTGAGGATTTTGCCCAATTTTATCACTGAAATAAACTTCTATATCCTCAACTTACTCATTTGACAAAATATATCTTGAGAACCTACTATATGCTTGGATCTTTCTAAACACCCAGCAAACAGCAGTGGACAAAATAATCAAATATCTCTGCCTGTAAGAAGTTTATATTGAAAAGATGAGCAGCACTGTTAAGAAAAATTATTCAAAAGAAGGGGCTTATGAACAACATGAAAGATATGCAATTTCAAATAGGGTAGTTTGGAAGATCTCACTAAGAAATTGATATTTAAGCAAAGATATGAAATGTATCAGAGATTGAGCCACACAAACATGTGATTGAAGAAGTTTCTAGATAGAAGGTATAGCAGGTGCAAAAGTTCTATGATAGGTACCAGTGAGACATTCTGGAAACCAGCCAGGATGTCACGGTGACTAAAGAAAGACTGAGGAGGATAGGTATGAGGTCAAAGAGGTACATTAATCATGTAAGTAAATTAGACAAGATTTTGCTCAGTGCGATGGAACCACTGGAGGGTTCTGAGCTGAGGAATGGCACTATATGATTTAGGTTTTAAAAATAATACTTTTTATCATTTTTTATTGTTAATAGAATATGAGAGGTCAAGGATGTGAGCAGAGAGACCCTTTTTAGGAAGAACATGCAATGATCCAGGCAAGAGAAGATGGTGGCTGGGAACTGATGAGTTTCAGTGGAGGTGGTAGGAAGTCTATTATGAAAGGCACAGCGGAGCAGAACTTGCTAAAATGAGATGTGAGAAAAAGTGAAATGGTAAGGGTGGTTTTAAAGATTTGTTTAGAATAACTGAAAAAAACCCCAAATTGTAAGTTGTTAATATAAAAAAGACTGGAAGGAACAGACTGAGAAAATATCAAGAGTTTAGTTGTGGAGATATTAAATATAAGACTCATTTTGTAAATCTAAGTAGAGATGTTTTACAGTTACTTGCATATGTGAAATTGGAGTTCAGGTTAGAAGACATAAGCTGGAGATAATGTTGGGAATAATCATCATAGAATGATTTAAAACCACAGGACTACATGAGATTACTGGTAGAAACCAGAAAGCAGATCAGTAATCTGAGGAGAAAATGGCAAAGGAGACTGATAAGAAATCACCAGACAGCAGGGAAAAAGCATGGTAGTCTTCCAGAAGACAAATTCAGAATGTGTTTCAAGAGAGAGGGAAAAATCAAGGTACCACATTCTATTAAGATGTTGCAGAATACAGGGACTGAGAAATGGTGACCTCTGCTGATCATGGGAGTGGAAGCAGTCCAGAAGAGAATGGGAGGAGAGAAGTTGGATATAATGAATTTTAAAAGAAAAGACATTTTTTTAAAACAATCTGGTATAAAGGAGAACAGAAAGGCTTTCAAAGCATGTCAACCACTATCTTCTTCTTTAAACATTCTGTTTACTGGACTTCAAAATCTAATTATCTTCCAGAGTAGAGATAAAGTGGTCTCGCTAACAAAAAGACAACTATGTGATGTAATGCATATGTTAATTAGCCAGATTTAGTAATTACACAATGTATTTATACTTCAAAACATCATGTTATAAATAGTAAATGCATATGATTTTTAATTGTCAATGTAAAAAATAAAACAGAAGTTTAAAAAAACACTGTCTTTCAGTTTACCAATTACTTTAATGATACTTGGTAGATTTATTCCATTTTTTTGTTGATTCCTACTCCTCTATCTAAAATTTAAATACTGAGCTTCCCAGGACTTAATTTTGGGTTGTCTTCCTCTGACTTTATACAAAGTCATTGAGAGAACTCATCAAATCCTGTGGATTTAAATACTGTCTTTATGAACTGAATTCCAATTAGAACTCCATCTTAGAATCCTGAATTCCAGACATAAATAATCATTTCCCTTCTTTTTCACACCTACTTCACATCTACTTGATCATTTCTTGACCACACTGTGCACTAAAGCTCAAACATAACAGTCTTCACAGATAATGTTTTTCCTTTCCTTCTCCCCCATTACTAAACATTTTCTCTTTGTAGCTTTTTACCAAGTTATTCAAACCAGAAATTTCAGGACTGTTCACAGTTTTTTTCTTTTTCATAATACCCAATCAATACCCAATCAATACCCAATCAATCAGTAAATCCTATCAATTTAACTCAAATTTATATTAAATTTGTCTTCACTTCATTTCCACTTCTCAGCCTAATACTTTTTTTTTTTTAACCAGAACAAAGCAAGACATCTTGCTTTCTATTTTTTTTTTTTGTCTCTAACAGTACATTTTCCAGACATTAAAAAAACAAGCCGGGCTCAGTGGCTCAGCCTGTGATCACGCGCCTTGGGAAGCTGAGGTGAGTGGATTGCCTGAGCCCGGGGGTTCGAGACCCGCCTGGGCAACCTTGTGAGACCTCATCTCTACAATAAATCAAAAAATTAGCTGGGCATGGTAGCGCGCGCCTGTAGTTCCAGCTACTTGGAAAGCTGAGGCGGAAGGATCGCCGGAGCCCAGCAGGTCGAGGCTGCGGTGGCTGGGAGCGGCCATTGCACTCCAGTCTGGGTGACAAAGTGAGACATCAACTCAAAAACAAAAAAAAAAAGAAAAGAAAAGAAGTTTGTAATAATAAGCGCTGACTTTTTGTTAGTACTTTTATTGTGTGAGACAATGTGCTAATTCCTTGTATACTGTTTCATTTAACACAGCAGCTCTTTGAGACAGATATGTTAACGTCTCTATTTTAGTTTTGAAGAAACCAAGTATATTAGAGTCTTAGAGGAGCTAAAATGTGAAAACAAGATTTGAACCTAAGTTTCCTTTCTCCAGGTTCTGTGCTCATAATCATGAATTTTCCATCACTTACTAATTTTATTTAAATTACTTTATATTTTACCCTAATGCATTATTATTTTTGATCTTTTGTATCAAGCTATGGTTTTCAAAAAGTATCTTTAGTGAAAACAGAAAAAATAAATGCTCACTAATGGAGTGGGTAAAATGTGGAATTAAAACTAGGTTTTCCTTAATGAGTAAATGAGCTTTAATTAAAAGAAATTATGAAATAATCGTTTGAATCTAAATATCTTCCTTTGTTGAAATATGTTGAATGTCCCTTTGTTGCTTTAATGAGAAAACTGAAAGTCAGAATTTAGAGTTAAATAAAGACTCGATTTGCTCATTTATCAGGTTAGGGTGAAGGTCTGAAGAAATATTTAATTTGACTGGGTTATAACTTTTATCATGTGTTATACATCTTCTTTCTTGTGTTTTTTGACATTTATTGTAAAGAGACAAACTTTCCTGTCAACTTATTCTACTGAGGAACATATCATTATCATCTGACATCTACTACAATTGACCTCATGTTTTTATGGATTTCAAGTTTTTGAAAGATTTTTAAATAATTACATGAGGTTAAGAATCATGATAAGTGTGAGAGAGAGTGGGAATTCAGAACCTATGCTTATTTTTAGTCACTTAACATGAAATTAACTTGTGTTACTGTTGTTAATCTTTTCTTGTGTGTTGCTTGCTTAATTTTCATTTATATTTTTGTTCTTCAAATGATTGGTCTTTTATTTCACAACCTACAATATCACTGTAACCAATGATATTTTAGAAAATGCTTTCCTGTTATCATTTTCATTGTAATATTTTAATAAGTGTGTTTTTTGTTAGTTACCTAATCTAAAATATGGATAACATCCATTTTCTCTGGAAATGGAAATAAGGTATTAGAATACTCAGAATGCATTAGTAGTAATGTTTTATGATAAAAATATAAATGAAAATAGGCTCTGGGAAAATAGAATACAGAAGAGACGCTTTGAGGGAAGAGGAGAAAATAACAAATTTCAGAATCTGAATTTTTTAGTAATATGTTTTTAGGAAAGAAAATGAAGAAAAAGCATAATTTTGGAATAAATTAAAAAGCAAGATTTTATTACAGAATATCTGATTATAGAAGCACTATTATACACTATAGAAACCAGCATTGCTATTCTCTTCAAATTATACCACACAATAAACTGCCTATTTCCTCAACATATAAATCAAATATGTATGTCAATGTATCTCTGTCACTTCTGTGAATACATTGGCTTTAGTAGATTAAAAATATATATATTTAATTTTCCAACTGATATATTTAAGCAATTCACTCCTGCCCCTTACAAAACTGTAAAAACTAATGACAGAAATAAATAGTAACTATAAAATTTATTTGTAAAGGGATGTCACTTTTTGGGGGAGGGGGATTTTGAAGACACCATCTTGATTAAAAAGGCCCTCATCAATAGACTCTTTTTAAAATTGTTTCTATTAAGTTAAAAAAAAAGTGGAACTAGTCTCACACCTGTAATCGCAGCATTTTGGTAGGCAGAGGTGAGGGGACTGCCTGAACCCAGGGGTTTGAGACCAGCCTGGGCAACTTGGCGAGACCTTGTCTCTACAGTAAATCAAAAAAATTAGCAGGGCTTGGTGGTGCATGCCTGTGGTTCCTGTCACTTGGAAGTCTAAGGTGGAAGGATTGCTTGAGCCCAGGAGGTCGAGGCTGCGGTGACAGTGGGCATATCACTGCACTCCAGTCTAGGCAACAGAGTAGGACTCCAACTCAAAAATAAAAAGGCGGAACTTTGACCACTTTTTAAACATGTTATTCTCTAAGTACAAACAAAATACTAAGGAATAAAATCCTCTTGTAGTATATGAAACAGATTGGTTCCATTCTGATTTAGAATGATTTGGGCCTACAGTCCTAATTATCATTTAATTAAATAGGAAATTCTTATTCAGAGCTATTAAGTTGTATAGCAAAAAAAATTTTAAATGCAGCATAAAAATAATTATGAAATGTATAAGAATAATTCGCACAGAAAGCTAACTGTACCGCAAGGTCATCTATACACAAAGGTATACTAAAATGCATTCAGCATCCAAAGAAAATACATGACAGAAAATAGAAGAGTTATTCAACAATGTAGAACATTCTTAAAATATTGTGTCCTTTATTTGAAAAATAAAATTGTCATAACAAAGAACCTCAACCTCCTTTATTTTCAGTCTAATCTGTGATTGTGTGAAGATCATTCCATTTCAAAGCATTGAGCACTAGATTTATGAAGTGTCTTCTTTCCAATGTAATTTTATAGCTGGATAATTAATAGTCTAATACAATGGGAAAAGTTAAAAATTAAAGTCTGCAAAAGAACTAGTTTTAGCATGTCTTATGCAGAATTTTAAGGAAAGTAGGTAAATTAATCAAGGTCATTTTTAAATGTACTGAGTGAAGTATGTACTTATGGTTGAAATGTTTAGTAAATTGTTAAGAGTTTAAATAATTTAATGATAAAATTATAATGCACTTTAAAAAATAATGGTAGAACTTGGTGCTCTGCTTGTATTTTATTGATAAATTAACTTGAGTCAAATTATATACATTATACATATATATCGTTTCATATATACTTGTGCGTGTATGTGTGTGCTTATGTGTGTGTTTATAGAGAGAAAAAAGAGAGAGACAGAAAGAAAGAGAGAGAGAGGGAGTACCAAAATAAACTCAAACCAAGAACTATAACTGAGTCATTTTGCAAACCTAAAAGGAGGGACTAGCCATCTTTTTTCTCAGTCATGTCTTTAACTGCCTATAAATAACACAATCAACAAATAACAACGGCTACTTATCTACGGTTTAGATGACCTAGGACTTTACAAAAAATAAATACATATTGAATAAAGTAATTTAATGACAAATATTCGATATGGCTATATATTCATAATACATGAACTATGCAATTTAAATTAAGATCATATCAAATTAAATTTATTTAATTAATGCTCATTTAGAGTCAGAGCTGCATGACAGCTCTCCTAAACATTAATTGTCATAATTATATATACAACTTTTAAAACATGATCTCAAATGTTTTGTCACGTATAAGTAATTCATTGACAGTCACTGACATACCATTTAAAAGAGATAGAGAATCACTCAATATTTTTTAAAATGTAGCTGAAAAGGAGATGATGATTATATAATCCATCCCCCTCATTTTCTTTATACGTAATTTAAGATTAAGAATATTCAGCAATTTTTACATAGATAACCAGTAACATAAGTGAGATTGCATTCCATAAATTTAGGTTATCAGCTTAATATTAGCGCCTCTCTTAACTACTCATACAAAAAAAAGACAAATTTGAAGTGTACAGTTGTCTACTGATCTTGGATTTATCCTAGCCCACAGAAACTCCCAACTATTCATTACTTTTGTATTATATATTTCTGGTTAACTTTTTATATTTAGCTTATAAACTATATAATCTTAGGAATTTAATCTTAATATGAGAGCTAAATGATTGAGAGACAAATTTTTTTTTTTTTTTTTGAGTTGGAGTCTCACTCTGTCACCCAGACTGGAGTGCAGTGGCCGGGAGCGGCCACTGCAGCCTCGACCTGCTGAGCTCCGGCGATCCTTCCGCCTCAGCCTTCCAAAGATCCGGAATTACAGGCACGTGCTACCACGCCCGGCTGATTTTTTTATTTATTGTAGAGATGAGGTCTCGCTGCCCAGGCGGGTCTCGAACCCGCGGGCTCAGGCAATCCACTCACCTCAGCCTCCCAAAGGGGCAGGATTACAGGCTGAGCCACCGAGCCTGGCTGAGAGACAAAATTTACCAAAAAATTCTAAAAGAAAACAAAGATGCATATTATATGTACAAATATTATACCAAGTATTGAAAATGATAAAGTTTCCATTGGCTATGAAATATTCTGGCAAAGTGTAAAGTTTTATTTCAGCAAGTGTACAAAAATTTCCAAACACATGTGTGTGCATGTGGGGGAGTAGTATGAATATACATCTGGGGATTAGAATGGGACTTTTAAAATTTTGCTTCAGTTTCAGTAGAAGCATTATTTTAGTAGATATTAAGATATTTAAGTGAGTGTATGACAGACACAATCTTTTATAGGAATCATTTTCAGGGGAAATGGAGGAGAATCTGTTTTGTGACGTGTTAAAGTTTTCATAATCAAAGTGGAGTCACTTCTACCAAACGTCGACAAAATGGAACCAGGGAAGGCCATGAAGAGAGGTCTTTCATTCATAGCTTTCTGATAAAAAAAATAACTATCACTAGAAATGTGTCCAAACTGCAGCTTACGACATGAGTCAAAGACAGCTAGTAGCACAAGGATAGCTAGCTACTCAAACAAAAAGTTGCCTGTTTCAAAATTGTCTCAAAAGGCCAATCCCAAATTGCAAAGGCCTAACTCCAGGACTACAAGAACTACCTAGCAACCTCTAACACTCTCGCCAATGAACTTCCTTGCAAAACAATTTGCTTAACCTCCTCTCTCCCCAGTAAATCCCTAATCTTCCTTCGTTCTTTAGATTTGACAGAACACCCCTTTCTCTGCATAGGTGCACCCCTGTCTCTGCATAGATGGACTGCAATTCTATTTTTTTCTTTGTTGCTAAAATAATCTTTTTTGCTTGAAGATTTGTCTCTATATGTTTTTACTTCAAGTTGACAGACTTTTTGACTCTTCAGGTACAACAAGAATGTAAAAGAAAAACAAAGAGGAAAGATTAGTGACAATTTTTCCTTTGAGAGAGCCCCCGTAAATTGATGAGGACCATTCTTACAACCTTTTCTGAAAAGGCAGTGGAAGAACAATATCTTCTAGCTGCCAGCCTAGTGAGGGAAGCTTTAATGGGATTTCCCAGCTATGAAATGTGTCTCAATCAGTTGGCACACGAAAAGGACTTGTGTCTCTTCATGTCCAAGAAAACTAAAGTCAAGCTCACACAGGAATAAGCCACCTGTCAGGGAAATGAGAGAGAAGGGAAATTTTATGTTGGAATAAGCTTGATATTTTTGTGTTTCTCAGAGCAATAATGTGTTTCCTGTTTTATCAAGAAGGATCATGAGTTACAGAGATGCAAAATTGGGTCATCTGGGGTCAATACAGTCACACTCTCTGAGAGGTAAAAATACATCAGCAGAAGGAGGGTAGGGGTATGGAGTGGCAGGGAGCCAACATAGAAAGTGTCTATTTAGCATACAGATGCATCCATCTGAGATAAGGAATTCCAGAAGAGAGAGGTCCAGCTTCAACTATTGAAAAGACTCTGAACTTCCCAAGAGATAATCAGTCTAAGTATCAGGATCAGAGAACATGTAGAACTTTGGTCCAGGCAAGTCCCTTGATATTTTCTCCACCATACCTCTGGTAGACCCTAGAAAGATCTGAAACAGTAGTAAGTAAGGGTTTGGAAAAAGTAGAGAACTACAAACAGGAGAGAACAGAACAGCTCATCTTATCTCTTTTCTTTCTTTATACAAGCTCTCGGATAACAAAGCCTGGAATGGGAGAGAGTGAAGAATTATTCAATGTTCAATCACATTTAGAGTTTTGATTAATATCTAGGGCTTCACATTCTAGTTATAGAATTGAAATTGTATTTCTCGTTGTTATGGATTTAATTAATTGTTCCCCTCAAAATTCATATGTTGAAGTCTTAACTCCCAGTGATCAATGACCATATTTAGATATAAAGTCTTTAACAATTAAGTTAAAGTAAAATCTTTAGGGTGGGCTCTAATACAATATAACTAGTTTCCTTATAAGAAGAGAAAATGTGGACACAGAGAAAGACACCAGACCTGTGTGTGCACACACCATGTGAAGACCCAGCAAGATGGCAGCCACCCACACTCCAAAGAGAGAGGTCTTAAAAGAAGAAAAACCTACTGACACCTTGATCTTGAACTTATAGCCTCCAGAAATGTGGGAAATAAATTTATGTTATATAAGACACCCAGGCTATGGTACTTGTAATGACATCTCTAGCAAATGAGGTTAATTTGATTACAGGACCTGAGATTTAATCCTGGTGAAGGCTTGTGTTGAGGGTGTCTTTCTTATATAAAACTAAAATTATTTATTAGAATTTGTCAGTATATTTAACTGGAAAAACTAAAAGATATCTAAGGTTTTTACTAAAACTTCATATGCATTTGTGATATTTTTTTTTTGCATACAGTTGCTGCATTTTAAATATCTTAATACCTTCTCAGTACCTTTGCAATAAGAAAAAGAAGGATTTGTACTATATATCTGAAAGATGGACAGAAGTTTAGATACCAAAAAGAAATCGTTTCTTAAAATAATATTTTTAAAGTATCAAAAGGAAAAAGAATTTGTTGAATTATCTTATTTTAAATATTTCTTTTAAATTAGATATGGGGAAGGAAATCATAATTTTAAGTTAATTATGGTTTCCAAAGTCCTGAAATAAGGCAGACTGAAATGCAATGATTACACATGATAAATCATAGAGAGCTAGTGAACAATAACAAGAAAAATCTGAGGGGCAATGAGAAAAACATGACACTGTCTTATTCTCTCAGTGTATTAATGTGTCTTTTGAACTGATTTCCAGCTTTTTTACAATGGGGCAGCACTAGTATAGCTGCTACAAGAGAACTACTCACCTTATCTGCAGAGGCTGCAGAGTTCAATACAGCAGCTACTAGCCACTTGTGGTTTTTGAGCCTTTGAAATGTAGCTAGTATTAACTGAGAAACTGCATTTTCCATTGTATTTAACTGCAGTAAATTTCAATTTAGAAACATGCAGTGAAGAATATTTTTCCATTAAACACAACTTTATGTTTTAGTAGAGTACATTTTATTTTTACTGTTGCATCATGTAAGAATGTAGCTGTATTGTAGTGAAGATGTTGGGAGCATGCATTCTTTTGAGTACTGTACAATTATAATATTAAATATATTTAAATAATCTATAAAGGCAGCAATAATTGCAGTGATTCCTTAATGAGTTGCAATTGCTAGTAAACTAAAATATTTAGTATTTTAATTATAAATCTATAATCTATAAAAACATCAACTATTCCCAAAGAAAAACTGTTTGATATGAGATGTGCTATAAGTATAAAACACCCTATACTTTCAAAATCTAATATGAAAAATAAAATGTAAAATATATCATTAATATTTCATGTAGATTATATGATAAAATATTGATATCTGGGGTATATCAGTTAAATATAATTAAAATTAATTTTGCCTATTTTACTTTTGTACATGGCTACAAGAAAATTTAAAGTTTTGCAAATTTGTCTTTTTATATGCCTTCTTTGTTATATAATTATTGGATAGTGCTGTGCTAAAGGTTATAAGACAAGGCAGAAGTTAATCAGAAGGTGGGGGATACTGAGTTCCTCTACAGGAATGGTCAACAGGGACCCATCGTATCACTGTAATGAAAGGAGTCTGTACCAACTTTTAACCCAGTGCTTTTTCCAGAACAATACACACGGGAGGAAAATTTATTCCAGGGACTCTTCTCAATTTTTCCCATCTTAGCTATGTTTTACTACTTAAACATCTGCTTTGAATAAAAAAGAGTTTTGTAATATTGAAAAACTAGAAAAATAAGTATCTGCTTAGAAATCTGACAGAGCTGCATGACTACACAATCAAGAAGTTCATGTTACTTATGGAAATTCTAAACAGTAATTGTTATATTTTTTTTGTAAAAACGAAGAATACAAGGTTTGACAATTAAATCTGAAAACTTACTACAGAGTGCTTACTTTGGCAGCACTATACAAATGACTCAGTAAGGTTTCATAACTTCGGTATATAGGTGTCTCACGGCTGTGCTCGTGTAGATGTGTGACAGTGTCTTGCCGAGTTGTGTTCATTATTGTTGTTGCATATTTGTATATGCTATCACAAGAATGTCAGGGCTTGAATTAGGTCAATGAACAAACATTAAATTTCTTGTTACACTTGGCAAGAGTGTAAGTGAAATCAGGAACATATTAGTCTAGGTTTATGGGGATAATGCCATGAAGAAAATGACAAGGTACAAACAGAATAAACGTTTTTCTGAGGGGAGAACACATCACTGATGAAGAGAGGTCAGGATAGCTAGTAACAAGTAGAACTGACAAAAACATTGCAAAAATTTGTTGAATTCTACATCAAAATCATCGGCTGTGAGAAGCATAGAAGATCAAATACACATTGATAGAGAGACAGGAAAATTGTAAACTGAAAATCTTGTCATGAAAAAAGTGGGTGCAAAAATGGTCCCCAAGGAGCTCTTGCATTACAACAATGGACCAGCTCACGTTGTCCTATCTGTGAGGAAGTTTTTAGCCAGTAAACAAATAAATGTATCACAATACCTTCCCTATTCACCTGATCTAGCCCCCAATGACTTTTTTCTTTACCCAAAGACAAAAGAAATATTGAAAGGAAGACATTTTGATGACATTCAAGACATCAAGAGTTTTATGTGGGCATCTCTGATAGCCGTTCTAGAAACAGAATTTCAAAATTGCTTTGATGGGTGGACTAGGCATAGACATTGGTGCATGGCTTCCTAAAGGGAGTACGTGAAAGGTGACCATAATGCTACTCAGCAATGAAGTATGTAGCACTTTTCCTAGGATGAATTTATGAACTAAATGATCCATCCCCGTATAACCCAATGAATCAAGGTTATATGATTGCAGATCCACAATATAATGTTTTAATTTGAACTTTTCAACAAAAGTACACTGGGTATTGCAAAATAGTTACTTTTTCTAATAAGGGTCTTATTTATCTTTCACCTTTCATTTTATGACTGCAGATTCCTTCTTTTCAATGGTTTTTCAATGATGGTCAGTAGTACTTAAAATAAAAAAAAGGTTAAATAAGCCTGTCACAGCAGATAGTATTATTATTTTTTCACCTGGATACATATGATGGCAATGTTTATACTCTGGTAATAGCTCATGAAGTTAACTTGTAAGACATTTGTTAAATGTTTGACATAGTTTTATGAGGATTATTTTTATGACAATATCTACTATGTAGAAACTTATAATTAAGTGGTATACTTTTTTAAACTAAATAAGCACTTATATTCAGACTCAGCAAAAGGTATCACTGAGTAGAAGGTGGACAATTGACCATGTACACACCTGCAGTGAATGCCTACAGAATATTAATTTATCAGAAGTGATATCTTTAGTGAAACCAGCTAATATTTATGAGAGAGAACAAAGGTTTACATATGGAAGTGGCTGCATTCTTTTACTAACAAGACTCATGGACTATTACTTATATCTAGAAGCTTTCATGAAAAAGGAAGAAAAAGATAATCTACGCCCAGAATGTTTCAACATTGATCCCTAAGAAAGCTGAGTAAACACAAAGAGAAGAGAAACTTGAAAATTGTATATTTATTCTACCTTCAGCAGGGATGTGTAAGCCAAATAAAAGGTTATGCAACATGATCTATTGTTTTTGCAGTTTTACAGTTGCCAGTTACTGCATTTAAATCTACTATAATTTTAGTGTATATTAATTCATATCACAATTGACATTGATACAGTATCGCCTGTTTCTAGTAGTTGATATATCTGATGCTAGTAATCAAAATCACAATTATTTTATTAAGCTATTTCTGGATTTTCACACATCCCAAGAGATTTTAACATGAGGTTACTATAATTTGCCTTTGACTTTTTAAGGGATACCAATAAAGGAGATAAATATATATATGTATATATATAATCACGTATTTGTATATATGTGTATTAAACACTGGCTAAAAAAGAGCATTTAGCAAAGGTAAGCATTCAAATTTTGTGTTTTTTAAAGTATCCATAATATTTTCCTTTTGATTACATATCAGAGTCACTTTAGTATCAAAGCTATGAATTGAATTCTTTAGAAAATAACACAAATTGTACAAGAGAATCTCTATCTAACCTTTAAAAGGCTTAAGTCTGTGATTATTTAAGTACATTCATTCTTTTTATTTACATTTTATTGTACTTTGCCCCCAAACCCATTATTATCTGATTTTCAGCGATCCTTTTTTATCAGAACATAAATTTAATATTTTCATGACTACTGTTTTCTTATGAATGATGTCAACTAATAAATCTGCTAGTCTCAATGTTAATACATATTGTTAACTCATAACCAGAAAAATGGACTACAAAACAGCTAGGAAAGCTAAAGGAAATATTCAACACTATTCCTAACATTCTATTCCATTTCTAAAGCCTAATTTTATATATTGAAACCATATTCCAACACAAAATAGAGTTATATGATTTAATTTTTAAGTCATAAATTTAAAAATATTTAGCAAGGCAAATATTTTATTAGAATTATTATATTTGACTATACTTAAGCAAAGATCAATCGCTGGCATTATGTTTCTAATGTAGAATGCTCAGTTTTCTAGAGTATGTTTCACAGTGGAATTTCTATTTCAGGGAAATTTGAAGTGGAAATAATTACCAACTTTAGCGTCAAACATGTCTACAATTTATGAACAGAATTTTGGAGTGGAAGATATATAAGAAGATTGGCAAATTTGAAGGACTATAATTTTACAAAAGCTAGCATTTTGTTAAAAATTTAGTCATAATTTTTATTTTCAATATTGAGATAGCTACAGCTTTCTTATTACATTTATAAAATTTCCAGCATTATTGACTTAGATTTTAAATTGCTAATGAATTTTATAAAATAGAAATTTAAGGTGCAGTTTAATATCAATAGTGATCAATATGATCAAAGGCCTTAAATTTTAAACTGGAATGACTCTGAAATACTCATCTACATCATAGAAGAAATGCTATCAGAAAGTTTTTAATGATTACTTTTGGCAGAGCAATAATTATTTAGATAGACATTTTTGGCTACTGAAAAATCTTTTGATTATCTCTGCTGTTTGTATAAATGTAGTATATAAATAGGATAAATCCCATAGACTGGCACGTTTATAAAATAAGAAGTAAAATAATTTCCCTTTTTTTTGCTCCACAACCAACTTTTTAATCCAAGTGGAAATCCAAGTGGAAGTAATTGTTGAGGACTAAAGAGAGCCTGAAGAAAGAAAGATAATAATAATCTGAAAATAAAGTACAAAGAAAGCAAAATACAAGATTGGAAATTATTCTCAAACACTATATACCAATAAAAGTCAAATCCTTTTCTTATCAAAACTCAGTAAATGAACATAGCTAGTTTACATCATAAGCTTAAAATAATGCAATTTGCCTATGTGTGAAAAAGAATATTCTGAGATAAGGATTCAAATATATTGTTTAGGCCCAGCTTGGTGACTCAGTTTGTAATCCCATGCTTTGGGAGGCTGAGGTGAGTGAATTTCCTGAGCCCAAGGGTTCGAGACCCGCCTGGGCAACTTGGCGAGACCTCATCTCTACAATAAATCAAAAAAATTAGCCGGGCGTGGTGGTGCGCGCCTGTAGTTCCAGCTACTTGGAAGGCTGAGGCGGCAGGATTGCCAAAGCTAGCAGGTCGAGGCTGCAGTGGCCAGGAGCAGCCACTGCACTCCAGTCTGGGCGACTGAGTGAGACTCCAACTCAAAAACAACAACAACAAAAAAAACAAATATATTGTTTATGAATTTCCCCATAGCATATACTAACTAAAAATTAAATAAAACCAACTTTAATATGAAAAATTCTATTTATTGAATACTTCTTGAATTGCACTAACAAAACTCCATGCACTATCCTTACCAGAAAAGTAATTTATTCGGCCATGTTCAACATTCCCAAGATAGTAAAGTCCATCCAAATTCTCTGAACCAAAAGTATCGGTCTTCTCTTATCATGTCACATTTCCCCACTCCATGTTTGGAATAATAAATATGACTCACATTGAGAGTTCCCAAATTAAGTAAGAGTTTTATTATTAGAATGTGGGATATATGACTCCTTATCTTTTATTAACAATGAATATGCAAAAGTACAAAAGTGATGTCTAACCAAAATTTAAAAATAAATAATTAAACATATTAGTGAAAGCAAAGATTAGAATACTATCTATCTTTAGCGACATTTGCTTTGATGTGCTCTATTTTTATGCCTGGATTATGTTTGATTTTAGAAAATCTGTTACAGAAGGAAAATTGCTTCTCAGTTTTACTTACAAACTATCCTATTTTAAAAATCAGTTCCAAGAAAAAGTGCTTTTCCCTTGAGAAACATAGGCATATTCATTTGTAATCGTGAGAAAATAAAGTCTAGTGTTTACAACTCTGTCTCCCTGAATTCAAATGTTATGTTTGATCACACTGTTTAAACCATGTATGCTTTCTCACTCATCTCATATGACTGATGATCTTTTTCCACTGAAGCATCTTTATTTACTTTATGTCTGACTTTCACAATAAGAAGTCTTAATACCCTTTGATTTACAAAACAATAATATATCTGGCTAATATCACTTGTTTGACTTATAAAGAAACCAAGGTTCAGAGAACTCAGCAATTAGTAACTTCAAAATTCAATCTTTATTTTTGAAACTATTCTTTCCTTATAATAGCACACTTCATCTGCAGTAATCTTATTCCCCTGTTTTTAGTAAATGGAACACACATTTATGGCAAAAACTTCCTAATTATAGCCAAGGAAGTAACTACTCCTAAGTGATACGTTTTTGATGTAAAACAATAGGCATCTAAAATGCCAGGGGCCTCTGTGTAACTGAAATTTATAGAAGAGCATTTTCAATATGCTCTTTCTAATTGATCCCCAAATTATGATAATCTACTTGAGAATCTGTGTAAAATATTATCTGCCATAAATTTAAAATATTGTGTATTGTTATTAACATATCTCTGTTAAATTTAAAGTGTCTCTAAAATATTTACCTGCATAAGAAGGATATATATAACAAAATTTTGGAAGAGAAAAATAAAAATATGATAATATCTAAGGGATTTAGTGTCTGAATCTAGAATATAGAATTACTCATATATTTACATATTTTGAATTGATTAAATACTGCAATTCCTAAACTTATATGCCAAAGACAATTATAGAAATGTCTACGAATTTGACATTTATGACTGCACATTTAAAAAAAGAGAAATGGAATGTTGAATAACTTAAAATAAAAAATGTCACAATAATATGTCATACTTAATAACTGACCTGATGAATAAAAAACTATTTTTTATAAGTCTCTTTTAGGGTAAGATTTTCGGTGTTGGAAAATTATTATCTAAAATCCCCTTCCAGTTTAGACAATAAGAAGCGATCATGATTTTTTATGAAAAAAGTATATTTTAGGTTTATACTAATAATCGACAATAATACAGCATTTTCAGGAAACAAATAAGAGGACTTCCAAACACCAAGGTTAAAGAAAAGTTTTACTATTTATGTGAGAAATTGTGCAATGCAAGTTCTCATTAGAAAAGATTTAATGACACTTGAATGTAGGAACAATATTAAAAACAAGGACAAATGTAGTAAAACAATATTGAAGTGACTTGAGGGGAGAGAATGGAAATTAAAGAGAAAATATTTTAAAACAAAGAAGAGATAAAATTTTAAAATAAGATATTTCAATTATGTTTTTATTTTAGATAGGAATAAGTACGTTCAATGTAGGACCTCAGAAAGGAAAGGATTTTATATATCAAAGGTATTCTATTTAAATTACATTTTTTTAGTTGAGATAAAATATATTTGTCAGCATGTTGTTCTCGGTCTCACTTAACCCTATTTAAAATTATAGTATATAAAACAATAAGGAAACTAGCCTTTAATACAACTTACAGGCAGCTCTGTTTTTCTAGGAAAGTACATCAGTGTGTGCCTGTGTCTACTCCATCAAATATGGACAAAACTATAAAAAATAGCCAATGGTATTCAATAAACTCTTTAGTAGTTTGCAGTTAATTTTCATGGTATTTAATAATGGACACAGATTAAATATAAATGTTATGGGAAAAATAATCAGCCTTTAAAAGTCTGAAGATACATCAAAACACTAAATTAATTAAAATTGCAGATAAATCAATAACAATTACTAAGCACTCAGAAAGTATTTGAGTTATTAAGGAACTGAGCAGCATGGAGACTTGCTTTTGACTTTTGCATAATACATTCCACAAAATTTTCCATCTTGAATTACTTTTACTATAGATATTACTAAAATGAATTAGCATGGAAGAATGGAAAAAGCGTGATTACCATTTCATGCTAGGACATGTATTTCTGCATGTCAGAATTATGATTTTGCAGCCACTTAATTATCCTACTTTAGATTATTAATCCAATTTTTTTCATTTGATTATGATTTTGAGAATTACTTCTCCAATTGAATTTAAGCTGCCTAGGTAAAATGTTATTTGGAAATAATGCAATCAGAAATATTAAGCCTGAAAAAGGAAAGTTATAAAAGGATACCAGGCAAAGGCATATTTCATATAACTTTCCCTTGATCTTATTAGAAAATCATAGCTTCGATTTTCTTAGTCCACTTTATTTCCTCTGTGTTGTGCAGATATACATCACGCCAAAAATCACCCTTTTTCTGCTGAAAATAGAAATGTTGTACCCCATAAAACACATCTGTTCCATTTTACTATAGTGAAGTTGTTGATATGCTGATTTTCTGTGCTGAAAGCAGACAGGCAATGATAGAAAATCAAATTGAATCTTAAAATTCTAGAAAAGTCCTTTTAAGACCAATAAGTAGACTATTGAAAAAAATAATTAAATACACAAATCTACTGGCAGTAGTGAAAAGTTACCCTATGTGAATTACCAGTTCAATGAAATCATAAAACAAATAAAGTACCATTTAATTTTTGAGATGGAAGATCTATATTTTTCCATCAATTTCTACATATACATATAAAATAAATGCTACATTATTTTATTCAAAAGAAGAATAGAAGCCACTCGACTGAAAGAGTCCATGAATCTAGTAGAAAAGATCACTACATGAGGCAAAGAGAATAGTCTCTTGAATTTCTGCCACACCATCTGCCTTAACTCATTGTAAAAAGAAATCAGAGCCATAAAATCATGTGCTTGAAAAACTCCACAAGGAAAGGGGTCAGCCTACAGATAAAGAAACTTCACAATAATTATTTATTTCCCACACAAAAGTCCTCTAATTTCTGAAGTACACAAAAATTTTATAAATTAAAATTAGAAACTGGAAAAAATATTTTTGCAAATTTAAAAGTGACATTGGCTTAAAGTGCAAGATCCAAATTATCATGCCTGAAAACTGTCTTTAATAAAATATATGAAAATAAATTTTTATATGAATATTTATTTTTGAAGTCTAAATATGGTGGCTAAATAATTTCTATTATGAGAAATTTTAATAACTTTCATTACTATAAAAGCATATTTACATTTATACTTCTATTCCAGTTAACTGCTTTAGAAATACAAATTACTATAGATTTTCTACAATGGATTTTGTCTACAATCTTTTTTAAGTTACAATACACAGATTTTTATTACAATAATTCCCAGTGCACTATTTTGAAATTCAAATTACAAATCACATCACTCTGTTACTGTTATCAAGAGTAATATTATTGATAGAACAGCTGCAGAGAGGATACTGGCTTTCAAAATATAAATTAATTATTAAAATCTTTATTTCAAAAACAAAAATATGGTCTAATGCCATTTTTGGTACCAAATATAAGTTGCCAAATGTCACCATATTAAATTTGCAAAGTGCATAAGACTGAGGACTACTAAAGGGGAAAGCATTGAAAATAAATAAATAAATAAATAAATAAATAAATAAATAAATAAATAAATAACCAGATCAATGGAAAAATGTAACTGTGGCAATGCTCACTATTTCCTGAACAATAGATGATACACTACTGAGAACAAAATGAATTATTTGCATAAGTAGTTTGAGGATGAAATACACTAAGCCCACATAATATTACTGAATATTGTAGAAGCTGCCTTTTCCCTAATATATCATCTTCATAATAATCTCATTCCTATGGGTTTTTTCAAGTTAATGTATCAAATATTATATTCTACTTATTCAAAATTAAGTCTGTTAATACAGTTGGTAGATAAATATCCTAACAAGGTTAATTAAGGTACTAATAACAAACAAATTGTATATGGAAATGAAATTCAATTGATGAAGAGCTTAATTACAACTGAAAGTTTTCTGCAGTGTTTTGTGGTACTGCTTAGCATGTCCAACTGCTAAAGCACTTTATTGAGCCAAAATATTGCATCTGTTACATATTACCTTTTAAATGTCATAATATTCTTTATTCTAAATATCATATTATAAAAATGAACTAACTTTAATATTCTAATTTAATTATAATCACATTACTGCCTCAGCAAGAGAATGACTATTTTGCCTATTGAAATTACCATTTCTAAGTGATAAAAACATTTTTTCTATCACAAAACGCAATTATGTATACCAAGCTCATTTTACACATCAAAAGAGGTAGAGGTATTCATTAAATATACCTTGATAAGGAGCACTAAATCCACGATATCGATGATTGCTGTCTGTTACAAAATGCAGTCTGAGCCAGTTTTTGTTGCTGATAATTGGTGGTGGTATATTCATTCCAGATAACCTGAATTATGAAAAACAACAACAAAAATTTAAAAAGCTTTTCAGCAGTAAATATTTTCACTGAAATGGGACCAAAAACATATCTAACTGTATACAATATTCATGACTTGCATTGTGAACTATTTAAGCACAAATGAAATAGTTATTTTATGCATAGACCAGCCAGTCATAGAATAGTGCAATTCCAATTAAATACTGTTCTAACCAGGCTGCACATATTAATAAAAATCAACCATAAAATCACAGATGTGTATGATTTTTTATTCACCTACATTTATTTGCTACACTGATATTATTATTTATTGCATTGATAATTATAAACATAATGGATTTTGAGCTGATGGTGCTAGTCACTGTGCTCCCCATGTATGTATTGATGCAAGATAGTTACAAAATAGTAAGACTTCAAAGAAATTGATATCTATTGATATATTTATAGTGTTGTTTCCAGAGATAATACAGTTATTTTCTTATACTCCTTACTATTCACCAAATATATTTTTACTATTTCACACCGGATGGCAAATTTCACAATTTTTTTTCATAGAACAAGCAGTGTGTTTATGTAATTTTATAATACTATAAATTTTCATGACTGGCTTTCATTACAATATACAATTCAATAATGTGTTATAACCATGTGTACAGGCAGAAAGCAGATTGTATATATCCAAACAGATATATTTGGATATATGTTTAGTCTTATTGTTCACAAAGATACCACTTAATAATATCCTCAAAACAAGTATCTTAAAGCAAAATTTTGAAACTATGTCTCCAGATGTTTATTATAATCAATATATGAAATAACTCTTGCTTTATAATCTTTTGAAGATTTCCAGGGAAGCAGTTTTTCTGACTTCTCTCAACAAAAACATACCACTCTCATATATTTCCACCATATTTTAATTTGAGTTGTGTGATATAAAGCCAAGGTGAAAGATTTTCAAAAACCAGACTACTATATAGTGAAAAAGAGTTTTTGACTAAGGTTTCTTAATAACCAATATATGATATGTTCTTACTATTCTTCCAAGCTCATATTTTTCTTCTTCAAAGGCAAAACAGACAGCTCATGTTTTAGTTTGGGGATGAGGGTGTCAGGAGGGATTGCAGCTCTTCTCTCACTGCTTGGTAGTCAGGCATGCTAAGGGAAGAGTAGGGGGAGGATGGAAAATCTGTGAATCATTGGTCAGATGTATGGAAGGTGATGCAAGAACTCTCTATTCAACACCCTTCCCTTTATCTCTAAAAATCCACCTTTCTTAGGATGTTTGGGAGCTAGCCACCACTTTTAGTAGATGACCACCTGTACACTGAAATGTAAACTCGTCTCTATTGTATCACCGTGCTCACTGGCGTATAGAATGTTTACTTCCAATATGAGTAACTTGGGCTCTATCCCCTACTTTTCTCCTTTTTATTCTTGCTTTGAATGCATTTTTTAACCATTTCCTTATAAATCCCCTATTTTCTCTTTTTCATAAGGGTGTTTCTGTGTATTTATCCAGATGGTTGATTTTTTTCTGCCTGAATTTGGTAAATGAAAATATATAATACACCTGTATAATTTCAGACTCGAGTTTTGAAATATGATTTCTTTACTTTCAGAAAACATACAGGTTATGTTTACTCGTGTTTCTTTATTGGCTTGGTTCCAATAGTTATTCAGTGAAAAAAACTTGGATTTGCTTCAATTATATTTTCAATAGAGTAGCATAGTCAATGCCAGATTTTTATTTACAATGTGGTTCTTTTCAATTCCCTGATACAAAGAGCATAAATATCTGTTAGGAAAGTTTAAATTATTTTTGACATGCTGCACACATTTCTAAATGTAATGAGACTACAATACATGGATGATGATAATACACTGAAGCACAGAATTTGGAGAGAGACTATTAAATACACAGTGATAGAAGTAACTCCGCAGGGGCTTTAAAAAATGTGAGAAAGGAAAAAAAAGATGAACAGTAAAATGGATAAACTTTCCACCTTTTGCAGGGAAATCAAAGGCAATTTCAGTAAAAGAGTATAGCTAAGGCATGTAATAACTGCTATGCAACTGTCATTTGCAACTTGAATTCAGTTTCATGAATCTAGGAGGGTGGAACTGAAGAAAGTGGAGTTGCAGAAGCAAGAGGCAGAATGTGTATGGGGCGGAGCAAATAATGGCAGTTTAACCGGGGTGGAACTACAGGATATTCCTGACAACCTCGGCGTCTCAGTAAATAAAGGAAAACCTTTCCAAGCCAAGAAATTGGGACTAGAAAGCACTTTGCACCACAGCATCCCTCTGCCACCAGAGAAGAGATATACAGTTATTGATTATAGAGGAGTAACATAGGTTTTGCACATTGTAGTAATTTCATTTTGCTCATTATTTAAACAATCAGCAGAATATGACTTGGTTAATGGTTTATGGAACAACTTTGTAAGTGAATCTACCATATCTCTGTCCCATATTTCACATGATATCAAAAGTAGTACTGGGAAATGGGGGGTTGAGACAATATGCCACATGGAAAGAATCCACTGAACTAATTAATTTAAATATTACTTTCTTAAATACAAAAAGACATATTTCTAAAATATAACTCATTGGTATTCCAAATCACCATGGTCATTTGAGAGTAATCAAATGTGGGTTCATCCTAGTATAAAGTCAGTGGGAATCATCTTTTAATGGCCATCACCAATAACTCAGAAAACAAATGCTGGAGAGGATATAGGGAAGGAAAAAGGAAAGCTTCTACACTGTTGGTGGGAGTGTAACCTATACAACCTCTATGGAAAACAGTTTGGCGATTCCCAAAACATCTAAAAATCGACCTTCCATGCAATCTTGCAATCACTTTCTGGGAATATACCCAGAACTCAAATCATTCTATGAAAAGGATATCTGGACATGTGTGTTTATTGCAGCATTGTTCACAATAGCAAAAACATGGAACCGACCGTGTTGCCCATAGAGAGAAGACTGGATTTAAAAAATATGGTACATATACACAATGGAATATTATGCAGGCATAAAAAAGGTCAAAATTATTAACTTCACAGCAACTTGGATGGGTTTAAAGGTTACAATACTGATCTATTACAGAAACAAAGAACGAGTATCACATGCTCTGACTTGTGAGCAATCCTTGAACAATTATCATAATACTATAAGAAAAGGATTAGCAGTAGCATGAAACTGTTGGTGTGGGAGGGGTGGGATCAGTCAGTAGTGGGAATCTGCGGGGGAGTGGAGGGTCACACCTCATCAACAAGGGCACCTGCATAATGAACATTTGTATAGCTAACCCTGAATTGTGCCCCACATCTTTAAAATAAAAAATTTAAAAAAATATGTATAGAATTTTAAAAATAATAATGAGATTGTGTGCATTTGTTCAATGATTATTTCCTGAATATTAACTGCATGACAAACACTAATACTAAAGATTATAAATATATTAGTATGAAAGACAAAGACCATGGTTGAGGTACATATCTTCTGTATATAATATGCTGAGAATTTTAATAATGAAGAGATATTAAATTTTCTCAATGATTTCTGTTTCTACTAAAATAATCATATGATTTTTGTCCTTTTTTCAGTTGATGTGATATACCATGTTTATTTATTATTTGTGGATGTCAAATTGTGCATGCATCCCTGGAATTAATTCCACTTTATCACAGAAAATATTTTAATGTGCTGCTGAATTTAATGTGTTAGTATCTTGTTGAGAAATTTTGCATCTATACTTATCTGACATATTGTCCTGTAGTTTTCTTTTTTTGTCATCATGCCCTTACCTGGGGTTTGGTACCCGGCTAATATTTGCCTAGTAGCATGAATGTAAAAGTATTAATTTTTCTTCAGTTTTTCTGGAATAATTTGAGAAAAATTGGTATTGCTCTTCAAATGTCTGTTGAATTCAGCAGTGAATTCTTCAGGTCTGGGCTTTTCTTAGATGAGATAATTATTGTTACTTTTTCAATTTCCTCACTAATTATTGACCTGTTCAAATTTTCTATTTTTTAATAGAATTTTCATTTCTATTCATTATTGATTTTCTTGTCAATATTGATAGGTTGTATGTTCCTCTGAGGTTATCAATTTGTTGATGTATATAATTCAAAAGTTTTATGATCTTTTGGTATCTGTGATATCAGTGGTTATGTCTGCCTGTTCATCTCTGATTTTATGTCTTTCTTTTTTCTTAGTCTAGCTAAAGGTTTGTTGATTTTGTTTACCTTTTTCAAATAAACAGTTTTGTATTGTTGATTGTGTATTTTCTTAGTCCCTATTTTATTAAATCTGCTCTAATCTTTTTTTTTTTTTTTTTGGAAAGCAGAATTTATTGAGAGGGCAGAAAATCTCCCACAGTGAGAGGGTACCTGAAAGGGTTGCCCTCTGCTTTAATCTTTATAATTTATTTTCTTCTACCAATTTTGTGTTTAGTTTGTTCTTATTTTCTAATTCTTTGAGGTGCAATATTGAGTATTAGAAATTTCTTCTATCTTGATGTATGGCTATAAACCTCTCTGAGAATTATATTTGCTGTATCCTGAATGGTATGTTGTGCTTTCATTCTCATTTGTCTCAATTTTTAAAAAATTTACCTTTTAATTTCATCTTGACCCATTGGTTATCCAGGAGCAAGTTGTATAATTTACCAGTATTTGCAAATTTTCTGTGGTTCTTCCTACTAATAATGTCTAGTTTCATAACACTGTGGTCAGAAAAGAGACTTAATATTATCTTTGTCTTCACAAAATTTTTAAGACCTGTTTTGTTGTCTAACATATGATCTGTGCTAATATATGACCTGTCCTGGAAAAATCTTTCATATGTGAATGAGAACAATTGTCTTTTTACAAATGTTACTGGAACAATTGGACAAACATAGTCAAAACAATTAACAACCAAAATTTCTTCACACCTTATGCTAAAATTAGCTCAAAATTGTTCATGAATATAATTGTAAAACCATACATAACTTAGAAAAACATATCACAGAAAATCTTTCTGATTTTAAGCTAAGTGAAGAGTTTCAAAATTGAACCCAAAACAGTCTTCATAACAGAAAAAAATGATAAATTGCACTTTTATCAAAATTAAGCACTTTTGCTTTGCAGAAGAGCCTGAATAAGATGAAATGACAAACTACAAAACGTGAAACATTTATATACCACATAGCTGACAAAGGTCTTATATTCAGAGCATATAGGGAGTTCTCAAACTAAAATTTTGAAGGAAACTATTCAGAAAATGAGCAAAGGACCTGAATAGTCATTTTACAAAAAAGGATATACAGATAGCAAATAGGCATACGAATAGATGTTATTTGGGAAAAGCAAAATAAAATCCCAGTGAGATATCATGATACACCTATCAGAATGGCTAAAAAAATTGTAGTGACTATGTCAAATGTGAGGAAGCAGAAAAACTGGACCATTCAAGTATGGCTGGTGGAAGCATAAAATGATATATTCACACTGGAAAAGAGTTTCACAGTCTTTTATAATAATAAAATTGCACTTACTATACAACCTAGAAATTATACTGTTGAGTATTGACTATCCAAGAGGAATAAAAAAATCTTTTGTTCACACAAAAACCTGAAAACGAATCTTCAAAGCAGTTTGAATCACAATAGCCCCAAACTTGAAAGAAACCAAGCTCTACAACAGGTGAACAGTTCAACAAACTGTAATATAAACATATAAAATACTACTCAGCATTAAAATGGAACAAGCAATCAATATACACAACTTGGATAAATCTCAAGGAAATTATGTGAGAAAAAAATTATGAGCAAAATATTATCCAGTCTCAAAGTTACATATTGTGTTAGTTCATTCATATGACATTCTTGGAATGAAAAAAAATTAAAGAGATGTACAACAGAATAGTGATTAGTAGGTGTTGTAGTGGGGAAGGTTAGGTGGGACATAGCTGTGGTTATAAAAGGTAACTCAAGGGATTCTTGTGGTGGAACTGATACCTTGACTATAGTGATAGTTACAGGAATTCATACTTGTGATAAAATGCACAGAAATAAATCCACTTATGTATACTCACAATGTCAGCAAATTAATGAAATCTGAATAAATGCAGTAGATTGCGACTGTATCAATGCTATTTTCCTTATTGTAATATAGTGCCACAGATTTGCTGCCCTTGGTAGCATACTACTCCAAGCATATTCATTTTACTTAATTACAGAAAATACAAACTATGTAGTATAAAATATAATAAAGAATAAATTTTTATTATGGTGAGTTGCTGTGAAATAGATGTAGATTGCAAATATTTCCATTTTATTGATAAGAAAACTATCATAAATTTCATTCCTGCCATTTGCAATTTACAGTGACATAATCCAGTGTGTATTAACATTTATTTTATTTATATGGTATCTAGCAGTTTAAGTACTAAGCTTATAATCAGATATCAGGAAGCTTGAAATCACTTATCTGTGGTCTTTAATTTAACTACTTTAAGATATATTTAATATATCTTTTATTCTTTATGTTATGTATTAGTTTTTCTTTTTAAGATTATCCTTATCAAGATTGGACCCTTTCAAAAAAATTCCTGATAAATGTTATTTCCCTTTTTATTTTCTTGTGTTAGTTTTATTGATTTTTTTTTTCTTTCTTTCAATCTATTTTACAAGCATATTTTGACTTAAGGTTATCTCAAGTCCCAGTATCTTATACTACATTGAATATTTTATCATGTAATCATAATTTTATTTGAGAATATTAACAAATATATTAGAATTTCTTTGGCGATATAGCTATACATATTGTCTGCTGTCTTTAATTTTAATTGTGCATCAGTATCTATATAATCCCTAAACTACAAGATCTCAAGTTATCTTTGTTTAAGACATCAGGTAAGGATCAGAAAATTGATTTATTAATCAGGGCAAAAATAAAGCAAAATAGAACAAAAGATGAAAATCATGTTTTGTTAATTTCCCAGCAAAATCTTCAAGCACACTGAGGAAGGATTTTGAAGATAAGGTAGTATAGGAATTGTTCAGAGTTGTGGGAAAACAATCAAAGTGAAATGTTGTGGCATCGTGTTACCCACAGGACCTACGCAAGTTGATTTCCACCCCATAAAAAAATGGGGATACCTGTGAACAATGAGAGCTAGTGCCTGGGACTGTTCTAGGGACAAAGTCAGTTCCATTTATGGCTAAAACTAAAAGGAAGTCAAAAAGCAAGGGAGTATGCAGAGAATAAGGAATAGCAGGGCATGGAAAATGGACTAGGGACAAAAGGTGGGGCAGAGAACAACTGGCACAGTTCAGGTGTCAACATACTGTTTAAAGATCTCAAAGACGAAAGACGGTCTAGTAACAGTAGAAGAAAACTATAGTCTGAACGTATATGTAATAGAACATTTAAAGTTAAACATATTCATAAAGATAGTATAAAAATCATCACAAAAATACAAATAATGCTTACACTGAGGCAGTTTTTCTTAAGTTAAATTATTCATTGAATAATTGTCAAATGTCTTTTACATATTAAGCACTCTTGCTGGGGATATATAAATGAACAAAATATATATAGTGCCAGCTTCTTCATTCTAGAGAGAAAAAATCGTGTAACAATGTTTACTAAGATTACCAACAAAAATGGAAATTGATGCCTAACAAAGTAGAAGAGTATAAAGGTACTGGGGAATTAAGGGTGAACCATCTCCTAAATTCTTCCACCTCTCCTTTGTGAGGGGAAAATATTGTGACAAGGTGAGTGTATGCTTCCTGCCAGCTCCAGAAAGTGTCCAGCAAAAGTTTCCATATAGCTCTGCTCTTGTGACAGGAAGGGGAGCTATTTGCTGAGAGTTCTTGCAAGAAATACAATTCAGGGGAAAGAAAAAGAATTCAGGGAGTGAGGAGGAAGGCATAATATAGAATCCGTCCTTCACAACATGCATCAGTCTCTGGATATCCCCCCACAAATAGGTTTCCAAATTGACAAAATTTATAATGCATATAGTCAGAAAATTCATGTTTTTACTTCGGAGATGTTTCCATTTTATCTTTTTTTCAATTTTAAAGTTAATAACTATTAACCTGAAAAATTGGGAATGGGTTCTCCTCTGCTGTGTTGTATTTCAGCACAAATACCATTTTTTTCCTTGAGAAGTCTCAAATGTATTTTTAAAAATAGAATGTATTTTAAAACTGATTTTCTATGGCATAGTGTTCTATGAAATCCTTTGAGATAGAAATGCTTGCTGACTTAATATCACAGTCAAAATATTTCAAGGTATATAGCTCTATGAATTTATTTAAATAAGTAACTACCAGATAACCACCACAGTAAAACAAATTAAAGCGTGTTATATCTGCATTTTTCCTATCAATTTGAATTAAAGATAATATATGTGTTTATAAATTCAAACATAAGAATTTATATTTATGGTTAGGATTTTATACAAGTTTCTATTTATAATTTTACAAGCCATATAATCAAATTTCAGATTAAAAAATGTTCCTTAAGAAGACCCTAATTTAAATGAATTGTTTACTTCACTTTTAGAAAAAATTTAAATTATGGTATTAAGTCAGCTTATAAGTTCATGTGAGAGATATATTCACAAAAATAAAACATATACATACTCTTACACACATACATATGCAGAGTCAAACATTTATCTACACAAAACATTAATTATGGGATTAACCCCTTCAGGATATTGATCAGAGTAATTATATTTTCTTATGGCCTCCACACAATTAATTTGTGTTTTGTCTTTTGGAAAGAGAAAAGAAAAAGAAAAGCACATTAGAGTTGCATATGTATTGTAAAAGTGGGGGTGGCTTGGAGATGAAGGATGATGAGAGAACAAAAATCAAATTATGCCTACTTAAATGAAAAATGGGAGATTGGAGAAAATTTGTAAGATAGCAACAAAAATTCAAATAGAGGAAAAAATGATGTATGCCCATTCTCCAAATTGAAAAGCACCAAATAAAATATTTTAGTACCTTCCCTTTAACTGATTCAATAATGAATTTTTCACTCAATATTCTCTTACATATAGTAATTGAGTACTTTATATGTGCTGGACTTGCATTCTTGTTGGGGGAAGAAGAAAATAAACATGAATTAATAAACGTAAAGCATGTCAATGATAAGCATGCAAATGAAACAAATGGTGTAAGTAGTAGAGATTGATATAGTTGTATAGAAAGATCAGAGAAAGGCCTTTCTGATAATGGCCCCATCAGCAGAGTTCTTAGAGAGTGAAGACATGAGCCACGTAATTATCTGAGATGTGGTGTATTCATAGAACCTTGAATGGGACTCTGTAACTGGAGGGGAGTTACTGAGAAAGAGTAGTTAGGGATGATGTTGGAAAGATAGCAGTTGGCTAGGTTGTGTAGGACCTTGAAGGGTTATTGTATAGACTTGGAATTATAGTCTTCTCAAGTGGGAAGAAACTGGAACATTTCTAGGAAAGAAATGTCAGCCCTGATTGCATATGATAAAGATTGAGCTAAAGTGTTGAATAGCATAAGGTTACTGCCAAGGGCATGACCAAGTGGAGGTTACTTGAATAATCACATGATAGTGGCTAATAGAGTCCAAGAATAAAGTTGATGGCTGTGGAGGCTGCTTTCTGATTTAATTTTGCTGAAAGTCAATGTAGTTTGTGAGAAAGGAAAGTCAAGAATGATTCTAAATTTTATTCTCTAAGCAATTAGAGAGATGGAGGGCCCTTAATCCATGTGGAGAAGGCTGTCAGAGAAGATCTGAGGGGAAATAGTGGGAGTCTAGTTTTAGAGATGTTAAATTTGCAGTGTTTAGAATTCCAAGCAGAGATATTTAATATATAAGTGGCTGTAAGAGTCGCCAGTACATGCATATGGTATGTACACATGGTATTTAAAGCCACATTTCTAGATAGTCACCAAGATAATGAGTGTAAATAAAGAGATTAAAAAATCACTCTGTTTTGGTCACTCTATCCCCCAGCTCAATCCCAGAGACTCTATAGAGGAAGAGGTAGAAGAAGAACTTTGGGAAAATTTTCTCTGATAATGGAACGTGTGGGTCCTTCCCTGAATCCCTCTGTGTATTAGGTTAGGCATTCAGGCTTGGGTGTGGGAAAATACAAATAGGAAGGGAGATATAGAATTCTGCTCTCACTTTTCATTCACCCTTGCCATGGAATGTCAATGTGCTGCCCTCATACTGGGGGCAATTCCTCAATTCCTTCCACACCGTACCTTGTTCTTGCTGACCCTTGGTGCAAATGAAGTTTTGTGAAAATAAGTTAAGAACCACTAGTCTTGGAAAAGGTTTTGTCCACCCTCCATTCCAAATATAAAGAGTTGGTAGCATTTGGTTTAAACTCAGCCTAACTTTGAAGCATATTTTATTATGAATTATTTTTATACTAAGGATATTGAAACTGTTTTATTTCTCTCCATTTTGCTGCTTGCTTTTCTTTTGGAAAACATTTAGTATTATTTCATTGTGATTTTCTAAACTGCACTCATGCTTAAAAAATCTTTTTCTATTCAGAAATTAATCTTCATTTTGTACCAACTACAATATACTTTTGCTTTCATTTTATGCATTCAAATCTCTAATCCATTTGAGATATATTTTGCTGCAACGTAAGGGGTGAGATATTGATTGAATTTTTTTCCCAATACAGCTGCTAGTTTTTCAAGTGTCATTTGAAAATACTCTGTTATGGGCAAAATGGCAATGGGGAAACCTGGTCTATGAAACCCTCTGCAAAGGAGAACAGAGAGGGTCTCTGGCTCCCTCCCCGGGGGCTGTGGACCACAACATCAGCAGCCTGCTCTTCACACGGAGCTCGGCCGGTGCCACCGCCACCACTGGGGCATCGCAGCGGTCTGGACAACCACTGCAGCTGCAGACACAGCAGCCACCGGCACCGCACGGCCTCCGTGGCTGCCATAGAGCATTGTGCCACCATGTCTGAGGTGATCCATGACTTCAGTCCTTGAAGCCCCTGCAGGAAAGATCTGCTGGGATCGCTGCCATCTCTGCTACCACCGTGATGTCCTGCCGGTTGTGGGTCTCCTCCCATGTGCCCCAAGGCAGGCTCCCATCTCAGGCCTCTGCCCAACTCCTGTGGGGCTCCACCCCCTCTGGGGCGAGCAGCAGAGACAGCATCACCTGCTGGTGATTCAAGGTAACAACACTTAAACAGGAGAAACAAGCTTGGAAAACAGACACAGGCCAGATTTGTGTGGTGAACGGAGGATGATCTGAACTGTCCTTCACAGCAGGCCAGAGGCAACTGACCCTAACTGCAAACTAATTTACCAGCTTGAAAAGACAGCTAAAAATCAGAGCTGGAAGGACACTGGACTTAAATGAAAAGTCTCAGAGTTTGCTCGATTGGTTCTGTTAGTTTAATGACTTAATTCTATTCCTACTGTCTTGTTCCTTTTTTTTTTCTTCTCCTCTTCCTTTTCTTCTCTTTTCTCCTCTCTGTTAACTATATTTTTGTATAAAGGGACAGCACACTAATAAGGTGGTTGGTTAGCCTGTATGTTAGCATCATTGTATGTTTTATTTTTTTTGTATGGGAGCTGGTTAGTCTGTAGCCATGGTCTATTGTTTTTATCTGTTTCAGTTTAGGTCTCTCTCTCCATTTGTTGATACACTCGTCTGTTTCCCCTCTTACTCCTCTCTCTCCACCCCCCACATCCCCCCACTGTCTGCTCCATTCTCTTCCCTCTGCTAACCACATTTTATTTCAGGGAGTAAACATACAGCCCCACTGCATGGATACATTCCAAGGCAGTGGGAAGTGGGTTTCAGATTATCCATACACCTGGCAGCGAATACCAGGACCTGCAGATAGATTTTGAATCACAGCTCCCCGCTTAAGTAAATCTCAAAACTGCAAAAAGGGCCACCCCCAACCTACAGTGCAACTCCAGAATTGAACAAAGTAAGAGGACATACATTAAAAAATAGGAGATTGAACAAACAGAAGTAAAACCAATCCCTCTACCACTGAATAACAGAATTAAAGAAGACAGTGATGTGGAGGGAAGGAAAAAACAGGGAGGGGGAAAAATGCACAAATGAAGAAAAAACAAAAGAAGAATATAGGTCTCACACAGACCCCTGGGAGATCAGACACTGAGAAAAGAAATTCCGTAACACAAACAATGAAGAGCCCACAGAATGACTGGCCACACGCAACAAACCCAGACATCAAAACATTAATAGAGAGAATTTTAAAAATTGAGGAGAGACGAGAGGAAAATAGGAAGGAGCTGATATCAGAAATAACAGCAGTAAAGAATACTGTGATGGAAATAAATAACAGACTAATAAGCATGGAAAGTAGAATTAGCCAAGTAGAAGAAAGGATCTCAGAGCTCGAAGACCAAAGCACAGAACTAGCCCAAACTGTCAAAAGCATAGAAAAGAAGCTCAAAAAGACAGAACAGAACCTTCAAGAGATGAATGATCATTTCAAGAGACCGAACCTAAGAGTAATTGGCCTTCCTGAGGCAGAGAGGGAAACAGAGGCCACACTAGAACAAACATTTCATGAAATCATTCAAGAAAACTTCCCTCATCTCACCAAGGATGAAAAAATTCAAACACAAGATATTCAGAGAACCCCTGCAAGACAACAAATGAGAAAACCAACTCCCAGACATATAATAATTTGCCTAAACAAAGTAGGTATAAAAGAAAAAAATCCTAAAGACTGCAAGAGAAAAAGGTCAGACTACGTACCAGGGAAGACCAATTAGAATAGCAGCAGATTTATCTACAGAAACCCTCCAGGCTAGGGGAGCTTGGAGCCCTATCTTTAAAGTTCTAAAAAATAAACAATTTCAACAGAGAATAACCTACTCAGCCAAGCTAAGCTTCATCAGTGAGGGAGAATTGAAATCTTTCCCAGATATCAATCTCTGAGAACCTATGCTGCCACAACACCACCTCTACAAGAAAAAAGAAAGTATTGAACACAGAAGAAAAGGAAAAAAGAACAACAACGTTCTTCACAAGAGTGCAGGCAAAAGATTAAAAACACACATGATCTAACTCTAAAACCAAAAGAAAGACAATACACAAAGAGGAAGAACAACAACTCTGTAAGAACATTATGATAGGGATCAACTCTCACATTTCAATAATTAGTTTGATTGTGAACAGACTAAATGCACCACTGAAAAGACATAGAATGGCAAAATGAATAAAATATCACCAGGCAACAATCTATTGCCTTCAAGAGACTCACCTCACTAGAAAGAACACTCAAAGTAAGAGGATGGGAAACAAATTTTCAGGCAAATGGAACACAAAAGAAAGGAGGAGTTGCGATCTTAATGTCAGACAAAATACCCCTTAAGCAACCAAAAATTAAAAAATATACAGAAGGCCACTACATAATGATAAAAGGTTCAATCCATCAACAAGAAATATCCATCCTAAATATATATGCACCGAACATAGGAGCACCAACTTTCATAAAGCAGTTCCTAGGTAAACTAAAAAAAGATATCGACTCCAATACCATCATAGCTAGGGACTTTAATACCCCACTCACAACCCTAGACAGATCATCAGGACAAAAATTCAGCAACGAGATCCGAAACTTCAATGTGACTCTTGATCAAATGGACTTAATTGATACCTACAGAACACTCCATCCAAAGACCACAGAATACACATTCTACTCATCACCGCATGAAACGTACTCTAAGATCAACCACATACTTGGTCATAAATGAATCATAAGCAAATTTAAAAGGACTGATATCTTTCCATGCACCTTCTCGGACCACAGTGGAATAAATATAATCATTAACATCAGCAAGGTTCCCCCCAGCCCTACAAAGACATGGACACTAAACAGCATGATGCTAAACAACTCCTGGGACAATGATGAAATCAAAACAGAGATTAAAATATACCTGGAAACAAATGAAAAAGAAGAAACATCTTAACAAAATCTCTGGGACGCCATGAAAGCTGTAGATAAGAGGGGAATTTATATCCCTACAAATGCACATGAAGAAAATGGAAGGATCACAAATTAACAGCCTAAGAAGCCACCTAAAAAAGCTGGAAAAGAAAGACCACAAAAACCCTAATTTCAGCAGAAGAATCCAGATCACCAAAATAAAAACCCAAATCCAGGACATAGAAGACAAAAAGATAATACAAAAAAAATCAATGAAACCAAAAGCTGGTTCTTCGAAAGGATAAACAAGATTGATAGTCCCCTAGCTAAAGTGAACAAGAAAAAGAGAGAAAAAGCCCAAATAAACACAGTCAGAAACACAAAAGATGAAGTCACATCTGATCCTGAAGAAATACAAAAGATCATTAGAGACTACTATGTACACTTGTATGTAAACAAACTTGAAAACCTTTCAGAAATGGAGGACTTTCTGTTAACACACAACCTACCTAGGTTGAAACAAGAAGAAATTGAGACCCTAAATAGACCAGTAACAATCAAGGAAACTGACTACACAATAAGAAAACTACCTACAAAAAAAAAAAAAAAGCCCTGGACCAGATGGCTTTCCAGCAGTATTCTACAAGACATTTAAGGAGTTTATACCAATCCTACTGAAAGTATTCCAGGTGATTGAGAAAGATGGAACTCTCCCCAAATCATTTTACGAAGCTAAAATCACATTGATACCCAAGCCAGGTAAAGACCCAACAAAGAAAGAGAACTACAGGCCAAATCTTTGATGAACATAGATGCTAGCCGGGCTCGGTGGCTCAGCCTGTAATCCCACACCTTTGGGAGGCTGAGGTGAGTGGATTGCCTGAGTCTGCAGGTTCGAGACCCTCCTGGTCAGTGAGACCTCATCTCTACAATAAATAAAAAAATTAGCCGGGCATGATAGCACATGCCTGTAATTCTGGCTACTCGGAAGGCTGAGGCAGAAGGATTGCCGGAGCCCAGCAGGTCGAGGCTGCGGTGGCCGGGAGTGGCTACTGCACTCCAGTCTGGGTGACAGAGTGAGACTCCATCTCAAAAAAAAAAAAAACATAGATGCTAAAATTCTCAACAAGATCCCAGCAAACCGGATTCAACAACACATCGCAAAAATCATCCATCATGACCAAGTAGGCTTCATCCCTGGGATGCAAGGCTGGTTCAACATTCGTAAAACCATAAATGTAATTAAATACATCAACAGATGTCACAACAAAAAACACATGATTATATCATTAGACTCAGAAATAGCTTTTGATAAAATCCAGCACCCCTTCTTGATAAAAACCCTCGAACAGCTAGGCATATGGGGAACATAACTCAAACTAGTAAAAGCCATCTATGAGAAACCCACAGCCAGCGTACTCCTTAATGGACAAGAAATGGAACCATTTCACCTGAAAACTGGAGCAAGACAAGGATGTCCACTCTCACCTCTCCTGTTCAATATAGTATTGGAAGTCCTGGCTAGAGCAATCAGAGAAGAGAAGGCAATCAGGGGTATCCATATAGGAAAAGAGGAAGTAAAGCTATCTCTCTTTGTAGATGACATGATCGTGTACCTTGAAAACCCAAGAGAATCTGTCAAAAACCTCCTTACACTGATAAAGGACATTGGCAAAATCTCAGGATATAAAATAAATGTGCAAAAGACGATTGCATTTCTTTACACCAATAAAAAACAAACAGAAACCCAAATAAAAAGCACAATTTCATTCACAATAGCCACAAAGAAATGAAATACCTTGGCATCTTCCTAACCAGAAACGTGAAAGACCTTTACAATGAAAACTACAAAGCACTGCTCAAAGAAATCAAAGATGACACAAACAAGTGGAAAAATATCCCATGCTCATGGATTAGAAGAATCAACATTGTGAAGATGTCCATCTTACCTAAGGCAATCTACAGATTTAATGCAATACCTATCAAATTACCAGCAACATTCTTCTCAGACCTAGAAAAAACAACACAGAATTCATATGGAAACACAAACAACCAAGAATAGCCAGAACAGTCCTCAGCAAAAAAAAAAAAAAAAAAAACAAAGCAGGTGGTATCACATTACCAGACTTCAAACTTTACTATAAACCTACAATCATCAGAACAGCTTGGTATTGGTAGAGGAACAGGCATATAGATCAATGGAATAGAATTGAGATTCCAGAAGCAAAACCTCAATTTCTCAACCAACTCATCTTCGACAAAGCCTCCACCACCTACCACTGGGGAAAGGAGAACCTATTCAGTAAATGGTGCTGGGAAAACTGGCTGACCACATGCAGAAGATTGAAACAGGACCCCTATCTATCCCCATACACAAAAATTAACTCTAAATAGATCAGAGACCTAAATGTAAAACCTCAAACCATAAGAACCTTAGAAAATGAAGGACATACCCTCATGGAAATTGGAACTGGCATCCAATTCCTGAACAAAACCTGAAACCCACTGGCCATAAGAGATAAGATAGACAAGTGGGACCTAATTAAACTGACAAACTTCTGCAAAGCCAAAGAAACTATCAAGAGAGCAGGGAGACAGCCTACAGACTGGGAAGACGTATTTGCCATCTCCAGGTCTGACAAAGGCTTAACATCTTGGATCTACAAGGAACTCAAACATGCTGAAAAGAAAACAAACAAACAACTCCATTATAAAATGGGCAAAAGATGCAAATCAAAACCACACTGAGATACCACCTAACTCCAGTCAGAATGGCAATTAACAATAACTCAAAAAATAACAGTTGCTGGAGAGGGTTTGGAGAAAAGGGAACACTTCTACACTGTTGGTGGGACTGCAAACTAGTACAACCTCTGTGGAAAACAGTATGACGATTCCTAAAAGCTCTAAATATTGACCTCCCGTATGACCCTGCAATACCCCTACTGGGAATATACCCTGAAGAAAAATCACTCTATCAAAAAGATACCTGCACACGAATGTTTATCGCAGCATTGTTCACAATAGGAAGAACTTGGAACCAACGATGCTGTCCATCAAAAGAGGACTGGATTTAAAAAATGTGGTACATATACACGATGGAATACTATGCAGTCATAAAAAAGAACAAAATCATGAATTTCGCAGCAACTTGGATGGAACTAGAGTCTATAATACTGAGTGATATCTCACAGAAACAAAGATCGGAGTATCACATGTTCTCACTCATATAGTGGACCGTGAACATCCAACATAATACTATAAGAAAATGACTGACAGTGGTGGGAAACTATAGGAGGGGAGGGGAAGGGAGATGGGATTAACGGTAGTAAATATCTGTCTGGGGACGGGGAAATACCTCTTATCAACAAGGGTGACTGAACGAAGCATATTTGTATATCTAACCCTTAACTGTACCCCACAATATCATAATAAAAAATATTGATTTTAAAAAAAAAGAAAATACTCTATTCTGCATTGCCTTATGGAGATGTCTGCTTTATCAAACCCAATATTCCAAGATATACTGCCTTTATTTATTGATTTTCTCTATTTTTATATATACCTACAACATCTTAAAAGATTATTGTATCTCTTTGTATTTTTATGCTCATGTTTATGAAAATCTCACTTAATATATTTTTAAAAATATTTGTTGTGTCCACCTTTATTTGTTTCCAAATTTATTGTGTTTTGAAGTTTCCATTAGGAATGCATTGTGCTCATTTTGAAACAACAGCAGGAAACATAGGTAGAGATAGTTAACAACTAGTACAGTAGATTCACACATTAATTAGAATAGGCTCTGTAACCACCAGGGCAGATACCAGTTGGTCAGGAAAAGTCTCAGACTGATGCTATATCTCTGCAGTTATCTATATCTTCTTTTATATCTCTCCGTGAAGTTAAATGGTTTTCCTCATAGTTCCTTTACATGCCCTTTTAGGAAAACTCTTTATTTTACAATTTGTAGAGGTTGCTATTTTACCCTCATGTCATCCGACTGCTTGTTCTTTGGTTTAAACTCAGCCTAACTTTCTAATGCATTTTGCTTATTTGCTTTCTAATGAATTTTGCTTATTTGTATTATACCTAGTTTGTTGCCATCTCTTAATTCTAAGTATTTTTAAATCAATTCCCCTGATTCCCTAGATTTATATGTCTTTTCCTTTTAAAAATATTTCAATTTTGCCATTTTTGTTTTATTTATTTATTTATTTATTTATTTATTTATTTATTTATTTATTTATTTATTTATTTTTAAGGCCAACTCTCACTCACCCAGGCTGGAGTGCAGTGCTGTTATCATAGCTCACTGCAACTTCTAACTCCTGGGCTCCAGCAATCATTCTGCCTTAGTCTCCCAAATAGCTGGGACTACAGGTGCATCCCACCATGATCAGCTAATTTTTTTAAATGTTTTATTTCTGTTGAGACAAGTTCTCATCGTGTTGCCCAGGTTTGTCTCTGACTTCTGGTCTCAAGTGATCTTCTCGCTTCAGTGTCCCAAAGTACTGGGATTACAGGTGTGAGCCACTGCACCCGGTGTCAATTTCACATTTGAATTCTTTAACCAGAACTTCTAGGACAGTGATAAATATCTTATCTTCAAGCAGAAATACAGAAATATGAGTGGAGCTGTGAACTTTGCATATAAAAGAAGAAGAAAATTGAATTAATTCTACTGAAGGAAAATATTACAGATAGCTCATAGGCAGTTGCATCTTAATGTGCTGTTCTTAACTTGGACTCTGAGTAAAAGGAGGGCACTTTCTACATTGTTCTTCAATCCAGGAATCTGCATTTACACCTACTTCTAATTTATCATCAAATTTTGTTTACTCATACCTCCTAAATGTTCTCCTTCTAAACAATCAGGATTTAGACAAGGTCTTCAAAATATATAATCAAAATTATATAACATCCTAACTAGTTTCACTATTGCCAAACAAAATTCACTGCATTTTGTCCTATGTACTTGTTGTCAATATAGTAATCTTTTTAAAAGACAAGTTACCACACCAATCTCTTGCTTAAAATCCTTCAGTGGTGCTTAAGTACATACATAATAATCCATCCTTAAGCATAAATATGTAGGGTCTGTATGATAAAATTCATATTGATATCTTAACTATCACTTCTCAATTCCTCCTGCCCTTTTCTTCTTTTTGCTACAATGCATTTCTTACACTTTGATAAAGACATGAACTATATCATAGTTAAATTTTGCACAGGATTTGTCCCCTTCTTAAAATGCCTTTTGTATTTCTTCTTTATTTTGCAGTAGCTTGGTTTTTGTTGTTGTTGTTGTTTTAGAGACTTAAGATCATAACAGGGAAATGTTTCCAGAAGTCCTCTTCAGAGCTCCCACAATATCCTCAGTAGTTTTTAATCATAAAATTTATCGCAATGTATATGGAACTTTAGAGTAGGAAATTACATACCCCTTCTCTTCCAACACTTTTCAGGACTTGCCTGATGGAATTATTCTAAAAAAAAAACTGTTTTGCCTCTAAATACAATTCTTTATAACTTATATTACAAAACTTGAGGTCAAGCAAGAACAGGAATATGCTAGAAGTCTGAACAACAACAACAAAAAACTAAATAGATGTTCAAGTACAACCATCTTTCTTTTTAGTAATTCTGTCTGTAAAAATTTAGAAGCAACAAAGGAAATAGCTTTGTAGCCTTAACTTGGAGCAAAAATGAAGACTTTTTTTGAGGCTAAAACAATGATATAACATTAGACAAATATAATTGTTCATGTGCAGAGATGAGAATTCCCAAGAAAGAAACCCAGTGTATTCAGTCAAGTATCCTAGAATTTAAAAAATCAGAAATGTCAAAGTTAGAATACAAGTAGAATTCTATAATTACATAAATTCACTATGCCCTATCCTAAATTCTCTTCATCTAGATCAATGGTTTTTCAAATCAATAAAATTTATTTAGTGTTCATTATAGACTATATACTAAAAATACAAAGATAAAAGAAGAATACTTCCACAAATAAGTTATGATAGAAAAGATGAAGAGAGAAATTAATAGCTGAGACTGATATTTCAATGTTTTCTGATATTCTGACTTTGGAAGATAGAAGTTTTATAAGCACAAAAGAGAGCAAAAAAATCATATCCTGAATAGAAAATATGAGAGAGCAAAATGTGTTTTCCTTCACTTTTATAACTTTAATTTTTAATAAGATTTTAACCTCCCTCTAAAGGAGTATTACCCTCTTCTGCATTCAGCGCAGTCCTTAATATGTAGTAGACATTCAACAAATTCTGTTGAATGAATACATGAATGAGTTTTAAACTTTTTTTTTCTTTTTGACCCTACTACTTTCCACAGACTAGACTCATGGTTCACAGCTCAACCTTTGATAGATTTAGTGCAAATATAATTGTACAATATGCGGTAAACTAACTTTTCTCTGCAAGTAATTAAAATACCAAAAGTTCAAAGTGATTTCTTCAAATAAAGTTTAGTGGATTCTTGAATGTCTTACTGAGTACAAAATAAAATGCTGGAGTTAACATAAGTGCTTAGGAATTGGCATGGAACTGTGACTACATCAACATAAATGTGGCCTAAGTCATCAAAGTTTAAAACTCACTATTTGCCCCACCCCATCAGTCTTTTAACTCATCTACACTTCTCCAGTGTCTCCCCCAAATACCCCTGCATTTTATTCTTCTGGACTTTTGTTCATGCTGTTGCATATTCTGCCTGGAAGAATAAAGTGTACATAATTTTGTCTGCAGATATTGAAATTGGGAGCCGTTGTCATAACTTTGTAAGTGTTGAAGAACTGCCCAACTGGTTGGCCAACTGCCGCTTATCCTTGAAAATCCAGCTCAAATGTAACTTTTCTATGAGACGTGTTCCATCTTGATCCCATACTTCCTCTATTATATACGCATTGATCTCAAAATTACCTATTTCTATTTTTTTTTTTTTTTTGAGTTGGAGTCTCACTGTCGCCCAGACTGGAGTGCAGCGGCCGCTCGCGGCCAACGCAGCCTCGACCTGCTGGGCTCCGGCGATCCTTCCGCCTCAGCCTTCCAAGTAGCCGGAACTACAGGCGCGCGCTACCACGCCTGGCTGAATTTTTAAAATTTTATTTTATTTTTTTATTTTTTTTTATTTATTGTAGAGATGAGTTCTCGCCTGCCCAGGCGGGTCTCAAACCCGCAGGCTCAGGCAATCCACTCACCTCAGCCTCCCAAAGGCGCGGGATTACAGGCTGAGCCACCGAGCCTGACTCACCTAAGTATTTCTTTACATGTCTTACTATTATTCCTTAAATATAGAGAACTAAAGTTCAGTACACAGAATGCTAGCACTCTCTAAATCATTGTTGAATAGAGAGTCTAAAAAAGAACCACTTATGACTGTGAGATCAATCATCTTCTGGTGCTTTTTTAAATATCTGCCACAACACCATACTACAGTTATCCAGATTCATACTTGCAAAGAGAAGTTACTCAGACCTTCCTGACACAACTCTTTTCATAGTTGTACAATTTTGAAAAACTTTACTCATCTCAACCAAAACGTCTCTCATTATTGTCTATCTTTTTGTTCTAACATAAACTCTGGGATTATTTTGAATAAATCAGACTCTTCTTCTAAATATGTGCCTTTAAATATGTAAAAGCAGCTGGTATATATGCCACAAAAGTCTAATTTTACTCTAGTTTATAATTTATAAATTAAATTCATTGATACCATTCTTCTAATTCAAACCAAAAAAATTTAAGCAAATGTACTAAATAAAGCAATTATAAATTGACTAATCTTGAAAATGTATATGTTAAACCATGAGGACTTCTTCTAGCACCTGAATAAAACTAGATACTGGGAACTGGAGTGTGGTTAAAGGAACACATACATACTCCTATTAATATGGAAAACTGCACCTATTTCCTCATCTTCCTCATACTAAAATTCAACTTAATTTAGCATCATCAGCAGGAAACTCTGACCACACATTTGCTTTCAGTTAAAAAATACACACACACACACACACACACACACACACACACACACACACACACACTATATGGAAGAGTACAAATTCTAAATATTAAGTTCTCACTGCAAGTCCTGAAAATTATTTTCATAAGACAAGTTATATGTTTTCACAGACTTTTCTTGGTTTTAGAACAAAACATCTGGACAATTTGTAAATGATTATTCATATTTTTGCCTGCCTTTAAATGGTTGAATGAATTTACTTTCAGTGTTTTATAAACAGACAAACCTTTTCTTAAAGTAACCCCAAGAAAGACATCCTGAAACATTCATTCATCAGCACATTTGGTCTATCGGTACCATCTCTCTGGAAAGCTCTTCCACCAAACATTCTCATTGCTCACTCAGCTGCTTCCTTCAAACTTCTGTTCAGCTCTAACTGCCACCAATCAGTCTAATCCTGAGGACACAATATGTGACCTGAGGTCTATGGGGGAAAGGCACCAACCCCACAGGGAGTAGCGGCCACAGGGTGGCGGAATACCTGAAGAAAGGTATCATGAACTTCGCAGCAACCTGGATGTACTTAGAGTCTGTAATACTGAGTGATCTTTCAAAGAAACAAAAACTGAGTATCACTTGTCCTCACTCGTAAGTGGACCTTGAACAACTACGGTAATACTATAAGAAAAGGATGGGGAAGGGAGGTGGGGCTGGGATTGAGGGATTGACAGCAGTCGAAATCTGCCTGGGGAAGCGGGGGGCACACCTCATCAACAAGGGTACCTGCACAATGAGTATTTGTATACCTAACTATTTATATACCTAAACTTGGATTGTACCTAATTTTTAAATTAAAAAAAAGTAAAGTTAAAAAAAAAAAAAACACTCGAGCTGGGCTCGGTGGCTTAGCCTGTAATTCCGCGCCTTTGGGAGGCTGACGTGAGTGGATTGCCTGAGCCCGCGAGTTCGAGACCCGCCTGGGCAGGCGAGACCTCATCTCTAAAATAAAATCAAAAAAAAATTAGCCGGGCGTGGTAGCGCGCGCCTATAATTCCAGCTACTCCGAAGGCTGAGGCAGAAGGATCACCGGAGCCCAGCAGGTCGAGGCTGCGGTGGCCGGGAGCAGCCACTGCACTCCAGTCTGGGTGACAGAGTGAGACTCCAACTCAAAAAACAAACAAACAAAAAACTCTTAGAGGAAAAAAAGTCCTAATTGTGCCCAAAGTGTGAAGATGACCTCACCGAAGTTGCAGCCTACTTCCCCCTCAGGATATGCCACCCATTGTCATCCTGGAAAGTTTTCTTGAGACCAGGGTCTTCTGAGAGGAATGAAAGACCTCCCCACTCCCCACTGTCTTGGTTTTTTTTTGTTTGTTTGAAATCTGAGTCAAGCACAAGGAACCCCCCCATTAATGCTGCAGGATGCTGCTGTCGATTGGCTGGCATCCTTGTCAATTCTCTCCGTCAACTTCGCTGGCTTTGCTAACTCACACGCCCTTGCGTTTGATTGGCTTATGTCTCGATAAGCCCCGCCCACAGTCTAAGGAGCCCGATTTAAAGAGCACTCAGGGATCTGCGTGTTTACTGATCCCAGAAAGAGGTTCACCAGGGAGTCTGGGCCTTGGTCCAGCTAAAGGGGCGAGCGGGGCGAGTTTACCCTGAAAGTCTATGAATCTCAGGGATTGATTGCGCGTGGTTCTTCTCCAGTTCTCACATTTTATAGGTGAAACCAAGGCTCACGAAGGGTCTGTAGCAGGTCTGTGGTAGGCAGATGGGACGTCAGGCTGAGCAGGGCGGAGAGAGCACCTTGTGTCAAGACTTAACTCAGCATCTCTATCTGGCTTTTGAGCTCAGGAATGAGACATCCATATAAGGTTGCTGGAGATAAGCAGAAAAAGCACAGCAAAAGCCTTGGTCTTCAGGAAGAAGACAAAGTTCTGGGTGACCTAAGGGAGGCTGGACACACACTCAGAGAGCCGGCCCCAGCTGGATGACTGACCCCTTTATCCTATCCTATTGTTATCCCATCAGCATTTATCACCTTCTAATATTTACCTTATGTGTATTTAATTACTTATTTATTTACTTATTTATGGTAGTGGTGATCTAGCTCTCTCTCTCACCTAAAATACAAGCCTCCCAAGGCAGGGATTGTGTCTATTTTTTTCCACTGGTATATCCTCAAAATATAGAACAGTTCTGGCACAGAGAATGTGATTAATAACTATTTTGGAATAAATCAGTTTTAGCATTTTTTTTGTTCGTTTGTGTAGAAGTCCAGAACAAAAGTGTTAATTGACTCTAGATAACCAATGTAAACCACATAGACAATATATTACTTTTTAAATATACAGTAGATTACTTTTTAAATTACAATCAGGATTTTGTTCTCTGTTTGTTAATTTATTATGATGAAAACTTAAAATGGGCAAATCAATCCCATAGTTTTATTTTCATTAAATTGCCTTAACTGGAAACAATTGAAAGGAAAAATGCAAGCATCTTGTGCTATCAAAATAAGTATCTTAGAAATTTAAAAAAATTATTTGTAGTTATTTCAGGAATTATGATTTATTTATCTGAAACTTCACAAGTTCTTAAAAATAGGGCTCCAGACAGTTACAAAGTTGTAGAACAAATTATTACTAGTAATTTCTCAGTGGTGTGCATTTGATTCTATGAATAATTAGCCGAGGTTTAAGTATGTATTACATGTATCTTGGAAGGAATAATCACATGTTACAAAACCCGTAACTGATGCAATGTTGTTTCAGAATACTTCCACAACTTTCTTTGAAACTAGGTCTGTATATTATAAAGTTTTCTCTTGTTTTATATTCATGTTTATCTAGTGTACCAAAGAAGAAAGACTACCTAAGGAAATAAAGCAAATCTGAAATAGCAGGCAATTTGGGATCATGTACAAAATAGTTTGATGCTACTGCAATTCATACTGGCCAGAAAAAGTAGTACAAAATAAATACATATGGCTTTTCTATGGATACTACATTTTACAGTCCACAGAATTTATGTTTTTGTCAGTTGTATTAAAGTCTTTTAAAAGCAGCAATTTATAACTGTGTAATGAAAAAACATTTTCTGAAAGATTACCCTATATTAATAATGAAGATAATTTAATATCAATATCTATATACATCTTAAAGTTTTGTATGATGTTTTAAAACACATTATTTCAATTATTCTTTTAAATGATTTTATATGTCAGGTAGACTCATTGGACCTGCATTATCTTTGTGATACAGTATTAAGATGACAACAGAAAAATTAAAAACATGATAGATTTGTCAGTGTTCTTCTTCCTTGTCCTATGTGTACTTTCATTTTTTACTTTCTGTCAGCAAACTAAAGACATATGAATATGTAATTATATAAAGTTGAATTAATGATTTTCAAACTCTGCAAGTCTGATGGTCTTCTTTATCCAAATTTTTGAACTGTACTCTAAGAACCAGTAAGTATATAGAATTTAATGATTTATAATTCTCTGATAGAAGTCACGTACAGTTTAGTTTTTGTACATGTCTAAACTCTCCAAAAGTATCACAGACACCTGAGAGGAAGAAGCAAAATGCCAGGGAAGCTGTATTCCTGACATCTCTGCCTACTAAATTGCACTCTGATTTTCTGTGTTCTAGTAAAAGTGCTCAAGATTTCTAGTATGTCAGTTATGCTAACATTAATAATGAGTCAACACTGCTCCATACAGAATTGACCTTTACATAATGTTGCAGACCAACTGACAAGAATGATTTTTTTTTTAAGAGCAGGAAACATACAAACACAGCACAGACAAAACAAAAACAGACCAATAAATATGAAGATCTCCGAAATAAAAAGGACAAGCTATATTCTATGGTACATTTACTTGTGTTTTTATGTTAACATTTTCAATTTTACAATGCCTTTTAAATAAGCAAGATTTACACTAGCACATTTTTAAAAATGAACTTCGGAAATAATGTAAAACTTTAAGGGAAGCAGTTTGGAATATTTTGTTTCTGGTTATAATCCACATAAACTGTGACTAAGAGAACATTTTCAGAGATTACATGAGTGTATCATATATTCATACCCATATGATATAATAGTATATATGATTAAGAAAGGATTACAACATTTCACATTTCAGAATGTGTCATATGGTGTCCAACATTACAGCAAATTTCATCATCTTATAGAAGACTCTCATTGGCCAAAATGACATTCCCATGAAAGGATTTGTTTCTCAGAAAGTAGATACAATCTTTGGAGGAAATATAAAACAATGTCGCTTAATTTAGAAAATTACCTTCAATTTTAATGCAAATAAAATAATTTAGAATAGATATTTAAAATATAAGATTTCTAAATTGAGTCAAGACAAGTCTTACACATCTTAGAAGGCATAGAACTGAGTAATGTATATATACCTGTCTTGAATGACTACATTTAATATAATATATATGCATCTGTATACATATAAATAATACATGAGAGGAACAGGAATAATAAAAGAATGAAAGAAAGAAATATTGATTTATTTTGCAAACTTTTAAACCTATAAAATTTCACATGTGCAGATATATTGTTGAAAATATTTGTATTCTACACTACACATTCAGTTACCTACAGAAATAAATTATGTATGGTTGGTGATCTGATTTATAACCTTGCCAACACAGTTCAGAAGCAATGTAACAGAAACCAAAAGACTGTCACATCTTAAATAAGAAAATAGCATTATGGAATTTGCCAATGATTCCAGTAATGTAAAAATCACATATGTCAAAACCAGAATAAGTTTATATCAAGCTTTAGAGAGTAGTGGTGACAATTAAAGAATAGAAACATTTTAAAAACATATATTTGTACATATCTATGCATTCATTTTAAGCTTATAGAATCTGAAAGAGTATTTTCAGCTTCATAGCTTATGCCCAGAAGTGATTGCTTTCTGAATATGTTTGTCTAAGGGGCAATTGTTTAAATAAATATGCATGAAGTCATTTTAAAATATAAATATTAAGCATGTGAACCCATCTAAGCATCTCATACAAAGTAAATACTTTATATATAGATCAGTGATTACCTATTATTTCAACTATATAGGTTGGGTATTTAATTATGTATTCTCATTTTTTAGCAATTTAAATTTCTATAAAAGTGAAGTTTCCAGATCTAGCAACAGTGATATAACATTTGGTGGGAGAAGGGAAGTGAGAAAGGGGGTGGTGTGAATTGGGATTATTTCCAAATTGTCATCTTCCAATTTCATTTTAGCAATTTAGCAAAAATTCAACATTAAAAGTGAAAAAAATAACAAACTTCAACAACATACTAAAAATGTGGTAATTCTTTTAAAGCTGACACTTTTCTAAGTAAATGCTGTGTTTCTGTTTTACCTTGAAAAACATGCTGTTGTTGACATTAACCTGGAAGTCTACTGTAAGAGTCATTTCATTCCATCTACTGCTTCTAGTGAGAATAACACATAATCTGGATAGACAAATTATTGTCTATTATAATTTCCAAATGAGGTGATTTTTTAGCCAAATTTGCTGACATCTCCAAATGAATACTTTAGATATCTGTCAAAGTATATACACATTTCATGTATCTCCATTGTGCTAAGAATAAAGGTCTTCAATAGAAATATTATATTATTTTCTCATGCTAAAAAATCAGCTAAATGAATATTTTCCTGAAAATCTCTATTCATAAATTCCTAAATTTGACCTTCTCTTTGGATATTCTTCAACTCAACTTTATACACAAAATAGGTTTATACATAGAATTTATAAACAGATGTTTACGGACCACCTACAATGTAAATACATATTTGAAAAATTTTAAGGTCTATAATACATTACATTTAGCAAAATAATCCTGCATTTTTTATAAAGACACTACCAATCACTTTGGTCACTCAACTGTATTATAATTTTCTGAAGGTCAGGTCTTCATTTGCAATTCATCGCATTGCTTACAGCATGAGCACATAGCAGGTGCTCAGTAAATGTGTGCTGAATTGCAGTAAATATCAACACCTAAACTTCAAGAAAAAGTCATGACTTTTTTTTCTTTTAAGGAAAAGAGCAAATGTGACAAGATGATATGTCGATAACAAACTATGGAAAGAGGGGATGTTTTCAGGATTTCCTTATAAACTTACCTTCACTTTTTACCTTATGATAAATTTGGAGATCTGTTTTTAGTCACTCATCAAATTTTAATTATACAGATTAATCGAGTTTGTATATTTTGACTTTGAAAGCATTTTCACACATATAGCAAAATTTTAATAAACGCTAATTTACAATACAATGTAGCTATATATTTCATAGACAACCAAGTAAAGATTTAAAAATATATTCTATATGGGTTTTAGAGTACTATCTTTCCTTCCACAATAGATGGGAATTCAATTACCTGTTAATCTTCATTTCTTTAAAATTCTACATAAAAGAGCACTGTAAATATATTTTAGCTGCCCAAGCTAAATTAGGGATCACATATTGTATTGGAATAAGAAAATATGATTTTCCTCTAGTCTACTTTTCAACTATAAAAACTTACATCTTCTTACTGAAAAATAAGAATGAAGTATCTGTAAGTAAAGGATATATTCAAAGAAATTTAGTTAATCTTTTTTTAAAAAGTAATTTTCCAGATATGCTTACTGTTCAATAAGAAAGCTGAAAATGCTATTAGTTAAGGTAATTGCATTCTAGTGATTTATGTTATTGTTTCACATTTGTGTTACAACATAACCCATAGAAATTAGAGCATGTAGATATAACAGAAAGAAAATTCTGATGTGAGATCAACATTATCCCCTTATCCTTATATAATTTTCAGGAATCGCTTTATTGCATGTCTTGCTGAATCATGTTATTTGTTGTTAATATTATGTTTCAACTAATTTTTAAATTAAGTGACATTTCTGATAATGCATCAATAAAACAGACTTTATTTTCTCACCAACTTAACAACTAATGCCACTAAATAGGCTTCTATTATTCCTCACTGCTGCCTTGGCCCACTAACCACAGTAAAATAGAATGTTACTCCAAGTCCTTCTTTAGAAAAAGAAATGAAAAAGGAACTTGAAAGCAAAAAATGCACATACTTTCCTTTGTCCTTTTGCCATTGTTCTTTTGTTCTTCCTAGTGGCAGAAAGTCTACAAACATGTATCTGGTAGACATCACCAGATTGTATTCTTATTTTTTTTTTTATTTCAGTCTCGTCCTTGTTAAAATTATATAATTTAATAAATAATAAATTCTTGTTACAAAACATATTCTAATAAATAGCATGTGTAGTTAAATACCTAATGCCCTCATCAACTTACTGACCTTTGATCCATGAGATCAAAAACCTTCCTGTACCCCACTCTAGAGGTAATCATTACTATTAATTTTATATATATTTGAATAGACTTATTTTATGAATTTATTTATGTATGTACATATAGAAACTGATTTGTAATTTTTTACAAGTTTTTAAAGTAATTCACGTAAATGAGTTATTGCTGTATGCATTGTCTTATAGGGTGTCTCTTTTATATTACAATGCTTATAGTAGAACTTGACACATAAGTATATGTACAATTAACTGCTGACTATGTAGTATTTCATGGAATCAATGTATCTGGGTTTATTTATGTATATCTGTTTAAACAAACGTGTGATTTTTCTCTAGCAAAATCTATTTCTGTATTCTCTTCTATGATCTTAGTCCAACAGCTTCATAATGGCCTGCAAGGCTATATATGATTCAGTTGTTGCCTAGTTATTCAATTTTATTTCTTATCAATCAATCCAACAACGCTTAAACTATATGGAGACCTTTAGTTCAGTATTCTTATGGCATTTTACATTGCTCACATGTCTCTTCGTTCTTTTTTTATCTGGTTTAGATCTCATGATTCAATTATATAATCACTCCCTAAAAAACATTCTCATTTCTCTTGTTCTATTTCCTGCTATTCAGCAAAAATTCTGATCTTATTCACAGCAAAATTTCTGTCTACTTCATACCTGGACTCTTACAATTAAATATTTTGAGAGAAAAATCACATTATGAGATATCTGACTTATTTCACTTGATGACCACAAACATATTGACACTAAACACCACTCATCTCTCTAATGTGTATACTTACCAATTCTTCAATACATTTAGTTAAGAAATGCAGACAATCACATGGAAATTCCATCAGGTTTCTGCCAGGAAATCTACCACCCACTTGCATCTGTATTTCTATAACTTGCCTTGTTTTCTGTAGCAATCAAAAAGTGTCCATATACTCATTAAAACGAATTCTCTATTTATGTTTGTCTATTCTTTGCTTGTGCAATTATTCCTACCCTTTTTCTCCAGTGTCATCAGTTATTCGTTTTTATTTGATCATTCACCATACCATTAAAACATATTCTAATCCCTCTTATCGTTTAAATAATCTCAACTTTGTGTTTTCCTCTAGCAAATGCCCATTCATTTGTTTCTTCCCTTTAATTTGCTATTTCTGGAAAGAACTTCCTGCACACACTTTGTCTAACTTTTCCTTCTCAACCCATTCCTCAGAAATTTTATTCATTCCACTTAAATGAATTTAATGAATGTCATGACTCTTGAGCTTGATCACGCTTTATCCTGGAACATTGTCCCTCAGATATTGGCATAGATTCCCTCTCTCTTTTCTCTCATCACGTATTCTGTGAGAACTTCCCTGACTGCCACACGTAAAATGTCATCTCCTTCCTGTATTGCTTGTCCCCTTTCCCTATTTTATTTTCTTCATCTTATCACTACATAGTATATTTTACTTTGTTTATTATCTCTCACACCAAACAGTGCACATTTTGTTCAACACTTCATTATCTCCTACAACAATTCCCTCCCCCAAGAGGTTAACACATTGAACTGCAACTTTGCCAACTTCCTTTCTCTTTCTAATACCATTCAATCCCTCAGCAGCATCAACACAACTTGCCCTGTCTCCTTTGAGAAACATTTCGTGGAATCTTACCATTCCACATTGTCTGGATTTCCTTCTGTACTATTAACATCTCGCATTTAATGCAATTTTATAACTTCTTCCATTATAAAATGTTTGAGACCATTGCCTTGTGACTTAGCCATGGGAACCTTCTTTTCTAAGCGTGTACTCTTTATCCAAGTGAACTCACCAAATCCCCAGGATTTAAACATAATCTATATTTGGAGGACTCTCATGTTTATAACTGTGATCTTAAAATTTCCCTTGAGTTTTACCCTTGTGTAGAATTATGATGTAAACTATCTGTTAAAATCATTTTCGACATCCTGGTTTACTACAAAAACAGATAAAACATTAGAACAAAAGGAATAACATAATTTATCTTTTAAGTTTCAAATTCAGAGTATGGCTTTGTAAAATGCATAGCCTTTTAAAATTATCGATATTAAAAGGGCTATAAAGGGGAATAAGTAGCTTTTTCAGGGGTAGCAGAAATATAGCTGTACCTAGATCCTCACCTCTCCACAGGAAAGACAAGAAATTTGAAAGTGTTATTTGCCAAATGAGGAGTACTCAAATAATTGCTCTTGCAGTTTGAAGATGAGCCTTATCAAATACAAAGCAAAGATTGGCAAATCACAGAATTTTTAAAAAAATAAAATAGTGCTCACCTTGGTTGATAACTATACATGGGACTACATTGCAATATACACATCTTAAATTTAAAAAAACCTAACTAGAAGTTCCTCAAACATTTTGTTTTTCCTATAATAGGATCATTTAAAAAAAGTCAGCTATTTTTCCTATTAAGCAGAATATTCTAATGATTTGAAAGGAGGTTTTCTTTTAATAGAATATAATGTTATTCATAAGAGAAAAAAATTGGTATAAAACTGTTTTCATTCAAACATTAAAATTCCATAGAAAATTCACATCAGTAAGTAGAAAACTTCTTTAAAATAAATTTCATTATTATTATCAAGAAAGTTTTTGAGAATCATGATCTAATTTATTTGATTTTATTATTTTTAAATTAGTAACTTATTTTCTTCCATATATAGCCAGTCTCTAACATCAAATATTGTGATTGCATTAGAATGTGTCCTGATCTTTAAATATTTCCACCTAAAATTAAATGGAATTTCTGTGTCTTAGATAAAGTTTGAATATGATATTTGTATTGCTTTTTCTCTAAAATATTAAAATATGTATTAGTCCCTCAGCTTTTTTTTCTTTCAAAACAAGGAATAAAAGTGCTTATAATCTGGGAAAACACAGAAAGAGTTGGAAATACAGCCCTTGGGCTAAGTTCAATTTTGTGTGACATTGACATATGATATGGAGTAAGTCACTTCACTTATTCATATTTCAATTCCTATGTTAAAAGCATGCATAATGAAAATAATACACTTAAAGATGCTAAGTGGATAAAAAATAACATGGTAGTATTTATATTGCACTTTTATAGCAAATGTTCCCTCAGGTGCTGTTTCTATTTTAATTAAAACTATTTCATAAATCTAAAGAAGAAGCTTCTCTAGTGATACCTTTAACCTGATATTTTTTCATGGCTTCTCTTATTATAAAATGCTGAAAAGGCCATTATATTTTTGCACTATGGTTGGTTTTTATTTTAAAAAATTTAATGTTACTCACTAAACAAGTAGTCCTACATAATCAAAATCATATATATTCTTGAAATAGTATAGACTCAACAAAAGAACTATATTATTCTTGATTAATAAATAACAATTCACATTATAGCCAGCATGGTGCTATAACCATCTGGAAATTAGCAAATGTATTCAATAAATTACATAAGGTAACATTCATGCTTTAAAACTCAAAGGACAAAGTCTACTCATGTCTCCCCACAGACATTTGCAATGGTTAAAATCTAAACAGTTTAGAAATTGACGGTAAAAACATGTACACATGTTCATCTCTCGAGGCATTTCTACGCAATCTGGATGATTTCATTTTGTGTAAGTTAGAGTATATAACCCAAAACTTACATTCCCATCACTGCATAAAACAAAACCTATTGGACTTGTCTTTTGAGACACTAATCTAGCACCTAGGCAAATGGAAGAGTAAGGAACGAACTGTCTCTGGACCCTTGGCCTTCATTTGGAATGGTTGGTTTATATCGCCCTGAGAGCAACTGCCCTTCAATTATTACATCTTACTTCCTGGTTCCCAGTCCACCCATTCCCCCTCCTCATTACTTTTTAGACACTGTCTTTAATGCAGAACAACAACAAAAAAATGTTAACACATAAATCAGATAATTTTCCATGCCAATATTTTCATGAACTACTTATTCACTAAAAGAAAACTACTGTTTAAAACTATTTAGAGTTGCTTTGTTTCATCATAAATTCTAAAAGAGGCCAAAATGTTGAAAAGAATCTGAGACTGTAAATGTATGTAAGATGCAGATATCACTTGGTAATTAATTTGAGCTTCAGAACCATGGATCACTTTGGAAACATCAGTTGTTCTTAAGAAAGTTTGATCTGTTGGGAAAAAAAAGGAAGGAAGGCAGGGATCGAGAGAAGGGGCTGCCACCCTTGCTTCTTGCTCCATTGGAAACAGCCCTGGGAATTTTCTGTTTGAACCATAGAAGAATCAGAAGCAGCCAGAGAGTTTGCTGAAGACAGAGGCAAGTGTAACACTTTTTGCTCTTATTTTTATTTATTTATTTTTTTTGAGTTGGAGTCTCACTCGGTCGCCCAGACCGGAGTGCAGTGGCCGCTCCCGGCCACCGCAGCCTCGACCTGCTGGGTTCCGGCGATCCTTCCACCTCAGCCTTCCGAGTAGCCGGAATTACAGGCGCGCGCTACCACCCCGGCTGATTTTTTGATTTATTGTAGAGATGAGGTCTCGCTGCCCAGGCGGGTCTGGAAACCCCCGGGCTCAGGCAATCCACTCACCTCAGCCTCCCAAAGGCGCGGGATTACAGGCTGAGCCACCGAGCCCGGCTCACTTTTTGCTTTTAATATGATATGCAAGTTAATTAAGGACAATTAACCTAGCAATAGGACTAAAGACTTTAAGACCTTGTTTTGATGCCAAGGTTTATGTGGGACTCTGTGGAGCTGCAGGTCCCTTAGCCAAAATACTATAAACCTGAGATCACTTACTTGGTAACAAAACACAATTAACTGTAGAAATAAAAATAATAATACTTCTTTCTTTTTTTATTCCTCCTTTAAAACTTTTGCTTTTAAACCATAGTAATCATATATTTCATTAGAAGTATTCTATACTATAAAGAAATGTCATTAAGTTGTATGTATTTGTTTTCAAGAGAAAAGTAGCTACAAAAGAAAAGAAAACTGTATCAAAGATCAGCGGTGTCAAGATTGCAGAAATGATGCATCTTTCGATATACCAACAGTCAAAACTCAATTAAAAATCAGAGGAAAGAACAGCACTCTACCCTTTACCACAAATTAAATGAGATTTGGAAAATAATATAAAAATTTATCCATATGCTATAACAATAATAATAATAATTCCTATACTTGCCAATATCAATAATACCATTGAAAAAATGGTCTATACTCATCTCTATGTCATGTCTACACAATCCTCTACTCAATTCAGTGTGATTGATGTTAAGTAGTTGTGCTTCACTGAGATCTAGTTGGATTATTAATTTTACAAACAACTTGGAGATTTTTGATCATCATGTTCCTTGAACTCACAGCAATTGACTCCTTGGAACACACTCCCGTCTCTTTTCTTCTGTGGGGTTGTAACTTACTTCTTCCATCTCTGTGGCTACTCCTTCTCAGATTCTTCAAGGTCCCATATTTCTCTCCTTTGTGGTGCTGCTTGGAACTTTACTCTCACAGTTTGTAAAGTATCCTCTACCTGAAAAATCTCAGCTTCATGATAGGGTTCTGCTATATAGAAATTAAACTTCAACTTTAGTGTCAAATAGACTGTACTAAGATTCTGGAGGAGTCACTGTTCAGAGGAACAAAAAAAATCATTCGATAAATGAATAAAAACATAGAGCGAATTTGAGTCAGGAAGTTCAGTCCTACATGCGGATCTAGGAGTCTGAGCTGGACAACTGAGTAGAGAAAAGGAAATATGAGACTGAGAGAAAAAAATATAAATATATTTTTCCTGTGTTTTGGAACTGATGAAAGGAACACATGGAATTAGCTGTTCACGTGTTTCGAATAAACTTGTGTCATTAAGTTGTTTTGCTTTATAGATGGTTTAGTTCCTCAAATGTTTTTGATATTTCTTGTGGTAAGTCTAGGATTTAAACCTTTATGTATGTCTTACAGGAGAAACACACTTATTTAATGTTGTTGGGACATGCACGTTACAGGATAATCAAAAAAAGTTAAAACAGGATATCAGACAGTCATTAAAACAACAAATAAATAATTTAAATATTGTATTTTATCTTTAAAATGTAAACGTGTACTCATTCACCAATCTTCTGATACAGACCCAAGAACTTTTCTTCAAACATCTAAAATTGCAATTGCAAATACTTCATTATGTCATCATTTTATATAACCTGTGATGCACAGTTTATTTTCATTTCAAGTTCCTTACAGTTGAATAGGTACTAAAGATGCCAGTTTGAAAATCTTAGTTTTAAAATTATTCTCTTATTTTCTATTGTTATTTCTACTACTTTTCGATTATTTTATTTTATTTTTATTTTTTCAGACAGGGTCTTGCTCAGTCACCGCAGTTGGAATACAGTGGTGCAATCACAGTTCACTGCAGCCTTGACCCCCTGTGCTCAAGGGATCCTCTTGAGTAGCTGGGACTAAAGGCACGTGCCACCATGCCTAGCTAATTTATTACAATATTTTGCAAAGATGGAGCCTTGCTGTATTGCCCAGGCTTGTCTCAAACCTCTAGACTCAAGCAATCTGCTTTGGCCTTCCAAAGTTCTGGGATTATAGGCATGAGCCACCCATATGTCCAGGCCGTATTATTTTCTACTTTTAATTTTTTTATTATTGGCTTCCTGTCTTTAATGTATCTTGGCCATATCTAAACCATATATATTTTTAGTAATTCCTCCTTATTAAGTTTTCCCAAAGCATTCAAATTCACTTATGTACAATTTTTAAAATTTTATTTTAAAGATGTGGAGTACAATTTAAGATTAGGTACATAAGAGGTCATAATACAGGTGAAGATTGGGTCTCCCATTGATCCTCACTTTGCCTAGATTAGGATAACATCCTTATGGATGTTATGTGCCGCCTCCCCCCTGACAGTGTCCCACTACTGCCAATCCCTTTCTTGTAGTGTTGATAAATGTTCAGGGTCTGCTTATGATGTACAAACAATTTTCATTGCTTATTCATTTCATTACATATAATGAATATATATTTAGATATATTTAACATATATATACATCAAATTCTAACAGACATAAAAACTTTGTATTAATCACAACCGACTCTAGGTAAGCATGAAATTGAACTGCAGCAAACAAGATTATTCAGACAATCTACAAAGTAATCTAATAACAAAAATAAATTTATTGTGCTAAAGCAATAGTTCAGTATATTTTATCAAAAATATGGAAAATATTTGTTGATCTAGAAGATTGATTTGATAGAGGATTAATGAAAAGCAGCTTTAATTCTGTCTGATGATTTCTACAGTTGACATTGTTGGTTTCTACAACAAATAAATATAAATGGGGAAGAAAGAGTATCAAGAAGTTAAATAGGCCTAGAACTATGTCCTATTTCCAATTCTTCTAGGTATCATGAAAATTAACAGATTGGCAAAATGGACCACATCATTAAAATATTGCATATTTACTTTATATTCAAATATGCTTCTTAAACAAAAATTTGAGTATGATGAAAAACCAAAGACATTTGTTTTGTCTTTTCTTAAACCACATATTTTATTGACTAATTATTTAAGCTGTTCAACACTAAGTAATAGGTAGAACCTATGATCTGGGAATATGTTTTGCAAAGCTATATACACATTATCATTTAATTAATCTGAAACCACACAAAGTATTTTCTGTGTTTGTGGGCATTTATTGTGTAAATATGAAAGGAGTTATACTTTATTACAGATAAAGTGATTCTGATTACAGTTTTGTTCACCCAATACACAAGTAAAAACTAAGTTGCATAAAAATTTGACTGTTTACATAAACTTTTTTTCCTTTTAAAAAATGTTTCCAGAAAGAAAAATGTTATTCAAATTTTTCAATCAGTTTTCCCTACAAACATTTTGCTTTTGATGTTTTCTTTCATTTCACCTGTAAAGAATCTAGCTAGAAAAATAAGTAAAATAAAACCAAACTACATAGGCTATAGTGATTCAACTGAGATTAGCATTCAGGTTTCCTGATATGCTTTCAATTTGCACAAGAAGAATAGAACATTTTGCCTTCTCCCATAATATTTTCTATAAAACTAATATGGAGTCACTTCTGTGTCAGTAAATTATTTATTCAAAGCACATCTTTACTTCATGGATATTTACTTGTAGCCTATATTGATTTAAAATAGTTATTACATTTTATACTAAAAATAGCATGTTCAATTTTTAATATTAAACTTATTTACTGTATTATCAGGTTTATACTTAATTTGCTGATGAAATAGCAACTCAATCCATTTCAAGCTCACTACTTATACACTTGGTTTCCTTTGAAAATTAAAACCCTGACCTAAAAAACAAGCACGCTGTTCAGGGACACCATCTTATAAGTTTAGTTGTTAGCCACCCGCTGTTCTCAATAAATCAGTCTGCAAACTACTGATCCATGTCACAGTATTTTCCCCTCTCTATTTGTTGGAAACATGTGCCTACAAATCAAACATTGCTCCGTTCAGTTTGTTAAGCTGAAGTACAATTTATGCTGATAGATATTTAAAATAAATCTCAGTAAATGTAAGATCATAATAATTATGATTTGTAAGAGGTATACTAATAGATGGTATAGTGCTATTAAATTTAACTATACATTAAAGGACTTGACTAAAATTAATTGCTTAAAGGATATTACTTATTATAAGTACAATGACAGAGGCTTATTATATTAGTGCATTTTAAAATCATTTCAATAGTTTTATATTATACTATTTGCTTTGTGTTTATCCTCAGACATTGTCAAGTAGTTTATGCAATTATCCTGAATTAAAAATGAATTTATGAATACAACTATTATGTATTAATAAGGACCCATTTTGTTCATTTCACTAAAAATAAATATGAATTTTTTTCGATGTTTACTATCTAATTTACTTAACATGTTCACAAAGCAAGCAACCCATGAGGGAATAAGAAAAATAAATAAGTTGTACAAGCCGGGCTCTGTGGCTCAGCCTGTAATCCCGCGCCTTTGGGAGGCTGAGGTGAGTGGATTGCCTGAGCCCGCGGGTTCGAAACCCGCCTGGGCAGCAAGACCTCATCTCTACAATAAATCAAAAAATCAGCCGGGTGTGGGAGCGCATGCCTGTAATTCCGGCTACTTGGAAGGCTGAGGCGGAAGGATCGCCGGAGCCCAGCAGGTTGAGGCTGCGGTGGCCGGGAGCGGCCATTGCACTCCAGTCTGGGCGACAGAGTGAGACTCCCACTCAAAAAAATAAAATAAATTAAATAAATAAATAAATGAATAAGTTGTGCCAAATTTGTGATTCTTTGAAAGAACGTATTTCTTTATAATTTATTTGAATTTCACTTCACTCTCCAAAAGTATTTGAGATTACTGACAAAAATAAAAATAATACAACAGGAAAAGTTTAGCTATCAAGAAAATTAATAAAGGAGGATTAATGGGAGAGCAAGATCAAGCCACCCAGTAGTTAGCTGAACCCTCCTGGTACTGGCTTGAGAGCTGATCCTGCACATCTCTTTGTAACTCCATGTTCAGTAATAGCAGGTTAGTGGTTTTGTTGGCCATGAAATTAAACATGCTACAAATTAGTACTTTGGTTTCTTATCGTTTTGGGAGACAGAATTTAGCAACATGTTAGCAAACTCATTCCACCTCAGCAAATATCTCCTAGAAAGTACTCTATTATCAGCTCTGTTATATAGACAAAATGTTGCTTAATGTGACAAACTGATGTACCATAGATCAGTACCAAAATAAATTTAGCTAGACTAATTTTAAGGCAGAACAATTTGATTCTGTTAATTAAGCATCCATGGAACAATTATTTTTAAGTTATGTGATTTGCCAGTATATCCTACATAAAATAGCAAAAAATGTACAACTATATAACTATGATATTGCTGGTAATCTAGAGTTTTTATAAATAAGTTAGGTAAGTATTAGCAAGTATATAACAAATACAGTGCTTGCTTAGATTTTACTAAGCCATTTTCTTTCACAATTAAAAAGTTGCTGAATAAATTGTTTATTGGGATCACCCTTAGGTTATGACAGTAAACCGTGATATTAGTCCAGAGAAGATGCATTTGGCTATTTTAGGTTCCAAGTAGGCTATTTCAGATAATTAAAATCCAAATAAGAGACAAAGAATGGAAACAAAAGCACCTTGCTTGTTAAAAAAAATATTACCTTGTCTTTAAAATGCCATTTCTTCAGGCTGGGCTCAATGGTTCAACCTGTAATCCCAGAACTTTGGGAGGCCAAAGCGAGTCAATTATTGCCTGAGCCCATGGGTTCAATATCATCCCCGTGCAACTTGGTAAGACCTCGTCTCTACAATAAATAAAAAATTAGCCAGGCATGGTAGCACAAGCCTGCAGTTCCAGTTACTTGGAAAGCTGAGGCAGAAGGATCACAGGAGCCCAGTAGGTCCACTCTAGGGTGGCTATGAGTGTCCCACTGGACTCCAGCCTGAGCGACGGAGTGAGACTCCAACTAAAAAAAAAAAAAAGTCATTATTCAGATCCTCCTTTAGGCTATTAATGAAGGTCATGACACATTACAGTATGAGTAGCTGAAGTTATAAATTAACTTCCCAAAACTGAGAGACAGTAATATCATGTGAGAAATGTATATGATAAGTACTGATATATTTTATTACAGTTGTATGTTCTAATATACTCATGTATTATTGCTATATTTTGTAGTATTTGTTTTATTTTTTCTATATGTATATACTATATTATATATGGATATGCATGATTCATAAATGTATAAACAAACAAATAGCAGAGTATGTTGAAAGTTTTTATTTCCCGATAAGTTTGCAAAGTAAATATTTGGAAATCTTCATTCTTGCTCTTGTCTCAAGGTCAAAGACCCAGGAAAAAAACAGGAAAAAAAAAAAAGGAAATAAAGTCAATCATATTGTTCTGTATATTGTGCTATAGATCAGTAGATTAATAATTAGAGGGAAAAAGTACTTTTAAATATAAGGTCTAGGGCACAACTATAGTTTGTTATGGAGTATAACAGAAATAGATGGGGAAAACGTGAAGGTAGACCACTTGAGTAAAACTAAAATAAAGAAAGAACAGAATGTCACATAAGGGTAACGATCCTAAACCAGAGGAAGTGAGGACAAGTTAATGGCCCAAACTTCCCTGCACATATGTTAAAGTAAAGGAAAAATAAAAAGGAAAAGAATAGATGAAATGGATGATGTAAAAGGTGATTTGTTTGGTCAATCAGAAAAAGAACATTTTAGAGTGAGAGAAATTTTTCATGACATTTATTTAATTTCTGCCTTTTAAATTAACTGTGCCTTTGATGGCAACTTTCAGTAAATCAGAGAAGAATCTACGGTGTACCTCATTTGGGCTAGTATTTCTACTGTAAATCTGAGAAAACAAGCCTCACAAATATCAATCATACATACCATATGTGAAGATAAACCAGAATCTGTCCTTATTCCTGATTCTAATTTACAAAACAAATTTGTAGTATAAGAAAAAAATCTGTCAGAAAAATCATGGAATATCTCTGGAGAAAGTTGAGGTAGAAATAATCAGAGATATCTCATTTGTTCAAATTTTCAGACACTATGAGATTAAGAAAAATGTTACTTGTAATGCTGTAATTACCATTCCATAATACATTAGGTCAAGACTAGGGTGGGAATAAATCTATTTTGTTCATTTCTAAAGGAAGAAAGCATGAATTTGGGATAATTAATGTTAAGAACCACATCCTGAAGGATCATTTTGAGATTCTTCTGGTAATCCAAGATTAATGTTTGTTACCTTATAAAATGTCAAGTAAAGAAAAATAATATTAAAATATTTTCTGTCTTCTTGTGCTTCAAAAGTTTACATGGGGAAGCAAGAGGTATGGAAAAATGGTGAAGTGGAAATTTTAAGTTTCCTTGTATACTAACATTCTACCACAACTAGGACTTCCCAGGAATGATCCAGTCTGAGTGGGAATCACTACCTCTACTCCAAAATAAAATTCTAAATTTCTAGTATATTGCTATCTCTTGTAAACCCATTCTTGTTTATTCATGACAAGATCGTGAAGTAGAATACACTCCCTTAAAATCATGCAGATAAGAAAGGTGGTCCAAAGTAGAAACAGAAGTGCATATTTTAGCCTAGACACTGAATCTTTCTTTTACAGTGTTCATTTAAATCAAGTAGAAAAATTCAATGACATTCAGTTGAAAATTTCAATGAAATTCAACAAAACTATTGCTAGGTTAACTAAGCTGTTTACAAATATATGACTAATAATTGATAAAGTAGGGCCTGAACCTTCAGGGCCCAGGGCCGTCAGCTTGCAAAATTCCAACACTTAAAACTGTTACTCTATGTTTTTCTCTGAACTCTTGATCAGAAAGTTCAACATTGCTGCAGGACTTCCCAAAGTCTAACAAACTTTTTCCCTATTACATAACAAGCTATTTTCATAGATTATTCTAAACTTAATCTTATCTGATTCTATGGATTTCATGTATTTCTCTTCTGTTGAAATTGTATTTATTTATGTAAATATATAGTTATATGATTCATACATTTACATTTATTAGTATTTAATTGATATTTAAATTGATATATGTATATTTATATATATTTACATATTTTATTTCTGAATAGATACATGAATAAATGAATATCCAGGATCATGTCTGGCTTCATTTGTCGGTGATACTTAATGTAAAAGTTAAATACATTTGCCAGATTGGGCCATTTTAAGATGTTTTATTTAAGTTCAGTTATCGATAAATTAGTAAAGATTTTTCATACAGAAATAAGCTTAAGTTCACTAGTACATTGCACTGTCAACTATGTATATACTACAGTGCAATACTTTGGTTTTAGTGTAAGAAAAAAAACACTAACTGCATTAAAAACATCTTATAAACCGGGCCTAGTGGCTCAGCCTGTAATCCCGCGCCTTTGGGAGGTTGAGGTGAGTGGATTGCCTGAGCCCGCGGGTTCGAGACCCGCCTGGGCAGGCAAGACTTCATCTCTACAATAAATCAAAAAAATTTAGCCAGGCGTGGTAGCGCGCGCCTTAATTCCAGCTACATGGAAGGCTGAGGCGGAAGGATCTCCGGAGCCCAAGGTCGAGGCTGCGGTGGCGGGGAGCGGCCACTGCACTCCAGTCTGGGCGACAGTGAGACTCCAACTAAAAAAAAAACCAAAAAACAAAAACAAAAACAAAAAAACTTCTTATACAAAGCCTTCAGATAAAAGAATGAACCCTAATCAGATGACAATCAGTAATTATGAATCCATACTGAGGACAGAACAGTGTAGAATTCACTGAAATTGCAGCATAGAGATTTAGAATCCATTTAAGAAGAACGCCCAAGTCTAACGTTTGTCAAGTTCTGAAATTCATATAGTTTAAAGCAGTGGTTCCCAATCTTTTTGGGATCGGGGACCAGTTTCATGGAAGACAATTTTTCCACAGAGGGGTTTGGCGGGGGGACGGAGGATCATCAGGCATTAGAGTCTTATAAGGAGTATGCAACCTACGTGCTTCTCATGCACAGTTCATTATAGGGTTCAAGTACTTACCTATGAGAATCTAATGCCACTGCTGATCTAACAGAAGGCGGGGCTTGACTTGTCTGCCTCTCACCTCCTGCTGTGTGGCTCAGCTCCTAACTGGCCAGGGACCGTATTAGCTTACGCCCCAGGGTTTGGGACCCCTGGTTTAAAGCTTGAAATACATAAAATGAATCTTTTTTTATTTTTTGAGTTGGAGTCTCACTCTGTCGCCCAGACTGGAGTGCAGTGGCCGCTCCCGGCCACCGCAGCCTCGACCTGCTGGGCTCCGGCGATCCTTCTGCCTCAGCCTTCCAAGTAGCTGGAACTACAGGCGAGCGCTACCTCGCCCAGCTGATTTTTTTGACTTATTGTAGAGATGAGGTCTCGCCAATTTTCCCAGGCGGGTCTCAAACCCGCGGGCTCAGACAATTCACTCACCTCGGCCTCCCAAAGCGCGGGATTACAGGCTGAGACACTGGGCTCGGCCTTAAAATGAATCTTAATTGAATGCATTATTAGCACAGTTCCAGTCCAACAGGAAGCTGTAGTATTTAAGTTGACAGAAACTTTTATAACAGAAAGAAACACTAAAAAATCTTCTGCTTTGTTTTCCTGCTTTTCCAATATATTTGTTCAAAAATATCTTTTTTTTTTCTTATATGTTCAGCACCAGGAAAAGAGTGCTAGTTGATCCATGGTGTGCTTAGGGTTTGAATGGGTTAATATGGCTTTTTAACTTGAAGATAACAAAATAGCCTAAGTAAATCTCCCATAACACTATCCTGAAATCACCAGGGCTACATTCTGCTTCAATGGTTTAAATGTGCCCTGGTGGTTTTAAAAATAATTGCACTTCTCTGGACACCTAATTGACTACAAGGGACTGACTTAGGTACTTTGAATAAAATTTCATTACTTTAATTATTGTTCAGTGAGGTGTTCCAGTGTTTTAAAACAAACTGTTCATGTGAAATCTTGTTTCGAGAGAAAAAAATGATATCTAATGTAAGTTTTTAAAATAAAATCCCAACTTTATAAAAGAGTGAGTTGAAATTTTGGAGTGAATTTTCAATAAAATAATATTTATTAATAAGGCATATTTTGTGAATCCTAATGTGAATCCTTAATGTCAAAAAATTTTCAGTTATCCAAATTTAACAGCTAAAATGTACTGAGGATTCAAATAGTGCCTATACTAAATTCTTCTTTAACTTCATATTCTCATGAGGTGGCATTAATATACTCATTTTTAGAGATGAAGAAATTGAATTATAGAAAATATAAGTAAATTTTCCAAGCCCACGAAGCTATAAAGTGTCACAACTGGGTTTAAAAGCAAGGTTATTTGGCGCCAGTAGTTTTTAACCATGATGTTATTATTAAAACAACCAAGACCAAAATATCAATAATTGCAATGACAACTCCACTTCCTGCTTACTATGTGGGACACACTTTGCTAAACATATTTTATTTATCTCTTCTAATCAGTACAGGGGACTTTCTTCTATCCACCTTTTTACTTGGTCCTTAGAAGAGATATCACATCCCATTACACTTTGTGTTAGTTTGCTAGGGCTACTTTAACAAAGTATCACAAACTGGTGACTTAAACAACTGAAATTTATTTTCTCACAATTCTCCAAGATAGGACTCTAAGATCAAGGTCAGTGGGGTTGGTTCTTTCTGTGGACTATGAAGAAGAATCTGTTCCATGCCTCTCATTTACCTTACAGTGGTTTGCTGGCAATCTCTGCAGTTCCTTGTCAAGTAAAGGCAGCACCCTGATCTCCTCTTATAAATACTCAGTCATACAGGATTAGGGCTCGACCTCTTGACCTCATTTTAACTTGGTCATCTGAAAAGAGCCCATTCCTAAATAAGATCATGTTCACAGCAACTTGGGTTAGGACTTGGACATAAGAATACAATTCAACCGATAATTTACTTCTTGTACTCACTGAGTTCTTCATTATATAACTGCATATTCCTATAAGTTGGCATTCATATCACTCATTCTGGAGATACCATATACTAATTTTTAGTTCTCATGAGGAAGAAGATGTCGCTAATCATGATTGGTTACATCCAGAGCCATTTATTGTCATCTCTCATAAAGGGTAGGGTAACTATGACTTAAATATACTTCTTATTTATTTCCATGTGGTAAACACACATAACCCTTAGCATTGTGCTAACCATCATCTTTATGAGCCTGGTTAGAAATGTCAACTGACAGCTGGGCTCGGTGGCTCAGCCTGTAATCCCGCGCCTTTGGGAGGCTGAGGTGAGTGGATTGCCTAAGCCCGTGGGTTCGAGACCCGCCTGGGCAACTTGACGAGACCTCATCTCTATAATAACTCAAAAATTAGCCGGGTGTGGTAGCGTGTGCCTGTAGTTCCAGCTACTTGGAAGGCTGAGGCGGAAGGGTCGCCGGAGCCCAGCAAGTCGAGGCTGTGGTGGCCGGGAGTGGCCACTCCACTCCAGTCTGGGCGACACAGTGAGACTCCAACTCAAAAAAAAAAAAGACATGTCAACTGACAACCTTCTCCACAACAGCAGTTTTATGTTGTGAAAGTACATATTAAGAGATCCCGTTAGACTGCTAGAACTAAGCCTTTTGCCAGAAAAGTTCCCTGTTACACTTGAGATAACCATGATCTTTCCCAATTGTTTAAAAATAACATATTGATTCTTTTTGACTATTGATACTCTTACAATTTATGACTTTTTGACTGGCAATTCAAGAGATAAAAAGTGCAAATGGAAAAGTTCTAACAGAAAAACCTATCCCAAAATCTTAACAGATATGATGTGGATCTCAATATTAATGCTATTTTACCAGATATGGAAATAGTTACTAGGGAATTAAGCAATGTAACCAAGGACTCCAGCCAACAAAGAAAAAAAAGAGTAGAGAAGTCAAGGAATTTTCTGATAACATTAACTGCCTACTTCTCTGCCAAAAGAAACACATAAAATAAATGTTATTAAATTTCCTAATTTGCTTCAAAGTGGGCTTTACGTTTGCACTCCAGCATACACTATTTAAACTTGGCATACAGTCACAATGCCACTTCGTAGGTTAGACTGACTCTATTCCAGGGAAGTCCTTTGATCT